>CM042145.1:93140356-93152856 GCA_023376005.1 Doryteuthis pealeii
GAGACTAGCTCTCCATAACCATAACACCAGGATAAGACACCCTTTTTATCGGACCAGACGCCACAATACCCCAAGGAATTGTGTAAGTTTATAAATAAGTATTGAATTCATAGTCAAAATCATTAACAGATAGAATAAAGAACAACCCTGATTTATACATACTCAGAAATTAAGTATACAGCATTAAACGGCCGAAGTCACGGGACCCATAGGCCCCGAAGAGCCCATGTTATTAGGGTATTTGCCTCTCATCCCACTTATGAGGGCGTGACACAAGGATTTTTTTATGTGGGCCCACCCACAAGCCGAGACTCATGGGTGGTAGGTGCAAAAAATCCGTTGATCCCGTCGGCAATAAACCCAGCCCTGTCCCTTTAAATCAAGGGAGCAGGTATTGCGTTGATCCGAGGGGGCTATCCCCCCGATAGTCCCCTCGGATCAACGCTGTCTCTTATCACTAATAGTCCCGTGGCCGAAGTCATCGGTCGCCCTGGAGGCCGGGTTATTAGTGTGTTTAAAAATCCTACAATATGTGTCTTATATATTACTAAGTAATAAAGGTTTACATAATATATGGTGTAGTTAATTTGCATATTGGCTTTAACAAAAGCGTGTTGAATAAAAAGTTTCTTAGTGTTATTGATCTCTAATATAAGTGTTTTATTCTCCAACGTATTAAAGTCAATCCTATGAATGATTTTACATAGAAATCAATTAAAATGTGATTAAAATAAGTGTAATCATTTTATATACATTCTTATCTAATTTAATTAGTCTTTCTAATCTGATATATTTTATAACATTAAGACTTAAATACTTTTGCCTGGAGAGCGCATATTCTTGCTAGTATTAGTAATTGATTAAGGATTCTTTTTTTTTATTATACTGAAATTGGAATATACAACAATAAAAATACAACGAGATTTTGGGACAGAGAACGTGTTGAAAGATTGTCATTTCCTTTTATCACGTGGGTGCGTTTAATTTTAATATGGAATATCGACTTGTGATAACTTAAGGCCAAATTCTAAATTTTGTTTGCCCCCCCCCCCAACATCTATTTCTGCTAGGACTCTATTGGAACCATTGGTATAATTCTCAACTTCAATGTATAGTTTAGTTTGGTTGGATTCTTTGTTTAATGTCATATCAACCCTCATGGGTTATCTAATACCAAAGCCATCCTGGTTGAAGAACAGTAAAGGTATTATTTAACCTATAGCTTGGGGATTCATACCTTTCCCAAGAATATTAGTTCGAAAGTAAACGTAATAGTGCGACTGAAGTTCGATCTCACTTACTATAATATCGCAGTCCAGCACGTTAGCCACTACTCTCTGAAATACATTGTTATTACAAAGTTCTTGTGCAATCTTAAATTATATATATATAGTACATACCTTGATTTACGAGTGTCCCAACTAACGAGTTTTTCTAGTTAAGAGTAATCGCTCGGTCGATTTTTTTGTGTTGTGAGCTAATATTTAAGGTACTAGTGAGCTTTATATACGCTAATGTTAATAGATTCACTCAAAAACGTTTCCAAATTTATTATATCAAAAAAAAAAAATCATTTATGAAAAAATAAACATTAAAAATATTACAGCACATAATTCGTTACATTCTATTTTATCATGTTTTTTATACAATGCTAGTTCCGCCCTGTCGGCTGGGGTTAGAATGCACCGACTGCACCTCTGCAGAGGGGTAAGACTCCCCAATGGGGCCACCTGTTGGCCGTGGGTGGCGACCCGTGATGCTTAAGGATAGAGCCCAGGTGGATGAGCAGTTCATGACATGCAATACTCCACTTTGGCCCTATCTTGGGCTAGACGGGCGGGCGGAGAGGCCCCCTCGATCAATCGGCTGGTCATGTCAAGCCCTAGCACCTATATGATTTTCCCAACCCTATTGCCCTTAGGGCAAGCCTCAACCCCTTTTCATCATATGGGTGCTAGAAGGCGGTGGCTGCGGGTCTACATGTCCTGGGAATGACGTTAAACTCTATCTGATGGTGAGGTTCTAGTTTTGGAGGTTTGGGGAATGTGGAGCACCCTTCATCACCATTGCTCCTGGTCCACTCTGACCCGGAGTGGTAGTACCTGTTAGGGTCTCATCTATGGGTTAGATAGAAAAACATGAGTTGATAAACAAAATTGTATTATCCATTAATAATTGATTTATTTCAAAACTTTATCGGCATTAAATGACCCACTGAGGTTGATATGCCGTAAAACAAAACAAAACAAAAAACAAACAATGCTAGTTTTCTTATTTTAAAAAATTGTTAGATCAATGGATAAAATTGAAATGTATTGCTTTGAAAAATTGTCACTATGATGTACTGTTTTTCCTAGATTACCATTGAATGTTGCAAAAGGCTACTGAAGAGTTATGAACAATGTCTATAAACAAGAATTGCACATAAAGGCTTTGCAAATGAATATTTAAAAATCTGCCATCAAATCTAAAAGAAATCTTTAAACCATCGTGTGACCTGAAATAACTTATCCCAATTTTGCCACCAAGAGCTGTATATATATATATATATTATATATATATATATATATATATATATATATATATAAAGAAATAACAAAGACTTGGAGATCTTGCATTATAGACTATTTCGGGGAGCTGGTCTAATTCTCCCGACTCTGATGAGTCGGGAAAATTAAACATTTTGTCTAAGCTCCCCGAAATAGTCTATAATGCAAGATCTCCAAGTCTTTTGTTATTTCTATAATTATAAATTTGCTCTGTGACTCTAACAATAAGAACACACATTGAGCTCTCAAACTGCGACAAGTTGTTTAAAAAAAAAACCCTATGTCGTAAGGAAGATTTCTTCTCTGGACTTTTAGATTATATATATATATATATATATATATAATATATATATATATATATATATATATATATATATATATATATAGGTGTGTCCAAAAAGTATCGAGATTTTGTACTTTTTGACATACCTTGTATTCTGTAAAAAAATAACGAGACATTCATCTTTCTTTCTATCTTGGTAAATACAACTTTAAACTTCGGTACTTTTTTGACACATCTTGTATTCTAAAAAAAAAAATAACGTTCCATTGATTGATTCATTTCTATCTAGGGTAAATACAGCTTCAATCTCGATACTTTTTTGACACACCTTGTATTTGTAAGTGGAGGAGTGAGGTGTAATAGTTACCTTCTTGTCTTCATGTTGTAATCGGGAGTCTTCACGGAACTTTGAACTGGACCCTTTATTCAATCCACCGGGGTAGACTTTTCTCATTCCGCTAACCATGAAGGCTCCCTAGTTCAACAAGAAGTTTTCCGAATTTCGACATGAAACATCTGAAGAAGGCCGAAGGGCATATCAGCTGAAATTCTGTGCATATAACAATAAAGATGAGGACAACAGTCCGAAATTCTCAATAATATACATTCTCTAACACTATTAGCACGAAGTGAAACGAAAACTACATCTCTCAGGATTGAACCTGAAACCTACAGATGAGTGGCACTTAGAACTGTAATAACTCAATCCTTATATCCGTTGCTCCATGTCTTCTATAAAGATGAGGACAACAGTCCGAAAAGTCCAAATAATACAGATTATCAAGCCTCGTCTAAAAAATTTAGAGAAATAGTATCCTGATTTAGTTCTCCGAAAATCGTCTTTGTCTTCATCTTTTCCCCTCTCCGTCTTCTTTGCTAGCACTGATTATCCCCCCCTCCCACCAACCCAACATTTGTATTTCTGTCCTATCTCTTCCCATTCTTCGCCATATTCTTTCATTTTTCTTTCATTTCTTCCTTTTGTCAATTCGCCTCCTCTCTGTCTTCATTTCGTGACAATGCATTCCTTATTTTCTCAAGCCACGCCCACTGTAATCCTCTTGGCCCGCCCTCCACATTCTGATCTCCACTTCGTTCATCATTCTCTTCATCTTCGCGACTGTTTTTGCTCCGCCCTTTTTCTTCTTCTTTCTTCTGTCGTGACTATTACTCCATCAACGTCACCGCGCTAACTTTTTTCTTCTTTCTCAAACAGGTTCGTCTCTTCTACTTAGAATGTATCCAGCTTTGCTTCGTCTGCAACACAGACTTCAGGTTCCTTACAGTACCCGTGGGCTTACGCTCAAGTCACGTTGAAAGCACCAGTTCCCACTAGATCAGCGAAGTTAAACAGTAGGTAGGTCGATTTTTCACTTTTTAAAAATATAAATAGTCCATCTATGCGATAGTTGTGTGTTAGTATACTGAATGCTGATACCAAAAATTAGATCTTTTACTTGCACCATTGTTTGAGGAAATAGCATCAAAGATCATCTACTAAAATGCACTAAAAATCCTCGATTTCGCAAAATTTAGCCTAGAAATTGAATAGAAAATTTACCGATTTCAATATCTAAATCAGAAATGTTATTTTATTTTATTAAAATGAAACGAATTAAATATTATAAATAGAATTGAAATTGAAAATGTGTCCCCCCCCATCACCACCGAACACCTCTGATATGTTTTTACCTCATTAATTAAGCTGTAACAGATCTTTGATGCTATTTCCTCAAACAATGGTACACGTAAAAGATCTAATTTTTGTTATCAGTATTCAGTATACTAACACACAACTTTTGCATAGATGGACAATTTGATATTTTTTTTAAAGTTAAAAATCGACATACCCTATTAAACAGCAATGAGCCTGTTCAATACTTAAGTCGGTGACCATTTAACCAACAGCTTGGTACTGTAAGAAACCGAATATCAATATTGATTCGACATTAAATAACATGAAAAGGGTTGATATGTCGTAATACAAAACAACCAACAATTCAGACGAAGTTAAGCAGCGATGAGCCTGTTTTTATAAATAATTGGGTAACCACTTGAGCAACAGCAGGTATATAGACAACCTGAGTCCTTCGCTTTTCAAAATAACATAATTTGACATTAAATGACACGAAATGTGTTGGTATGCTGTAAAATAAAAAACCCATCCAGTACTTGTGATTTCTAAGTGGTCCCCCATCTAAGTGCTGAGCAGGCTTATCGCTTCTTAACTCCAATAATCTGATGGGAACCGGTGCTTTTAGCGTGATCTGACTGTATGTCTCTTGGAAAACTAAGGAGAGTTGAGATTTGGTACCTAGCAAGGATCGAACTCACTACTAAGTCGAGTCGAGGCCACAAAAAGTAAACATTATTCGCTGTATTTTCTTCGTCGAAGACACAGTTTCCTTTTTTTCTACTACTAGGTTTGTATTTACCCAAGCCTCCAACATTTTTTGAGTTGGTCTTATTACAGTATAAATAATGAGATAAAAGACCGAAGTTATGAATAGAAACAAAAAACAATTTTTTTACGGTGGCTTTTCTATGAGAAAATAAGTACCGAAAATCGAAAACTAAATGTAAAAAAATAATACATAATTAATTTTTTGGAGATTTCTTTTTTACTCATTTCGATAATTATTTAATTGGCTATTATCTTATAAAAGGAAAAATTATACATTGATATTTTTCTGCTTAAAAAAAGGGGGGGGTACATTTTCAATCGAGTTTTTCTTCAAAACTTATTACTTTCATTTAAAAAAATAAGGTTTGCATTAAGTAGATATTTATTTCTAGAATGTAAAAATATAACATTTTAAACTTAACATCATGCTTTTCACATTTTAAATTAATTTTATGAATATTTTATATATTACTTTTTCATAGCAAAAATACTAAATCAAAGTTTTGAAATAAAATAACTGATGCATTATAAAATTCATTAATTGATAAATCAATACTGAAAATTTCATTAAAATTGGATAATTACCTGATTTTTGGTAATTTTTTTAAAAATCGTGAATGTTACATAAAAATTGTAAACAAGCCAATAAAACCACTTAAAAAGAAACCAAAATGGCGTCGGCAAACAAAATTGCCCAAAACCAATCGTTATAAATATATTAAAAATAAATTGCTAATGTAATGATATTTTTCTTTTTTTAATGATGGTCATTATGTTACTACTTATCAATTTAGACAAAGTTTGGCCTTAAATGATAGATTTTTAATTCGCTTTTAAAACTCATAGCAGACGATTTTGTAGGCTCATTTTGCCAGTACCTAACGTAAAAGAACCAATGACCTTGTTACATAAAAATAAGCGCGCAGTTTCGGATTACACGTCGCAAATAGATATTGATATGCTTCAATGTAATTAAAAGTAAAGAACAAAAAATTCCATCCATTGTTTAATTTATTCTCCACGCCTTTCAATACACACTCTGCTATTTTCTTAAGCAAATCAACTTCAGTTTTCTTATTAAAAAAGATCAACGGACATTCACACGTCTCTATTGAATCAAATTGTTTCCGCTCTTTAACTTATGGCGACCATTTTTAGGCTGGGATCATAAATGTGTGTGTGTGTGTGTTTTAATCAACGCCTACACACGAGCAGGACGTGGCACAAGGTCAACTTTTTAAAGAGTCTTAAAGAGCAACCGCCTTGGAAACACAAGATTCCGGGTTCGATACCGGCCCCCACCAAATCAGCGCATGAGTAGCACAGCTTGGATCTACGCGGTTAAGTGAGTAGCTCCAGGTATATGTGGCGCTCCACCTCAGACGAAAAATCAATATCCCTGGTTTAGCGCTTGCGAAAAGGGGATAGACTCCCTCGTGGTCTGGTTGATACTGACAATAGGGTACTCCGCCACCGACGTATGTATTTACTAACTCCGCCACATGAGCAGGATGTGGCACATGGTCAATTTCTTAAAGCGTAGTTTTTATTTAACAACCCACTCCCACCAGGAGTAGTAGAAACCATTAGGGTTACACCTATGGATCAAATAGATAAAAGATAGGGCATCTAGCGAGGAGTGAAATCGCTATTCAGTAGTAGTCGATCTGCGAGACTAGATTGCTAACCATTACACCACGTTGGGATGTCCCCTTTTGTTTGGTGTATGACAGTAAACTGCATCTGATGGTGAGGTTCCAGTTTTGGAGAGCTGAGGAGTATGGAGTATCATTTCATCGCCATTACTCCCATGTCCACTCTGACTTTGAGTGGTAGTAACTGTTAGGGTCATATCTATGGGTTAAATAGATTAAAAATGAGTTTAGAAATGTGTTTTAGCAATTGAGGTAAAAAAATGAATACCCAATAAAAATGAATAAAACAACTTTAGCATAGTATGACCCAAGGGTTGACATGCCGTAAAAACCAACCAACCAACCAACCAACCAACCTACTTTTTCTAACATTTTCCATAGTTATTTCTATTTCTTTTCTTTCATTTTATACCTCACTCTCATTTTGCTTACTCTCCACCGGTTTGGGGAATATGGAGTAGCCCTTCATCACCATTGCTCCTTGGTCCACTCTGACCCAGAGTGGTAGTATCTGTTAGGGTCCCATCTGTGGGTTAAATAGAACAAAATGAGTTTATAAAACAAGTTGAGTATCCTTAAAAATGAATTTATTTCAAAACTTTTTCGGCATTAAATAACCCACTGAGGCTGATATGCCGTAAAACAAACCAAACCAAACCAAACCACCCTCTATCGTAAAAAAAAAAAGAAAAGAAAAAGAAAGAGAAAGAAAAGAAAGCGTAGCATTCAACTCCTAACCATTCATTCCGCTGTTCGAAAGAATTGATTAACGAACAAGAGCAGAATACAATTAACCTGAAGTCGAAACACAATTCCGCATCCCTTCCTCCCTTTTATCTCTCCTCACACCATTCCTTCAGGTCGCCATCTTTTATGTCGTCTCTTTTTATTCCCTTCTTCCTTTTGCTCAGCTCATTTCGCTTCGGCCTATACAAGAAAAATTAAACGCAAACAAGCCGAAAGCAGTCAGTAAATATATACAACAGAGAACTGACGTCGAACGTTACAAAGCATTGTAAACTACGCTGAGAAGCGCCGTTATATAATACTTGTACTTTTCCCTATTCGTCCATAAAGTAATCCTAACCTCTTCCCAGGGGATCGATGGCGGCTGTAGGCGCTGTTGGTGTTATATTACACTGAGCTATTTGGCGGGAGAAAAAAGGTGTGGATATTGGTCTCATCTACAAAATCATTTTCCCCGTTGTTGTTTTTGCTATTGTTGCTAGACTTACGTTGGTGACGAATGTAATAAAAGTGACAGCAGGATTCTGTGGTTTGCTTATCAAAGTTTCGCTATTTGTTTGATTTGGAAGAATTATGTCAGTTTCGGGCCTTCGTATTTTGAAAGTGGTATCAGAAAAATAAACAAATGACGAATGTCTTTTCGACGGGGCGTAGATAGAATACAAATAAAATAGTCATTTATTGATAATACTCGTGTTCCTTAAAAGTATGACCGTTATCATCTTGCAAAATCCTCTGGTTAAAAATGAGACTGTCTAAAGCGTCCAAGATGAAATGCAAATCCTGATTATCTAGTGTTGCTTACCCGTCGAATTCTTATTTCTTATGAGTGCCGTCACCTTAGCTAAATAATGGACCATTCCGTTTTTATTATAAAGAAAGAAATGGAAGAAAAAGAACATGCGCCACAGAAAAAATATAAGAAAGAAAGAGAGTTGAGGAAAATAGAGAGAGGGGGTGAGTGCGTGGAAGTGATAAAGCTAATCTGTTTCAATCGGACATAATGTAAAGAAGAAAAGAAGGAAAGAAAGAAAAAATGTGTGTGTGTGTGTGTGTGTGTGTGTGTGTGTGAGAGAGAGAGAGAGGAGAGAGAGAGAGAGAGAGAGAGAGAGAGAGAGAGAGAGAGAGAGAGAGAGAGAGAGACAAGATTATTATACTTTTACTTATTGGACTACCTATCAAAAGTAGTAATAATTAAATTATCATACAGTGGTATATCCACAGGCCTTGCTTGGAGGCATTTATTAAGCTTTGATTAGTTTGTTTGTTTGGATTTTACGGCATGTCAACGCTTATTGGGTTATCTTATGCCTAAGATAATTTTTCCAAACTCAATTTTTTAAACATATTTCTAATGCTTATTTTAAAAATCTATTTAACCTAACAAGTACAACCACTCCGGGTCAGAGTAGACCTGGGAGTAATGGCGATAAAGGGGCACTCCACATTCCACAGAGTTCCAGAATTGGAATTTTACCAACTAGATGTAGTTTAACGTCATATCCAGGACATTAAGACCCTCAGCCACCGTTTCTAGCACATATATGATAAAAGGGGCTGGGATCGCCATAAGGATATATAGTTGGGACAATCATATAGCTACTAGGGTAACCAGTTGATTGATCGGAGTGGGCCTCTCCGACCGTCCGTTGCATGTCATGGACTGCTCAGACACCAGGATTCCGTCTTTAAGCATCACAGGTCACCTCCCACGGCCAACAGGTGGCCCCATTGGGGGATTTTACCCTCTACAGAGGTGCAGACGGTGTATGCTACAGCACCAGCTGACTGGACGGAAACTTACTTTAGTTTGGAAAAAGGTCAAGAATATGGAGCGCCCAGTGAAAGGCAAATAGTAAACGATAATCTGCTTGTATAGTGATCAGTTATTAAGCTTAGCTTAGTTTGGCACAAGGTCAAGAGAATAGAGCACTCGATGAGAGACAAGATAGCTAACGATATTCTACTGGTTTCATCATCATCTTGTCGCGCAATTAGCACGGATATCCATGACAATATCTCACCAACCTTCTCTATCACTCATTGTCCCCGGGAGGTCCTCTTGTTACATAGTGATGGTTTTCACAGTACCAAATCTATATAACGTTGTATACCCTTTTCTTACTTCTTACTTCTAGTCGTCTCTTCTTCTGACCGGCTTTGCTATTCTGATCGTCTATCATCTTGGTCTGGTCTAGCGTCTGGTGTTGACTTTCTTGGGGATTCCGGTCTGGTCCTCTATGGGGATTCCTCGTTATCAGAAGCCCTGTGTCATTGTTAGTTTTTAGGTAATAAACACAAGACTTCGATTTACGTTGATGTTACTTTATTTGTAAATCCCCAAACCAGACATCTGCGCAGATGACAGGATGCGCATAGAAATGCGACTTACACCTTCGAGCTCCTACCTGCTAACTGACTGAAACTTACTATTACTTAAACCGGAAGACAGAGTTTTCTATGCCTTCCGGTTCTCACGATTTATCCCCGGAAAGTAAGGTGAGAGTGAGGTCAAGCATTGTCACATCTTTCAAGGCCGTGGGCTGCACTAATCGTTATTATGTTTTCTACACTATTGCCATAAATATTAGTTGACTAATAATTATGTAACACTCTGCACAGCATCCAGCATCCGCACAAAGCTGGTTAGTGTAGGTCCTTGCTGGACGGCACACATTGGCAAGTCCATGTGCTGGTTTCCACAAGAGAAGGTAGCTTATATCCCTTATTAAACTTACGTTAGTGGGAAAAATCCTAAAGAATAGCGCACCCAGTGAGAAGCAAGATAGCTCACAATTGTCTTCTAACCGATCTGTCACTTATCAAGCTTATCTTAGCTTGGTTTGTTTTCTTTGTTTGAAGGCATATCAACATTCGAAGGTTATTTTATACCAAAGCCGTTATTGTAGAAGAACAGTAGATTAGGGGCAAGAAGGGGGGGGGGTCCATACTTTTCCCAAGGGTATTTGTCCGAAAGTGAACTTAATAGCTAGACTGGAGTTTAACTCGCTTACCACGATGTCGCAGTCCATCATGTTTGCCACTACGCCATGGGCACTCTTAAGCTAAAAAGAATAGGGCGCCCAGTGAGAATCAAGATAGCTAACAATGGTCTGCTAGCCGAACTGTCACATATCAAGCCTACCTTTGTTTGTTTGGTTGGTAGGCTGGATTTTACGGCATGTCAACCTTGTTGGGTTATTTAATGCCAAAGTCGTGTTTTTAAACTCAATTTTTTAAACACACGTTTCAAAATTATTTTCTATCTAACCCATAGATGGGACCCTAACAGGTACTATCACAGATGCAGTTTAACGTCATACCCAGAACATCCTTAGTTTGGAAAAAGGCCAAAATATGGGGCAGCCAGTGAAAATTGAACTCACTACCGATGGTCTGTTAGCTGAGTCCGGTGACCATTAAACTATGTGACGTACCCTCTAAAACTAAGCATAGATTAAGTTGAGCACGATACTATGTATTGTGCCTGTGGTGAGGATCGAACTGACTAAATAAGTAAAGTCGGTGGAGTGACCTATTGTCGGTATCCACCGGACAGGAGGAAGTCTATCTCTTTTTCACTAGCGCTAGACCAGTGCACCATAAAAGATTCACGGCTTTTGGTCTGACCGAAACTTCTAGCAACAACGGTGGATTCTCTAGCATTTTACAATTTTACTAAAGCTAGTCTGGCACAAGGTTGTACGTAAGAGAAGCCCAATAACAAGCTACCATTTTTTTCGCTGAGATGTCTCCCCAAAGCAATATATATATATATATATATATATATATGTTTTTTTAAAAGGCAATTACAATGCGTATAACGTATATCTGTATTCACAACATATACATAGATGGAATTTGTTAATCATAATTGAAATAATCAGGACAAGCAAACTCGGTCTCGATGTTCGATCTCTGTCGGGGGGAGATCGTAAGGATACATTGCTGATGAGACCTAATAAGGTTGAAACAGCTGTACAGTGTTCCACACGTCGCACGCGGTATTCACCGAGTGTGCTTGTCGTGATTATTTCAATTATAATTAACAAATTCCATCTATGTATATGTTGTGGATACAGATATACGTTATACTCATTGTAATTGCCTTTAAAATCTAAATAATATATACTTTACTTAACAATGCTTCAAAGCAAATTATCAAATACTATATATATATATATATATATATATATATATATTAAGTAAAGTAAATTCGTCGGGGCGGCCTAATGTCGGTATCACCCAGACAGCGAGGGAGTCTATCCCCTTTTCACTAGAGCTAGACCAAGGAGACTGTTTCAGTGTCTGAGGTGGAGCGCCCAACCTATCATCAGCTCCTTACTTTACCGCACGGATCCATGTGCTACTCATATGACACACACACACACACACACACACACACACACACATATATATATATATATAATATATATTTTTTGTATATATGTTTAATTACCTGGATGCTTATCTGCGATTATTTGATTTCATGCACATCTTTATGCGACAATCTTCAGTCAGGAAAAGGAAGATTTTGAGAAATCGAAAAAATCGAAAAACGTCGATAAGATATGGACAAAATAATTTTTTAACACACCAACGTAAAATTCCCTAAAATGGAGACCTCCTCACCCTTAGATATAATTAATCACCAATTAATCGTCAATATCGATCACCTCATACAAGTAGCAAAGCCCTACTCACTTCATACCCTCCTAAGCCAACCCTCAAAGATATTAAAACCCATAGAAATCATTGAATAAATTCAGTAACAATCATATTTTTGCTCTGTCTGAGGATGCTGCATTTTGTAGTTGAAATAAATTATTACATTATTATTGAATTTAAAGCATTTATTTACC
>CM042145.1:93155356-93162856 GCA_023376005.1 Doryteuthis pealeii
TCCCTCGCTGATTGGCTGATAACGACATTAGGCCGTCCTGACGACTTTACTTATCAATGAATTGTTAATTTACAGTCAATGTCAGTACTGCATTTAAATAAAGAGCAATGTTGATTTATAATATGATCAGAACGGTGTACACAATATTTCCTGGTCTACTTTGCTTTTTAAAACAAGTTTTAATAAATACATGTCCAGTATTATTGATTTATATATAGTTGGTTTTATTTTAATATATATTCAAAGTTATGGGAGTAAAATGAGGAAATTAATCCGACAGTATGTGGAGAAAATGTAGAACAAACACGGGTTGTTACAATGGATGGAAATGTATTAGTCGTAGTGTCGATGTTCGAACATTTCGGTTTATAAAGGAAAGCTTCTTCAGGACAATGAAATTTGTTAAGGAGAAAAAAAGGATTTACGTAGTTGAAAGATGGAGAATGTTTTGAATGCGTTGAGTTTGGAAAATGCGTAGAAAAAGGTTCGTTACCGTTCGTTGATTAGCGTTCATAATTGAATGTTGATAACGTGATTGGTACATGCGAAAACGAAAATCAGTGTGATAGGAACACGTGAAGTCGAAAAGCCAAGACGTGATTGGCCCACGAGGAGATATTGAAAAGGTGTGACGTATTCTATATAAATGCCAATGTTTAAAAATGAGAGAAGTATTAATTATTTAACTATTTAATACATATTTTCTCCTTGACTAATTTAATTGTCCTGAAGAGGGTTTCCTTTATAAACCGAAATGTTCGATTTTAACATCCCGTGTTTGTTCTACATTGTCTCCACATTCAAAGTTATCTAACGTATAGATTTTTACGAAAAAAATTATCTAGAAAAAAAATATCATCATTTAAACTCATATTATGAATGATAAGGGAAGCGCGTGGTGTAATGGTTAAAGTAATGGGAAATGGACTCGTCGTCCCGAGTTCAAATCCTGGACGTGGTAATTGCATTTTTAGTTAGCGCTAACACCCTTGGGAAAGGTATGAATCCTACGATCCCTCCAGCTATGGATAAATAGTAGGGCATGCTGGGCTCTTTAACCTTGGTTAGGCAACCGGTATAGGAGAAGGAAAACTGAATTCAAACCTGTTGAACTCCGCTTAAGAAATTGACCTTGTGTCACATCCTGCTCGTTCGGAGGGGTTGATAAATACACACACACACACACAAACATATATATATATATATATATATATATATATATATATATAAGATGAACAAAAGTGCTAAGATGAATACGAATATTTCTTTTGTGTTATTCATTATATAATTGTTTATATATATATATATATATATATATATATATATATATATATATAATGAATGATAGATAGGTGAGAATTTGACAGAGTAGCCAAGCAGTTGATTCTCAACACGGGGGCTAATAACTATGTAATTTACACATGGAGTTTTTTTTGTACGGTTATTTGAATTTTATTAAGGAAAAAAAAATCCCCCATAGATAATTATAAAAGCAAGTGGAAAGCAGAGATTTTACACGTTGAAAAGATGAGATGATGGCTAATTACAAAGTTAGTTGGCCATCAGAGGTTTTAAAAATATTAAGTTGCTTGGCAACGCATCCTCTTAACCGGATATCTCCTTTCAGTTTGTACGGGCTCTTCACATCAATTTATATAAGGGAGGGGGTAAAAAGAAAAAAAAAGAATGGGAGAGAAAAGAATGAAAGGTGAGGAGAAGGAAAGTGTGTGTGTGTGCACGTGTGTGTGTGGTGTGTGTGTGTGTGTGTGAGAGAGAGAGAGAGAGAGAGAGAGAGAGAGAGAGAGAGAGAGATATAATTTATATAAGGGAGGGGTAAAAAGAAAAAAGAAGGGGAGAGAAGAATGAAAGGTAAGAAGAAGGAAAACAAAGTGTGTGTGTGTGTGTGTGTGTGTGTGTGTGTGTGTGTGGAGAGAGAGAGAGAGAGAGAGAGAGAGAGAGAGAGTGAGTGAATGAAAAATAAAGTAAGAATAAAAGGAAGATAAAAGGAATATTGAGAATAAAGAAAGAAAGAGAAAAGAAGAGAGAGAGAGAGAGAGAAGAGAGAGAGAGAGAGAGAGAGAGAGAGAGAGAGAGATATTAATTTATATAAGGGAGGGGTAAAAGAAAAAAGAAAGGGGAGAGAGAAGAATGAAAGGCAAGAAGAAGGAAAACAAAGTGTGTGTGTGTGTGTGTGTGTGTGTGTGTGAGAGAGAGAGAGAGAGAGAGAGAGAGAGAGAGTGAGTGAGTGAATGAAAAATAAAGTAAGAATAAAAGGAAGATAAAAGGAATATTGAGATAAAGAAAGGAAGAGAAAGAATGAAGAGAGAGAGAGAGAGAGAGAGAGAGAGAGGAGAGAGAGAGAGAGAGAGAGAGAATGAAAAATAAAGTAAGAATGAAAGGAAGATAAAAGGAATATTGAGATAAAGAAAGGAAGAGAAAAGAACGAAGGTAGAGAGAGAGAGAGAGAGAGAGAGAGAGAGAGAGAGAGAGAGAGAGAGAGAGAGAGAGAGAGAGAGAGGGGGAGGGGATGGGGATGGGGGAGAGAATGAGAATACATGTCAAATAATGAATGAATGAAAAATGATAAACGTATGTAAGTGTGAGAAAGGAATATTGAAATAAAAAAGTAGAGATAGAATTAAGATAAAGAAAGAAAACAGAAAAAGAGATAGATAGATAACCATTACACCAAGATGGCATTCCCTATTTTGTTCTGTCTATTCCACTAAACTGCATCTGATGGATTAGTTATTTTATTTAAAAGCTTTTACATTTTTTCATGTCAGTTAACTTTGTACCACGTATCTTTGAGAATCTGTGTTACGCCTCAAAGATGCATGGTTCAAAGTTAAAAAAATGTTAAAATTTTTTTAAAATAAATTAACTAGTGCATTATATCTTTTATTCATTAATATATCACCACTGAAAATTTCATTGATATTCGGTTAATTCCTTATTTTTGGTATTTTTTTCTTTCAGCGTTTTTGACATAGTCGTTGGGGCGGCCTAATGTTGGTATCAGCCATGCAGCGAGGGAGTCTATCCCCTTTTCACTAGCTCTAGACCAAGGAGATTATTCTAGCGTCTGAGGTGGTGCGTCACACCTACCATCAGCTCCTTACTTTACCGCACAGATCCCTGTGCTACTCATACGCTAAGTTGGCGAGGGTGGGTATCGAACTAGGAACCTTGTGGTTTCTAGCCGATCACTCTACCGACTGAGCTAACCCGTTAGGCCCGTTAAGTTAGATTTAACCGGCTAATCATTACTTATTGCTATTTACTTGAAACCATAAAATTGTGTAAATTATTTGTCCTAGATGGGAATATTTGTCATCACATAACAGTAAGCAAGCCCCACCCTCAAAAAACAACAAGAAACAAAAAAAACAAAACAAAAAACAAAACAAACAACAACAATAAAAAAATCCTCTTAAGAAACAACTATGCAAAAATATAGATATGAACGCACAATGAACGCGATTCTCAAACCGGCAGGCATAAAATAACCTTAGACGGGTTGACATACCGTTAACATCTATCAATCAATCTATCAATCAACCAAATTCCTTCTTTCTTTCTTTTTTTTCTTTCTTTCTTTCTTTACTGCTTGGTTCATATCTATCTATCTATCTATCTATCTATTTCAGTCTGCTAATCTATCTAACTATCTATCTATCTATTTATCTATCTATCTATCTAATCTGATTATATTCATATATATCTATCTCAATTCAATTCAATTCACACCTTTCATTCCTTCTTCCTTCTTTTCTTTCTTTCTTTTTTGCTTGGTTGATATCTATCTATCTATCTATCTATCTATCAATATTCAGTTCCTTCCTTCCTTCCTTCCTTCCTTCCTTTTCTTTTTTCTTTCTTTCCTGTTTTGTTGATATCTATCTATCTATCTATCTATCTATCTATTCAATAATTTGTCTGTTTGTTTGTTTGTTCTTTCTTTCATTGTACATTTATTTTGTGGGCAACTATATATTCATGTCTTTCTTTACCGAGTTTCATTGACACAGAATTTAGTAATAACTAACATCTAATAATACCCATTCTGACTCTATGATATTCAACTATGAATTAATAAAATCCGGTAGATTTTGGTTTGGAATAAAATTAACTTTCATTAAAAAGTTGTTCGGGGCGTACTTCTTTATGAGTAATGCTGTAGATTAGGGCGAAGTCAGTAAATAAAAGAAATGAAAGTAAAGAAGAAGAGTAAGGAAGGAAGGAGAGTAAGGAAGGAAGGAGAGTAAGGAGGAGAGTAAGGAAGGATAAGAAAAAGATTTAGTATTATTTTGTCTAGACGAACACAATCTCTGACTCCCAAATTAAACCGGTCTTTCATTTTACAAATATTCGGACACTTAGTCGAAAGAAATGAGGTAGCCGACGGTCAGCAAGACTGCAAATACGAGATAATAACAACTGACCACAACCTGCCAAGTTTACCCTCACTGATTGCTGGCCAAGCGAAATGACAGGCTTACAACTCGTGGTCAGTAAGGGAGTGACCAACGCCACCACCGTTGCTGCCACTCAATTGCTTTCAGTATCATATCAGGTTCGGATGCGTGCGTGCGTGCGTGCGTTTTTAAGTACCAACAGGGTCCGAGGGTCGGGAGCGTAGGTGTTGGAAATTGTAATGCAGGGTCTTGATTGGACCGAAGATACAGCAACAAGTGGTTGTTTATTTGCTTTTTGCTCACGTTTATTGTCTTTCTTTCTTTCTTTCTTTCTTTCTTTCTTTCTTTCGTGATGTCTGTCATTTACTCCTTCTTTATTCCACATTCTTCTTCGATTTTTCCGTTCAAAACCTGCGCTTTCTTTCTTCCATTATCAGCACCTTATCGAAAATTGTCTTTCTTTCTTTCTTTCTTTTCTTTCTTTCTTTCTTTCTTTCGTGATGTCTGTCATTTACTCCTTCTTTATTCCACATTCTTCTTCGATTTTTCCGTTCAAAACCTGCGCTTTCTTTCTTCCATTATCAGCACCTTATCGAAAATTGTCTTTCTTCTTTCTTTCTTTCTTTCTTTCTTTCTTTTTCTTTCTTTCGTGATGTCTGTCATTTACTCCTTCTTTATTTCACATTCTTCTTCGATTTTTCCGTTCAAAACCTGCGCTTTCTTTCTTCCATTATCAGCACCTTATCGAACATTGTCTTTCTTTCTTTCTTTCTTTCTTTCTTTCTTATCTCTTTATTTCCATCTATATATCAATCTACCTATCTATCTATCTGTATATCTATCTACTTATCTCTACTTATCTCTATCTGCTTATCTATCTCTTCCTTCCCAAACTTTCTTTCTTTCTTTCATTCACTCATTCTTTCTTTCTGATCTCTTAAGTTCCTTTTTTATATCTTCCTTCTAAAACTTCTTCTTTCTTTCTTTCTTTCTTTCTTTCTTTCTTTCTTTCTTTCTTTCTTTCTTTTGTGATATCTGTCATTTGCCCCTTCTTTATTTTACACTCTTCTTTTCTTCGTTTTTTTCTTTCCGTCCAAAATCTATGCTTTCTTCCTTCCATTTTTCAACAAATTTTCAAAAATATTATTTCTTTCTTTCTTCTTTCTTTCTTTCTTTCTTTCTTTCTTTCTTTCACTCTCCTACGCTTCTAAACTTTGAACAATTAATATTAAGATTATTTCTTTCTATCTTTCTTTCTCTCTTTTCTTTCTTCCTTCTATTTCAATTCAACTCTTTCTTCCTTTCATTTGATTTTATTTATTGTTTTTTTTCTTGACTCTATCTTTTTCAGTGCTCTATTTCTTTCTTTTTTTAGCCTTCTTTTTTCCTTCATAACAATTTCTTTCTTTCTTTCTTTCTTTCTTTCTTTCTTTCTTTCTTTCTTTCTTTCTTTCTTCGTAATATAATACATTTTCTCCTTCTTTATAACTCATGTTTCTTTCCTTTCTTCCTCCCTTCCTTCCAAATTCAACGCTGTTTTTCTTCGTTTATTTTTCAGCACTTTCCCAAACTTTCTTTCTTTCTTTCTTTCTTTCTTTCTTTCTTTCTTTCTTTCTTTCTTTCTCTGTACCCTACCTTCCATTCTTCCTACCCAATTCAACGCTTTCTTTCTTTCACTTCATTCAGTGTTTCCTTCTCATTCATTTTTCTTTCTTTCTTTTTTCTTCCTTTCTTTCTTTCTTCTCTGCATCCTTCCAAGCTTTCATTCATTTTTATATTTTTCCTATTTTTCATTCTTCCTGGCACACTATCTTACTTTTTGTTTCATCTCTTTAATTCTTTCCCTTTTAACCTATTTCCTTCCTTCCTTCTTCCTTCCTTCCTTTTTCACATTTTTTTTTCATTTTTCTTTCAACCATATTGCCCTTTCTCATTCATCTCTCCTATGTCATTTACCGGTAAAATACTATTTCTTTTTACTATTTATTTTTGCTTTTTAACACTTGTTCCCAACCCCTACACCTTGTCAATAAGAAAAAAAAAACACAAAAAACAAAAACAAAACAACAACCAAAAACAAACAAAGACACAAAGAAACAAAGAAAAGAAAGAAAGAAAGAAAGAAACAAACAAAGTTTCAATTCTTCATAGATCTTATTGTCAGCCTTCATTTCTTTATCAATTTTTCTCTCCATTTAAATTTCTCTTTGCTATGGTTAATCATGTTCCCTTGCCGCTACAACTTTATACTCCCGACTCTCTCTCCCAACGTCTCTTTCTATCTGTTACACTGTCCGTATCTATCTATCTATCTATCTATCTATCTATCTATTTTTTCTCACTTTCCCACTTTGTTGATATCTACCTATCTACCTATCTATCAAATTTATTTCTCTCTTACTTGCTTTATTGATACCTATTTCTCTCTCTCTCTTACTCTCTCTCACTCTGTCTGTCTGTCTGTCTCTCACTCTCTCTCTCTCCCCCCTCTCTCTCTCTCTCTCTCTCTCTCTATATATATATATATATATATATATATATATATTATTCTCTGTCTAATTTCCTTCTCGCTTTCCTGCTTTGTTGATATCTATCTATATATCTATCTATCTATCTATTTTTCCTACTTTTTTATATATCTCTCTCTCTCTTACTCCCTCTCTCACAATATATATATATATATATATATATATATATATATATATATATATATATATATGGCCAGGTTAGCTCAGTCGGTAGAGCGTTCGATTCCGGTCCTCGCCAACTCAGCGTATAAGTAGCACAGGTATCTGTGCGGTGAAGTAAGGAGCTGATGGTAGGTGTGGCGCTCCACCTCAGATGCCAGAAAACAATCTACTTGGTCTAGCGCTAGTGAAAAGGGGATATACTTCCTCGCTGATTGGCTGATACCGACTTTAGGCCGCCCCGACGAATTTACTTACATATATATACATATATATGTAAAGTCATCAGGGCGGCTTAATGTCAACATCAGCCAGACAGCGAGGGAGTTATCCCCTTTTCACTAGCAGTAGATCAATAGGATTATTTTAGCATCTGAAGTGAGGCTCCACAGCTA
>CM042145.1:93165356-93177856 GCA_023376005.1 Doryteuthis pealeii
GTGGATACAGATGTTCGTTTAAGAGGCTGTGTTGCTGGGCAACGGGCCAAGCGAACAGTCCATTCAGATGCCAGGGAACAGACGACCGGATCGAATGTCTGGCTATTAGCAAGGTGGTGGTGGTGGCGGTTGGTGGTAGTGGTGGTGGTGGTGTTGATGGTTAGACGGACACTGCCTGCACGTGAAGGACAGACAGTGATGATAATGATAATTGTTACCAGTGTTGTAATAGAGAGAGAGAGAGGGGGAGGATGAAGATGAAGAAGGTGAGGAAGAGGATGATGAAAACCGTGAAGAGAGAGAGAGAGAGAGAGAGAGAGAGAGAGAGAGAGAGAGAGAGAGAGAGAGAGAGAGAGAGAGAGAGGGAATTGAAAAAGGAAGGCAGAAGGAAGAAAAAATAAAGGTTGTCATTGTGAAAAAGGAAGATTGAAATAAAAAAGAAAGAGAAAAGAGTGGAAAGGTGAAGAGAGGAGGGAGGAGGAGGAGGAGAAGAGAGAATGTGTGTATGATTAATATATATATATATATATATATATATATATATATATAGAGAGAGAGAGAGAGAGAGAGGGAGATTGAAAAAAAGAAGGCAGAATGAAAGAAAAAAAAGGAAGATTGAAATAAAAAGACTGGAAAGAGAAAAGAGTGAAGAGAAAGAGAAGGGAATGGAGAAAGAGAGGGAAGAGAGAGAGAAAAGAAGAGAAGAAGAAGAAGAAGAAGAGAAGAAGAAGAAGAAGAAGAAGAAGAAGAAGAAGAAGAACACAATTGAATAGATAGGAGATAGATATCAGCAGAACAGGAAAGAAAGATAACCGAATGAGAAGTAAAAGGGTTGTGTGCAAAATGTAGTCGTAGAGGAAAAAAGAAGGAAAAAAAGAAAAAAGAAAAATAAGCATCGCAGTAGAAATGGAAAAGAAAGAAAGAAAGAACAATTATTAGTGAAAAAGATCACTAATTAGGACTGAGCGTATTCTAGTAGTGACCACCCCAAGCAGAGTTTAACAGGTTTGAATTCAGAGTTTTCCTTCTTCTAGACTGGTTGCCTTACCAAGGTTAAAGAGCTACTATTTACCCTTAACTGGAGGGAGAGTAGTTGGACTCATACCTTTCCCAAGGGTATTAGCGCTATGTCAATTGTAACGTTGTTCAGGATTTTAACTCGGGTTGACGAGTCCATTTCCTACGACTCTAGCCATTAGACCATGGAGGAAATGTAGAAGAATTAAATATACTCTCCTGCTGTCTAAAGATTTTACAATAATAAAAACAAACTAGTCAAGAGGTAAGATCACAAGTCATCTATAAACAGCGTTATCTGTCATCATCATCACCCACCCTAGTGGTCACCAAACTACGGCCTGCGGGCCGGATCTGGCCCGTGAAAGCATTTTATCAGGCCCACCGACGGTACTTGAATTTTTAATGTTTTTGATAATGTTTTGAAAATAAATATGTTGGTTGAATTTGTTACAGTGCATCTTACGCCACTCATCATGAATATAACATGGAAAGGTAAATTTGTTTTATATGTTTTTCTCAGAGCTTTCGTTCTGGCTAGCAAGTATTGAACACAATAATAATGTGGCCTGCGCTCGTTATTTTTTTCAATTATTCGGCCCACCGTGAAAAAAGTTTGGTGATCCCTGATCCACCCTAAAGTCCAACCCCTCCTCACCGTGGTAGGGTGGTGACAACGTGATAGTGTCAAAGCTATGCCGTTCGGAACTCAAGTTTCAGGTAGGGCCTCCCTAGGCGGATTGGTCAGTAACCCATTGGTATTCGGGCTACAACCCGGCTTAAGGGTCCTGCAACCCGGATAAAGTGCGTCTCCATTATCGTCAGGAATCAACGGCTTTTGGCGTACTTGTCACTGCGTCTGTTGAAAATTTGTGGCAAAAAAGGGCATCTTCTCTTCCTAACTGGGATATGCATGCGGTGTTTGGGGACTCCTTGTGAATTTCCTATTCTCTTGTTACTCTTTTCATGAATTCATTATCTCGTTCATTCGGGATACTGTGAATTAGTTGGATGGAGCCGGTTAAACCGAACCAGGTAAATGCCGTCATAACAACAACAGCAATAATAATACAACAATGAACTCAGCCGTGACTGGTCTAGAAGGCTTGCTCTGGATATACTCATTAGAAATGAACTCAGCCGTGACTGGTCTAGAAGGCTTGCTCTGGATATACTCATTAGAAATGAACTCAGCCGTGACTGGTCTAGAAGGCATGCTCTGGATATACTCATTAGAAATGAACTCAGCAAACCAGGTTCACATTCAGGCTGCTTGCATCTCATTTTGCGCCAATGCCCTTGGGAAGGGCATGATTCCCCCTTTCCTCTGAGCCTTGGGTCAATAATAGGGAAGACCGGCCTCTTTATCCTTGTTAGAATGACTGGTCTACTCTTAAAGTACTTTACTTAAGAATTGACAATGTGTTACATAGTGGAGGGGTTGGGCATATGATGGAAGGGTTGGGTATATGTATATATAAATTCCATTTTATAAGATCTATGGCTTGTATTGCAGCCTATGTCTCATGAGCCTAATCAAAGTGGTTTTAGCTATGGTTTGTGTCATCTATACATCTATATAAAGGGCAGTTGTGTGTATGTATGTATGGGTGTATGTCCGGTGGAAAATACGAAAATAAAACAATTAACGACAAAGTAAATATATATACACACATTAAATATCACCTTAACTGCCCGGCTCTCGTGTCGGGGGTTCAGAGTGCTTCGGTCTATGGACAAGATAACTAATGTTAACAGCGTTGGTCCCAGGGGGCTATCCCCTCGGCAACACTTGCCCCCTTGAGTTAAAGGGACAGGGCTGGTTTTATTGCCCAGTTCCCGAGACGCCCCTTGAAGGTGAATACCGGCAGGATTAACGCATTTTTGCACTTACCATTCCATGAGTCTCGGCTCGTGAGTGGTCCTACATTAAAAAGACCTTGTGTCACACCTGCATACGTAGGATGCACGGTAAATACCTACACGTTAAATATCACCAGTTCTTGTTTTTTATGAAAAATTCTGAAGGTTTGATTAATATTCGAAAATATCTAAAAATTAAATTATACATAGAAATATCATTGAAATTCTACTTAAAATGTCCAGTATTTGCAAAAGTAAACAAATCTAGACACCAGGGTTTCCCCCTCTACACAAGCGTCGCTGGGTAGCCACTTCTAGTATATAAATAAAGTGTGACACTAGCGTTTGAACACCGATCGCCAATAAACGAAAACCACCCAATAGTATAAATAAGGGTACTGTACTATTAGAGAGAAAACTTCAGCCATAGCTTGGCCGGTACACTTTTGGTTCAAAGCGATTGTGTTATTGTTCTGTGGTGTTACGGATAATTATAATCTTTTTTATTTGTCTTATTTTTTGTTTAATGTATTAATTTCTGTTGGATTTTGGTTTGGTTTGTTTCGTTTTATGGCATATCAACCTTAATGGGTCATTTAATGCCGACAAAGATTTGAACTAAATTAATTCTTAATAGATACTTAATTTTTTCATAAACTCATGTTTTTCTATTTAGGGAAATAGGGTTAGGATTGTCATATAAGTGACGCGACCAGCGATTGATCGGAAGGGCCTCTCCGACGCCCGTCTCTACCAAGTAAGGGCCAAAGTGGAGTGTTGCATGTCATGGACTGCTCAGCCACCTGGGTTCCATCCTTAAGCATCACGGGTCGCCACCTACGACCAACAGGTGGCCCCATTGGGGGAGTCTTACCCCTCTGCAGAGGTGCAGTCAGTGTATTCTACAGTCCCAGCCGACAGGGTGGAATTTCGGTTGGAAATTAATACATATGGTTTTATTAAGTTTTCTTTTTGTTCTTCATTTTATGTACTTGTGAGCGTTAAAAAGTTTGTAAATATTTATACTCAGGCAAATATAGGATTAGTTAATATACGAGGCCATTGCTAAAGGCGTCATGTTGTGGTGAAACGGCTTACTAGCTAGTCTCGCAGATCTATTACTACTGAATTGTGAGTTCGATCCTCGTTGGATACTTCCGACCCTATATTTCGACAGCAAATTATTGTTTAAACATATTTGGTTAAAAACCACGGAACATTTCTTCATGATGATGTTTTTTTTCTCTAGGCTTTGTGCTAAGTTCTTAATATCGAGTTCCAAACGATATATATATATATAATATATATATATATATATATTATATATATATATATATATATTTTATTTCGTAATATATATATTTATTTTCGTAATAAAAATATTACCATCTCGTAACTTGTATGATCTCCCTACATACATATGATTCCTCCACTTTTAGTACTCTATAAGTTTTCAGTACCAACATTTGTTCATATATATATAATATAATATATATATATATATATATATATATATATATATATATATATATATATATATATATATATATATATATATATATATTCATTAACTTCATGTTTATCAATAGAACAGAAGAAACAACTTCACGTGTATCAATAAATTGGTGATTGACCCTTATCAACGACTTTGACCCTTACCCCCCCCCCACACACACTCCTTGAAGAATATTCTGGAGACAGTCATATTAGTGCTAGGGCTTGACATGACCAGCCGCCTGATTGGCTCAGGCATCATTCAGACCACCTATCTAACCCAAGGCCCGAGATAGAGTGTTGTATATCACAAAGCTTACCCATCTCGATCCTATCCCTAGGCATTACAGGGGTTATTCCACGGCCAACAGAAGTATGGTCTGCACACTCTACAGCCGTAGCCAACGGAGTGGTACATATTTATCAAGTAAGCTTAAGTAAGGACCGAGGTGGACCGCTCACCCACCACTATCATGTCCTCAGTCATTACGAAGGGCCACCCTTGGCTAAAAGGTGGACCTCATCTGCAGAGGTGCGGTCGGCTTATTTTACAGCACCAGCTAACAAGGCGGTATATATTTATCAAGTAAGAACAAATAAGGGCTGAGGAGGAGTGTTGCATGTCACGGACCGCTCATCCACCACGATCCTGTCCTCAAGTATTACGAATGGCCACCCACGGCTAAAAGGTGGTCTCGTACTGCAGAGGTGCAGTCGGCGTATTTTATAGCCCCAGTGAATAAGGCGGTATATATTTATCAAGTAAGCTTAAGTAAGGGCCAAAGTGGAGTGATACATGTCACGGACTGCTCATCCACCACGATCCTGTCCTAAGGCATTACGAATGACCAACCACGGTTACAAGGTGGCCCTCATATGTATATGTGCGTTTGGTGTATTCTAAAGCCACACCCAACAGGGTGGTATATATTTATCAAGTAAGCTCAAGGGCTGAGGAGGAGTGTTGCATATCACAGACCGCTCATCCAACATGAACCTGTCCTCGAGCAATACGAATGGCCACCCACGGCTAAATGGCGGGACCCTATCTGCAGTGGTGCGGTCGGCGTATTTCACATTCCTATTTTGAGTAAACTCAAGTAAGGGTCGAGGTGGAGTGTTTCATGTCACGGACCGCTTATCCACCACAATCCTCTCCTCAGGCGTTATGAAGGGCCACCCTGTCGGACCCCATCTACAGCCGCAATAGACAGGACCTTAGATATTTATCAAGTAAGCTCAAGTACGGACCGAGAGGGCAGTGTTGCATGTCACGGACCTCTCATCCACCACCATCCTTTCCTCCGGCATTATGAATGGCCACTGAAGTACGGTCAACGTATTCTACATCCCCATGCTACAGATATAGAAAGCCTGAGGTAGATGTGTGGAAAGAAATATAATAGAAAATGAATTGACGGAAATCGATTGATTGGGACTCGGAGATCGATCGATAGATCGGTTGATAAGCATCAAGTGTGATGGAGGATCATGAGATGGATATGAAATACCAGGGATAGATAGATAGATAGATAGGAACAGGGTGAGATAGATAGATAGATAGGGACAGGGTGAAATAGATAGATAGATAGATAGATAGAGAGGGACAGGGTGAGATAGATAGATAGGAACAGGGTGATATATATATATATATATATATATATATATATATATATATATATATGCAGAGAGAGAGAGAGAGAGAGAGAGAGAGAGAAAGAAAGATAGGGACAGGGTGAGATAGATAGATAGGGACAAGGTGAGATAGATAGATAGATAGATAGGGACAGTGTGAAATAGATAGATAGATAGAGACAGGGTGAGATAGATAGATAGATAGATAGATAGGAACATGCTGATATATATATATATATATATATATATATATATATATATAATAGATAGATAGATAGATAGATGGGACAGGGTGAGTAGATAGATAGATAGATAGGACAGGTGAGATAGATAGATAGATAGATAGATAGAACAGGGTGAGATAGGTAGATATATAGATAGATAGGGACAGGGTGAGATAGATCGATAGATAGGTAGGGACAGTGTGAGATAGATAGATAGATAGATAGATAGAACAGGGTGAGATAGATAGATAGATAGATAGAAAGAAAAACAGGGTGAGATAGATAGATAGATAGATAGGAACAGGCTGAGATAGATAGATAGATAGAGATAAGAACAGGGTGAGATAGATAGATAGATAAGACAGGGTGAGATAGATAGATAGATAGGAACAGGGTGAGATAGATAGATAGATAAATAGATAGGGACAGGGTGAGATAGATAGATAGACAGATAGATAGATATGAACAGGGTAAGATAGATAGATAGATAGATAGATAGATAGAAGCAGGGTGAGATAGATAAATAGATAGGAACAAGGTGAGATAGATAGATAGATAGATAGATAGATAGACGCTGAAAATGAGGAATCAGTAGGATAAAAGAAGAAGAAAGGATGAGATTCTCGGCGAGTAAAGTGAAAGCGAGTATCAACGTGTCTTTCGCTTTCCGGCTGCTGCCCGTTGCCATAACAACGGTTTCGATTATGAAGAAATGGCTGAAACATGTTCGTGCAATTGTTTAGCAATGACTGCCAACGGGTACTCGCCTGTCAACAGAAGCAACCATTTGCCAAGAGGACAAAATCCGTTTGTCCAGCCACGTCTTACCAAACACCAGAGCAAACAGTCGAGAAACATGACACTCGCCGGGGGAGAACGTACAGTGATAAGACAGCACGATGAAGAGAAATCATTATAAAGTGAGAGAGAGAGAGAGAGAGAGAGAGAGAGAGAGAGAGAGAGAAGAGAGAGAGAGAGGGGGGGGAGAAAAACAGAGAAAATAGGGGACGTACGAAAAATAGAATAACAACATACAAGGTGTGTCAAAAAAGTATCAAGATTTTGTATACTTTTTGACACACCTTGTATTCTGAAAAAACAAAAACAACAACAATAAAACAAAAACAAAAAACTCATTCATTCTTCATTTCTATCTTGGTAAATACAGCTTTAAACTTGGTACTTTTTTGACACACCTTGTATTCTGAAAAAATTAATGAATGGAACGTTATTTTTTTTCAGAATACGAGGTGTGTCAAAAAGTACAAAAAATCTCGATTCTTTTTTGACACACCTTGTATATATTTATTTATTTATTCACATTATTTTAAAACTCGGACGGTGTGAACCCCCCCTCCCCCCCCAAAAAAAACAAACTCCCGATAATACAATTTGTAAACACAAAATACAAACTGGTACCTGGAGAAAACAAAATATATAAAAAAAGAAAAAAACAAAATATTCGTACCTCTTGAAACTAATCCACCGGTACCAGTGTTTTGCACCAACCCTCTTCAGTCAGAATTATCCTGAACATCCGTTAGGTGAAACCTAGGTAGGTAGTTTTGGGACTCTTTAGGCTCTATCATTATTATACAGACGTGTGTGATTAAAATTTGAGGATCAATTTCAGTTATTTAATATTTCGCCTCTGAGTATTTAACGAAACTTCATCAGAAATGTATAATGAAGTTTTCGTAAATATACTGAAGCGAAATATTAATTGATTGAAATTGTTTGTGTTTTATACACTTTTGTTCCTCAACTTTTAATCCAATTTTGCTGGATTTTATCCAGTCTGCTTCTTACTTATATATATATATATATATATATATATATATATATATATATATATATATGATGATCGCATGGGTGAGAAATTGACAGTTACCAAGCGCCGTTGACTGTGTGTATACGCTATCCTAACAAACACATACACAGAAATAGACAATAGTATATAGCAGTTGAAGTTATTCTGTCATGCACTAGTCTCACTCGAGCATCCATTTCTTTGTGTTATATTAACTAATGATAATAAAGGGGAGACTATATACCCCCATGCACATGGTTCTATCGAATACTAATAATTTTTAAAGAGATCTGACTCAAAGACGGACCCCTAACAGGTACTACTATTCCGGGTCATAGTGGACCTGGGAGTAATGATCAAGAACCAGAGTCTCACCACTGGATACAGTTTAATATTCTATAACGTGCCAAAAGAACTGTTTTTGGTGGACTCTTCCATCAACGTAGTTTAAGCCTTACCGACAGAGCGTACGGCTAAAAGAGTATTTCTCAGAATTTTTTTAGATGAGGCTTGATAATTAGTATTATTATTTGGAGAAGGAAGACTCTAAATTCAAGTCACATCCTGCTCGTGAGGAGGGATCGGTAAATATGTATGTAAGGTATCATATATTTTGAAATATTAAGTATTTTTTTTTCTTAGTTTTTAATGACTACTAAACTTTTCCTTCTCAGCTCGATTTGCGGGCGTTCTTCATGGATACACGCCTCCTCCGCATCTATTTTCTTATTTGTCAATTCTCTGAACATTTAAATGATTGTCCGTTCTCTTTTGAAGCGAAAACTGTCAAATGAAAATCAAGTTAGACTACTGAATTGAAATGCGACAAAAAATATTTCGAACCGCAAAAAACCCTTAAAAAATCAAAATGGCGTCACTCGTCGTCGATACAAATAGCTACAAAGAAAATTTGCAAAGGGAGATAATTCAGACAAACCAAAACAAGCGCGGGAAAAATCATCAACGAGGCTGGGCGTAAGCGAAATAAAACGTTTAATGAAATCAGTGTTGAGAAATTTAATTTGGAAGAAAGTTTAAGAACACTCGTCGAAATTAAATTTTATTTAATTTACAAAAGTTTACTGAAAAAGTTGAGATTGTTGGTGTGTGAAGGTATTTGAATAAAAAAGATAAAAAAAAAAATAGAATAGAATAAATAAAAAATAAAATAGAATGAATAAAAATAAATAAAAATAAAAGAAAGAATTGTTTATTTTTAACATTTTGTAAAAAATTGTCTTATTTTTTATTTTAGTTGTGAAGAGCGAACGGGCAGCCGGAACGAGATAGAGAGTGAAAAAAAAAACAAAACAAACAAAAAAACAAACAAAAAAAACATACAAAGAGAAATAGCTAGAGAAAAAATAGACAGGGATAAATAACAATAAATAAAAATAAAATAAAAATAAAAAAAGAACAAAAATACAAGAGAGAATTGTTTATTTTTAACATTTTTGTAAAAAACTTTTAAGAAATTTTTTATTTTAGTTGTAAGAGTGAACGGGCAGTCGAAACTGGATACGGGAAAAAGAAGAAAAAAAAAAAAAAGGGAAAGAAAAAGACAAAGAGAACTAGCTAGAGAAAATATACAGGGATAAATAAATAAAAATAAAAAAAAAAATAAAGAAAAAAAGAGAAAAAAAAGGAAATAAAAAAGATAGACGAGGGAAGCAGATATGCACAAATATTTTTTCCAATTATTTTTCTTTCTTTCTTTCTTTCTTTCTTTCTTTCTTTCTTTCTTCTTCTCGATTTCCTTGTGAAGGACATTTCTACTGTCGACACGCGTATAATACTTGACGATTTCAATGCAAGAGAAGGACACGAGCACGAGAGCTGGGAAGGTGTGTTAGTTTGAACAAGGTCTCAGGAAAAGCGAACAGATGGCTTCTTTTTAAGCGCTGTCTCTGAGGAACACAGCCTTCACGTTACATCAACACACTCTTCAAGATGGCCAACTAGTATACGACTCCGTGGATGCATCCCAGATCCAACTGATGGTGTCTCATTGACTCCATCATTGTTCACAGGAGAGACGTACGTGATTTCCGAGAGACCGGAGTCATGCGTTGAGCCGGGTGTTGAGGAGACTAGACATTAGTCATAACAGTCATTGACTTCCGCTCAGTTCGAACACTAACACATGAGGAGGTCCCCGTTGTGTAGTGGCTAACGTTCTGAACTGCAACTTCATAGTTAACGAGTTCGAACTCCAGTCGCGCTATTACGTTCCCTTTTGGAAAACTATGGGTTAAATAATACCATCACTGTTTATTAATAATAATCAATTGTAAACAATTATAGTTTCTAGTGAACTATTTTTAATACTAATAACTATTCTTGATATTAATAATTTAAAGTAACTAATCTTATTATAATGTCTCTCTGTCTGTAATCAATACTACATCACTTCTTACGTCACAATACCCCCAGGGATTGCGTAATCTTATCAACGTGTATTTAATTTGCAGTCAAAATCATTAATACATAGAATAATAAATCTTATTTATTAAATATGTCTCTATGAAAATCTGAGTTAAATTTCCCTCAAAACAGCCCATGTTATCAGTGCATTTACAATCCTGCAATGTGTCTGATATATCACTAAAAATAAAGGTTGACATGATACATGGTGTCGTTAATTTGCATACTGGTTTTAAAAAAACCGAGTTTAATAAATACTTACTTAGTGTTATTGATCTCCAATATAATTGTTTTATTCTTCAGTGTATTAAAATCAATCTTATTCATATTTCATATAGAAACCAATTAAAATATAATTAAAATAAGTGCAATCTTTTTTATATGCGTTTTTATTCAATTTCGTTAATATCTCTAATTTAATATATTTCATTAGATTAAAACTTAAATGCTTACGCCCGGAGGGCGCATATTCTTGCTAGTAAAACTAATAAAACTAAGACTTAATAAACTATCATAACTTCTTCAAGTACTTATTCTTAATGCACATAATTTACTGCACATTTACTTACAGAGGGATAAGATCCCCTCATTGGGGCTACCGGTTGGCTGTGGGTGGCTTACGGGATGCTTACGGATGGAGTAATTTATAACGGATTTTATCAAATAAAAGAAATGTTTATATCAAATTATTTTTAGAAATTAATTTCTAAGGAAAATTTGGATGGTGCATTGAAAGTAACTTTTGCATACTTATTAAAATAATGACGGGCGGTCGGAGAGGCCTCCTCAGATCAATCGGCTGGTCACGTCAAGCCCTAGCACCTATATGATTTTCCCAACCCTATTGCCCTTATGGCAAGCCCCAACCCCTTTTTATCATATGGGTGCTAGAAGGCGGTGGCTGTGGGTCTACATGTCCTGGGAATGACGTTAAACTCTATCTGATGGTGAGGTTCCAGTTTTGGAGGTTTCGGGAATGTGGAGCACCCCTTCATCACCATTGCTCCCTGGTCCACTCTGATCCGGAGTGGTAGTACCTGTTAGGGTCCCATCTATGGGTTAAATAGAAAAATATGTGTTGATAAACAAAATTGTATTATCCATTAAGAATTGATTTATTTCAAAACTTTATCGGCATTAAATGACCCACTGAGGTTGATATGCCGTGAAACAAAACCAAACCAAACCAAACCAAACCAAAATAATGTAAAATTTAAATTTGTTCGGGGGTGTTTGTCTGAAATGGTTATGTGAAAGGGATTTTATGATTTTTAAGCACTAGTGTCGCTAAGTATGGGGATATATTGAAAAAAGCCTTATCTTTGGGGAATGGTTTGATGTGAGAATAACACAAGATTCCATAATCCTACGTAATGTTATATTGTGTATGTGAGTTAATATTTTTGCTCCTTTAAAATCAAAGGTATGGTTTGTGTCTATAATATATTTATATGGAAAAAAACCAATATTTCCAGTTTAAATTTAAAATTCTGTTTCTCTCTTGAAGAATCCGGTTTAAAACACTCACATCTTAAAACGGTCACAATTATCATTATGCTCTGATGAAGATTTTTTGATGAAATCGAGATATTGGCAATATTGGCAATGCAAAAGTTGTAAAAATAAATTCAATCGAACAACATCTGTGTTTTTCATATCATTTTAACTATACATATACCGTCGGATTCATTTCCTTTCTTCTTAACTATATATATATATATATATATAATATATATATATATGAATTGATATATTGAAAAACAAATGATGTTTACAAATGCTTGGGATCATCAGGAGAGAATGTGCACCGTTTCGGGCCTGATGATCCAAGCATTTGTAAACATCATTTGTTTTTTCAATATATCAAATTCACACTGTCGGATTAATTTCCTTTTATTTCACACACAACACACACACACACACACACACATATATATATATATATTATATATGCTCGCAATCCCTGTTAGGTTGAACTCTCGCGAGAGAAATTCGCCGACGGCCGGTGATTACGCTTAAAGTTACAAGGCTCT
>CM042145.1:93185356-93193349 GCA_023376005.1 Doryteuthis pealeii
CCGATTGATCGGAGGGGGCCTCTCCGACTGCCCGTCTAGGCTAAGTAAGGACCAGAATGGAGTGTTGTATGCCATGGACTGCTCAGCCACCTGTGTTCCCTTCTTAAGCATCTCGGGTCGCCACCCAGGACCAACAGGTGGCCCAATTGGGGATACCTTACCCCTTTTCAGAAGTGCAGTCTGTGTATTCTAACGCCCCACCGACAGGGCGTGGAGTCTCGATGGGTTTTTTCCGGTTGGTCCCATATTATCAGAATACTATATAATCTCCCTCGCACCCTCCCCAAAATAGACACCCTATTTTTTTGTTACGTTTGTTTAAATACAAGATAGGACTGTATTGTATAAAACATAATAAAATAGTATTAAAACTAAGTGTATCACAATCTCGCTCGTACCTCAAATTTTAGCTCGCGACTCAAAGCAAAAACTCGATAAAGTGACAGCTCGTAACTCGGAAAATTCGTAAGTTTGGACACACGCAAGTCAAGGTACCACTGTATTTTATTTATCATTAGACTTTACTGGATTTATTGATGCTTCTACATCTGAATATTATGGTTTGGACTGGTTTGGATCCTTTGTTTTAATGGCATATCAAACTTCGTGGGTTATTTAATGACAAACTCATCCTTGTAGAAAAGGAAAACTCGTAAATTGGGGCACTCGTAAGTCAAGGTACCACTGTATTTTCTATTTGTGCACTCAATTTATACTGAATTTACTTTCACGAAGACAAATCTATTAATCTTATTATAATGGAGATTGTGGGTTTGTCTGTCTGTAACCGAAACTATATTACTATACAAGTCACAATTCCTTTCGTTATTTACATCATATTCTCCATGATTTTATTTTTATCTAAACCTCAATTATTAATAAAATCGTTTTACATTACTTACACTGTTGACCATATTTACATACTAATAACATGCAATTGTATTTATATATGCAACAAAATAGCGGTTTACAGTGTGAATGGGAAGGCTAATTTGCATATTGATCTTAAACAATTGATTTTAATAAATATATGCTTAGTATTATTGATTTCTAATTGTTTGGTTTTATCTTATTGAATATGAGCAAAAATCTCTTCAATAAATCTTAAAAGAAATCCCTTAACAAGAAGAAATAACTGTAATATTATTCTTTACTTCCTATTTTAACTAAACAGTTTAATTAGGAAAATTTACCAATGAAAGACGGGAGTAACGGAAAATGATGGGAGAGTTAGTTTCAAAGTTGTTCTATTTTTCAATCATACCCCCTCTGTTCAAAATCTTTTTATCTACATTCTTATTCAGTTTCATTAGCCTTTCTGATTTAATATGATATTTTATTATAAAATTTAACTAAAATACTTGCACATATTTGCTAGTACTAATAATGGAAATTAGGTTTCTATTTGTCTGTAACCGAAACTACGTCACTGCTTACGTCACAAAATCGTTATAACATAGAGTAAATACACTCAAAATTTGAGAATGCAGCCTGAGACGATCCTCATTGTTTTTTAAAACAAATTTTAATAAATACATGCCCGGTATTATATATTTATAAATAGTCCTATTTTAATATATATTTAAAATTTTCAGAACTAAGTTTCCATTTTAAATTGTTTTATTTTTTACTCCTTTAATGAATTTGATGATTTTACATACTTGTGGTACACACTCTCTGACATTGACAGGCAATATATTTTAAAAATTAATTTTTTAAACCGCCCGGAGGGTATTTTTTTTGCTAGTATCAAATTAAAAAGCATATCGTCTTCTTATTTTATTAAATGATTATCTCCCTTGAACGCAAAGCAAATAAAATCGAACGGGAGAAAGCTCGTAGCTTGGAACATTCGTAAGTCACTGTATTGATTAATGTTAACACACTAGAGCAGGGGTCACCAAACTACGACCAGCGGGCCGGATCCAGCCCGCGAAAGCATTTTATCAGGCCCAACGGCGGTACTTGAATTTGTTTCTTTAAAAAGAACAACTTATGTATGCGAGCAAGCATTTTAAAAATTGAAATATGTGAAATCAACCCATCGAACGAAATTGACTGATAAACATTTGAAAGCAATTCTCTTGATTGGATGTAGCAATTCCAAGCCAAACATTGACGATATCTTGAAAGGCAAACTTCAGTTTCACAAATCTCACTAAACCTTTCTGCCAATGTTGCATTCTTTGATTATGTTTTGAAAATAAATGTTGGTTAAATTTGTTTTTTGTGCATCTTACGCCGCTCATCCATGAATGTAACGTGGAAAGATAAATTTTGTTTTACATCTTTTTCTCAGAGCTTTCGTTCTGGCTGGCAAGTATTGAACACAATAATAATGTGGCCCGTACTCGTTATTTTTTCTATAATCCGGCTCACCGTGAAAAAAAGTTTTGGGATCCTTGAACTAGAGGTTGTAAAGTTTGGGTTTAGACTTTAAAAAAGATACAGTTACTATTATCCTAATGGTTTTTTTCACAGAAATTAAACTTCTTAAAGTTCTTTAAGTATATACAAGGATTAGTATTGCTTAAGAATAAAATATCTGATATGTGGGTGGGTGACATTTACTATCTGCGGCCTGCAGTTTTGCCTATCAGATCAATGTTAATGAATTTAAAGTGTCTATTTAGAGAAATTGTATAGACTACACTACCCATTAGAAATGGTTTGGTTTGATTTAGTTTGGGAAAAAGCAGAGAGAGAGAGAGAGAGAGAGAGAGAGAGAGAGAGAAGAGAGAGAGAGAGAGAGAGAAGAGAGAGAGAGAGAAAGAGAGAGAGAGAGAGAGGAGAGAGAGAGAGAGAGAGAGAGAGAGAGAGAGAGAGAGAGAGAGAGAGAGAGAGAGAGAGAGAGAGGAGAGAGAGAAGAGAGAGAGAGAGAGAGAGAGAGAAGAGAGAGAGAGAGAGAGAGAGAGAAAGAGAGAGAGAGAAAGGAGAGAGAGAGAGAAAGAGAGAGTGAGAGAGAAAGAGAGAGAGAGAGAGAGAAAGGAGAGAGAGAGAGAGAGAGAGAGAGAGAGAGAGAGAGAGAGAGGGGGATAGAAGGACGGTTTAGTTTCTTTATTTAATGGCATTTTAACCTTCGTGGGCTATTCAATGCCAAAACCATCATTGTAGAAGAAGAGTAGTGGTGCTATTTAACTCATACCGGGGGGTAATGAAGGAGTTCATACCTTTCCCAAGGGTATTAGTCACGCCAATCTTCGTATTTTATTTAATGCATTGGAGGCGCGAGGTGCAATGGTTACCATCCTAAAATATGGTCACGCCAAACTGAGTTCAAATCTTGAACGCGACTGTTTGCATTTCACATAGCGCTAATACCCTCGGGAAAGGCACTAATCCAACTATTCTCCCTCATGCTATGGGTAAATAGTAGGGCAGACGGAGCTCTTTAACCCTGATATGGAACCGGTCTAGGACAAGGAAAAACTGAATTCAAACCAAAGGGGTTCTCATCTTGTTTATGAAAACTACTTTGAAAGCTCAGTCCTGTCAGCTGGGGCTTTAGAATACACCGACTGCACCTCTGTAAAGGGGTAAAAAACCCAATCGGACCACCTGTTGGCTGTGGGTGACGACCTGAGATGCTTAATGATGGGACACTGGTGGCTGAGCTGTCCATGGCATGCAACACTTCACTTTGGTCCTATCTTAGCCTAGACGGGCAGTCGGAGAGACCCCCCCGATCAATCTTCTGGTCACGTCAAGGCCTAGCACCTATATGATAGTCCCAACTCTATTATCCTTATGGCAACCCACAACCCTATTTATCATTTATGTGCTAGAAGGTCGTGACTGAGGGTCTTTGTGTCCTCGGTATAACGTTGAACCCTATCTGATGGTGAAGTTAAAAATGTGTTTAAAAAATTGAGGTAAAAAAAAATTAATACCCACCAAGAATGGATATAACAAAAACGTCTTCGGCATAAAATAACCCAATGGTTTGACATGCCGTAAAATCCAACCAACTAACCAACCAACCTACTTTGAGAACTCCTCCACCCCCTTATGCATCTTCCCAGGAAAATCCTGGCAACAAACTTAACTCTGGAGATGCGGACCTCTCAAAAAACTTTCTGTTTCGTATCGTGATCATGGCAATTGAGCTAAACCCGCGAGTGATTTGCACCTGAGTATTCATGGGGGAAAGAAAAAAAATGTAAGTTCGTTTCTCTATAGACAAAATTTAGTTTGGAGAAATCTATACAAGTCTTAGGAGAAAATAACCCTTTTAAATAAAAGAGCTAGATAGCAACAAACTAGCCAATAACGGTAACAACGCATCCACGACTTACACCAAAATGGAGAAAGGCGAAACAAAAGAAAAAAATAAAATAAAAAAAAAAGGAGGGAAAATAAAGGGAGATAGAAAACAACGAAGCCATTTTATCTAATTTGATATAATGTGCAAATTCGCGCATGCGCAAACTGGGGTGACATCGTCAATTCACGTCGCGTCTTTTCATAGAAAGTACAAAGTTACAGTTAGTGAGCTGGGCAACGATCACTGAGTCGATACAACGCTTTGATTGGCTGAACTATTCAGATCGCCACTTTTCTGCATGAAATCACTTCATGAACACAACTTTCCGCTAGGTGCTTTTTCTATGAAGCAAATTTTACGAGTCTTTCTTTCTTTCTTTCTTTCTTTCTTTCTTTCTTTCTTTCTTTTTTTCTTTCCTTTTACATCTTCTTCTCTATCATTCTTTCTTTTTTACGAGGTTACGAATTTCTTAGTTTTGGATTTGTTCTTTCGTTTTTTCTTTCTTTCATTTTACATCGTTTTTTATCTTTCTTTTTCCTAGTTTATGAATTTCTTTCTTTCTTTCTATCTATCTTTCTTTCTTTCTTAACCTTTACATCGTCTTCTCTATATATCTTTATTTATTTATTTATTTTACGTCGTATTCACTTTTTTCTTTCTTTCTTTCTTTCTTTCTTTCTTCTTCTTTTTCTTTTTACATCGTCTTCTCTACCTTTTTTCTTGCGATGTTACAAATTTCTTTCTTTCCTTCTTTCTTTCTTTCTTTCTCTCTTTCTTTCTTGCTTTCTTTTTACATCGTCTTCTCTACCTTTCTTTCTTTCTTTCTTTCTTTCTTTCTATACTTTTCACATCGTCTCCTCTACCTTTTTTCTTTTTCCTTGGTTACGAATTTTTTTTTCTTTCTTTCATTTTCCTAGGTTACACATTTCTTTATTTTTCTTTCTTTCTTTTTTCTTTTACCTAGTTTTTACCTAATTTCCTTTCTTTCTTTCTCTTTCTTTCTTTCTCTTTCTATATGTTTCCTACTTTTTTTATTTCCAATGTATTTCCCGAGTTGTTTCTTTCGAATTATTTAATTCTATTTCTCCTTTATTTCTTTACAAAATATTCCCTTCGTTATATATATATATATATATATAATATATATATATATATATATATATATAATATATATATATACTCACTGACAACACTACTTATAAAAGATATTAACAGCAATAATAATAGTGGAAATAATGATAATAATAACAATGATAAGAACACTAATATAACAACAATAATAATTAGAATATAAAAAAATAAACAAATAACAAAATACAACACACCTATATGAATAGAATACAAGCTTAATGGAACAACCCATTGTTGTATTGTTATTGCACTACCCCTGAAGATGGCCCGTGACGGGACAGAAAGTACTTGGGAAATAATAAGTTATGACAAATACATCTGCCAATTTCCGCCTGATATAGGTATATCAATCCGGAAAACTAGAACCAGATTTGCAGACAGAAAATGGATGCACAATTCAACTATATATATATATATATATATATATATATATATATATATAAATATATATATAATGCAGTTTGCTATATTTTGTAAATAGATAGTTCTCAATATCGGTGATAGACCATATTATATATATATTATATATATATATATATATACTATATATATATCTTCTGTTCTAAAGATCTGGGGACTGTGAAGTACCCCTTCATTGCCGTTACTCCCAGGTCGACTATGAACGCGAATGATAGCTGTAAGGTTTTTAAGCGCTATCCTTGGCCAGTTGAAAAGGGCTTAAAGAAAGTCCTATGTTATGGAATCCTTCTGTGATCCTTTGGTAAGCGTATAAGTCTTACCCTGCGTATTGGTAAAGGTCCAGTGATTTAATCCTATGTCCGTCGTCCATGAATGTTACAGTAATTATGACCAGTAGGGTTGGTTTAAGTATTGTATCAGCCTCAGAGTACTGCCAAGTGATTGGCCAATGAATAGATCATATGATCTCGTCTAGTCTATAAGTAGGAGCGGGGATCTATCACACACCTTATATATTGAAAAAATCTCAACAATAGCATTTGTCATTGTCCCATCTATAGATCAAATTAAATCCGTTTCAAGGTATTCGTATTTGCCCCTTAAAAACAAATATAAAAAAAAATGAACGCGATTCTCTAACATTTATGGACGTTAAGATCTATCTATCTATCTATCTATCTGTTGTAGGTGACTCACCTATGACACGAAACATGGACTTACCCAAGGGTATATATTTAACAGAGTAAAGCTACTCAAACGAGTTGTTCCCACCCATTCCGTCCTTCAGGACGGGTGTCTGGGGAACTGCTAAAATTAATAGCGGCGATCACAGCATGCTTGCCTCATTGCACTTAGATGGCTAACTCGGATCAGACGCAATTTTTCTCCTACCACCCCATTGAGTCTCGGCTTGTGGGTGGTGCCCACATAAATACGCCTTGTGCCATGATCGTTTACATGTGGGTACCATGTAAATACCAAGTCCCACCCACACCTTCCTTCGGGACGGGTGATCTGGTAGAACCTCTAAATATAGCGCGTCGGATTCCCAGCATGCCAACTTCATTTGCACTAGAAGAGTCGGACTGGAGATTGACGGCAATTTTACTCCTACCACCCATTGGTCTCGGCTTGTGGAGTGCCCAACATAAAACGCCTTGTGCCATATCATTACATGTGGAGTACATTGTTAAATACCAGTGTCCCACCCACACCATATCCTTCGGACGCGCGTTCTGGTGAACTGCTTAAATCTAATAGAGCGTCGATCCCAGATGCTTGCCTCATTGCACTTAGAGGCTGAAACTCGGATCGACGCAATTTTCTCCTACCACCCCATGAGTCTCGCTTAGTGAAGGTCCCACAGTGCAAAACCCGTAAAACGGGCCTTGTGCCAGTTTCCGTATTACATGTGGCAAAACACCCACAAAAGGTACATGACCACTAATACAGTAGTCCCACCCACTCTACCTCGGGCCCACGGTCGTCGGTGAACTGCTCAAAATTTATAGCGTCCATCCAACACCATGCCAATGCCTCATTGCACTTAGAGGCTGAGCTCGGATCGAGCGCAAATTCTTTCTCCCTCACCACACCCACCTGAGATCTCAAAGCTGTCCGGTGGTCCCACATACAACGGCCTTGTGCCATATCTGTGAAAGTGGCGACAACATGTAAATACCAATAAGTACCAGCATACAGTTCTTCGCTGCTAAGCTGAAAACAATGAAACCTCCATTGTACGTTATATATATGCTGAATACAATCGTTCCCTACATTTATAACCCGTGTTGAGTTATATATTTATATGAACCCTTAAACAGGTTCATAACACTATCTATCTGAAAATTGCGCTACTTTGTCAATTTTCCTTGAACTACTCTAGTAAAAATACATTACGTATTTCAAGATTGTTAAAAGATGTTAAAATCAAAAAAAACATGAATTAGTGCTATTAGTAACCCATAGCTGGGACCAATGAACGGGTTCATACTGTTCGGAGACAAACAAGAATTGTCTACCTTTTTATATTAGAAACGGTATCTCACCCACCAACATCATGCTGTCCGTTCTTTTCTCACGTGACACACTCACACCTATGAACTCACTCCCTGCCTACCAACACCGATGCTGGAAGCGCATAGTCGTTGATTTCGCTTTCCTCAGATCTTTCTCTTT
>CM042145.1:93193449-93213449 GCA_023376005.1 Doryteuthis pealeii
CGCGCTCACAATTACCTACCATCAGTCCTTCACTTTACCGCCACATGATCCCTGTGCCTACTCATACGCCAGTTGGTCGAGGGTGGGTATTCAAACTAAGGAACCTATGTGGTTTTAGCCCGAATCACACTCTTCCGACTGAGCTAACCCGTTAGCCCGTAAGTTAGATTTAACCGAGGCAGCTATCATACTTATTGCTATTTACTTTAACCATTAAAATTGTGTGTAAATTATTTGTCTTAGATGTGAGAAATATTTGTCATCACATAACAGTAAGCGCAGCCCCACCCTCAAAAAAAACAAAAGAAACAAAAAAACAAACAAAAAACCAAAAAAAACAACAACAATAAAAAAAAATCTCTTAAAGAAACAACTTCCTATGCAAAAAATATATTAAGATATGGAACGCACAATGAACGGAGATTTTTCTCAAACCGGCAGGCATAAAATAACCTTAGACGGGTTGGACAACCGTTAACATCTATCAATCAATCTATCAATCAACCAAATTCCTCTTTCTTTCTTTTTTTTTTTCTTTCTTTCTTTACTGCTTGGTTCATATCTATCTATCTATTCTATCTATTATCTATTTCAGTCTGCCTAATTCTATCTAACTATCTATCTACTCTCTATTTATCTATATATTACTATCTAATCTGATTATATTCTATATATATCTATCTCAATTCAATTCAATTCACACCTCATCTTCCTTCCTTCCTTTTTCTTTCTTTCTTTCTGCTTGGTTGATATCTATCTATCTATCTATCTATCTACAATCAATATTCAGTTCCTTCCTTCCTTTCCTTCCTTTCCTTCCTTCTTCCTTCTTCCTTCCTTCCTTTTTCTTTTCTTTCTTTCTTTTTCTTTTCCTGGTTTGTTTGATATCTATCTATCTATCTATCTATCTATCTATCTATTCAATATTTTGTCTGTTTGTTTGTTTGTTCTTTCTTCATTGTACATTTATTTTGTGGGCAACTATATATTCATGTCTTTCTTTACCGAGTTTCATTGACACAGAATTTAGTAATAACTAACATCTAATAATACCCATTCTGACTCTATGATATTCAACTATAGATTAATAAAATCCGGTAGATTTTGGTTTGGAATAAAATTAACTTTCATTAAAAAGTTGTTCGGGGCGTACTTCTTTATGAGTAATGCTGTAGATTAGGGCGATGATTGAAGTCAGTAAATAAAAGAAAGGAAAGTAAAGAAGAAGAGTAAAGAAGGAAGGAGAGTAAGGAAGGAAGGAAGGAGAGTAAGGAGGAGAGTAAGGAAGGATAAGAAAAAGATTTAGTATTATTTTGTCTAGACGAACACAATCTCTGACTCCCAAATTAAACCGGTCTTTCATTTTACAAATATTCGGACACTTAGTCGAAAGAAATGAGGTAGCCGACGGTCAGCAAGACTGCAAATACGAGATAATAACAACTGACCACAACCTGCCAAGTTTACCCTCACTGATTGCTGGCCAAGCGAAATGACAGGCTTACAAAACTCGTGGTCAGTAAGGGAGTGACCAACGCCACCACCGTTGCCGCCACTCTCAAATTGCTTTCAGTATCATATCAGGTTCGGATGCGTGCGTGCGTGCGTTTTTTAAGTACAACAGGGTCCGAGGGTCGGGGAGCGTAGGTGTTGGAAATTGTAATGCAGGGTCTTGATTGGACCGAAGATACAGCAACAAGTGGTTGTTTATTTGCTTTTTGCTCACGTTTATTGTCTTTCTTTCTTTCTTTCTTTCTTTCTTTCTTCTTTCTTTCTTTTTTCTTTCTTTCGTGATGTCTGTCATTTACTCCTTCTTTATTTCACATTCTCTTCGATTTTTCCGTTTCAAAACCTGCGCTTTTTTCCTTCCATTATCAGCAACTTATTGAAAATTTCTTTCTTTCTTTCTTTCTTTCTTTCTTTCTTTCTTTCTTTCTTATCTCTTTATTTCCATCTATATATCAATCTACCTATCTATCTATCTGTATATCTATCTACTTAATCTCTACTTATCTCTTACTGCTTATTCTTTCTTCCTTCCCAAACTTTCTTTCTTTTTTTCTTTCTTTCATTCACTCATTCTTTCTTTCTGATCTCTTAAGTTCCTTTTTATCTTCCTAAAACTTTTCTTCTTTTTCTTTCTCTTTCTTGTCTTTCTTTCTTTCTTTCTTTTCTTTTGTGATATCTGTCATTTACCCCTTCTTTATTTTACACTCTTCTTTTCTTTTTTTCTTTCCGTCCAAAATCTATGCTTTCTCCTTCCATTTTTCAACCCAATTTTCAAAAATATTCTTTCTTTCTTTCTTTCTTTCTTTCTTTCACTCTCCTACCCTTCTCAATTTTGAACAATTAATATTAAGATTATTTCTTTCTATCTTTCTTTCTCTGTACCTTTCTTCTTTTCTTTCTTCCTTCCTTCTATTTCAATTCAACTCTTTCTTCATTTCATTTGATTTTATTTATTGTTTTTTTTTCTTGACTCTATCTTTTTCAGTGCACTATTTCTTTCTTTTTTTTTAACCTTCTTCTTTTCTTCATAACATTTTCTTTCTTTCTTTCTTTTTTCGAATTATCATACATGTTCTCCTTCTTTATAGCTCACGTTTCTTTCCTTTCTTCCCCCCTTCCTTCAAAATTCAACGCTGTTTTTCTTCTTTTATTTTTCAACACTTCTTTCCCAAACCTTCTTTCTTTCTTTCTTTCTTTCTTTCTTTCTTTCTTTCTTTCTTTCTTTCTTTCTCTGTACCCTATCTTCCATTCTTGCTTCTTAATTCAACGCTTTCCTTCTTTCACTTCTTTCAGTGTTTCTTTCTCATTCATTTTTTCTTTCTTTCTTTTTTCTTTCTTTCTTTCTTTCTTTCTTTCTTTCTTTCTTTCTTCTCTGCATCCTTCCAAGCTTTCATTCATTTTTATATTTTTCCTGTTGTTTCATTCTTCCTGGCACTTACTTTTTTTCATCTCTTTAATTCTTTCCCTTTTAGCCTATTTCCTTCCTTCCTTCTTCCTTCCTTCCTTTTAACATTTTTTCATTTTTTCAACCATTTTGCCCTTTCTCCTTCATCTCTCCTATGTCATTTACCGGTAAAAAAAATACATTTTCTTTTTACTATTTATTTCTGCTTTTTAACACTTATTTCCAATCCCTTACACCTTGTCAATAAGAAAAAAAAAAAAACACAAAAAACAAAAACAAAACAACAACCAAAACAAACAAAGACACAAAGAAACAAAGAAACAGAAACAAACAAACAAACAAAGTTTCAATTCTTCATAGATCTTATTGTCAGCCTTCATTTCTTTATCAATTTCTCTCTCCATTTAACTTTCTCTTTGCTATGGTTAATCATGTTCCCTTGCCGCTACAACTTTATACTCCCGACTCTCTATCCCGACGTCTCTTTATATCTGTTACACTGTCCGTATCTATCTATCTATCTATCTATCTATCTATCTATTTTTTCTCACTTTCCTACTTTGTTGATATCTACCTATCTACCTATCTATCAAATTTATTTCTCTCTTACTTGCTTTATTGATACCTATTTCTCTCTCTCTTTTACTCTCTCTCTCTCACTCTGTCTGTCTGTCTGTCTGTCTCTGTCTATCTCTGTCTCTGTCTCTGTCTCTCTGTCTCTGTCTCTGTCTCCGTCTCTTTCTCTCTCTCTCTCTCTATATATATATTTCTCTGTCTAATTTTCTTCTCGTTTTCCTGTTTTGTTGATATCTATCTATCTATCTATCTATCTATCTATTTTTCCTACTTTTTTGATATCTCTCTCTCTCTCTCACTCTCTCACTCACAATATATATATATATATATTATATATATGTGTGTGTGTGTGTTGTGTTGTGTGTGTGTAAAGTCATCAGGGCGGCCTAATGTCGATATCAGCCAGACAGCGAGGGAGTTATCCCTTTTCACTAGCAGTAGATCAATGGGATTATTTTAGCATCTGAAGTGAGGCGCCACAGCTACCATCAGCTCCTCACTTTACCGCACAGATCCCTGTGCTACTCATACGCTGAGTTGGCGAAGGCCGGTATCGAACCAGGAACCTTATCTCTTTCTTGCTTTGTTGATATCTATTTATCTATCTAGCATACTTGCAGATCAAACGGTAGCGACTGTGACTTCTGCATCATTTCTTATTGCATTTATCTAAGCAAGGGATTTCAAATTCAGACTCTTAGAAACACAGTTTGACACTGTGCCACTTGGTATATTGACACTGCATGACTTCTCCATTAGTGCCAATTAACACATGTGCAGTCTTGTAAAATCTGCTGCATCTATGCATAATTTTCCTGTAGAACATTCTTGATGTCTGAAACGACTGCACGTTGAGTCTCAATTTCAGCCCAGAATAGAGGCCATGTTTTGAACTGCAGTTTACAATACAGGTAGACACTTCCCAGAACGATGACTTATAGTATCACTGTTAACAATCAATTTTTCTCTCCGACTAAATTTCTCTTTGCTATGGTTAATTCTGTTCCCTTGCCCACTACATCTATCTATCTATCTATCTATCTATCTATCACATTTCATCTTTATTTATCTATCTCTGTTCATCCTTATGTATGCATGTATGTATGTATGTATCAATCTATCAATCTATCTATCATTTTTCATCTTTATCTATCTATCTCTGTTCATCTTTATCTATCTATCTATCTTTGACATTTCATATTTATCTATCTATCTCTGTTCATCTATATGTATGTATGTATGTATGTATGTATGTATCTCTCTCTCTCTCTGTTCATCTTTATCTATCTATCTATCTATCTATCTATCTATCTATGACATTTCATATTTTTCTATCTATCTCTGTTCATCTTTTTGTATGTATGTATGTATGTATGTATGTATGTATGTATCTCTGTTCATCTTTATGTATCTATCTCTGTGCATCTTTATCTATCTATCTATCTATCTATCTATCTATCTATCTATCTATCTATTAACTTTCTCTTTGTTATGGTTTTGTTCCCTTGTCCACTATAACCCTCTTTCCTGACTTTTCTTCTCATTAGGTACTCTATTCGGTATCTATCTATCTATCTATCTATATATCTATATATATATATATATCTATATATCTATCTATCTCTGATCATTCTTATCAATCTATCTATCTATCTATCTATCTATCTATCTATCTATCTCTGATCATTCTTATCAATCACTGTTCATCTTTATCTATATGTCTGTCTATCTATCTATCTATCTCGGTTCATTTTATCTATTTATCAATCACTGTTCATTTTTATCTATCTGTCTATCTATCTATCTATCTATCTCGGTTCATTTTATCTATTTATCAATCACTGTTCACCTTTATCTATCTATCTATCTATCTATCTATCTATCTATTAATAACATTTCATCTTTATCTATTTATCTCTGTTCATCTTTATGCATGTATGTATTCTATCTATTACTTTTTCCACTTTTTTATATGTCTCTGTTTCCCTTTATCTTATCTATCTATCTATCTATCATGGTTCGTTTTTCTATCTATCTATCTATCTATCTATCTAATCTATCATCTGTTTATTTTTATCTATCTATCATCATGTCGCATCTTATCTATCTATCTATCTATCTATCTATCTATCACATATTCATCTTTCTATCTATCTCTGTCATATCTATCTATCTATCTATTATCTATCTATTAACTTTTTCTCATCGCTATGGTTAATTCTGTTCCCTTGTCCACTACAACTTTACAATCCCGATTTTCTCTCCCGACTTCTCTTTCTATCCGTTACCTTGTTCGTATCTATCTATCTATCTATCTATCTATCAATCTATCTATCTATCACTTGACTAGGGCAATGTTTTCAACAGCAGTTTGCAACACAGGTAAACACTTCTAAAACGATGCCTATTGTATCACTGTCAACAATCAGCCAGTAGTTGTGAACTCGTCAAATCTGCGATCCTCACATAGTAAAAAGTTATCATATGCTTTTTCTTTCTTTCTTTCTTTCTTTCTTTCTTCTTTCTTTCTTTCTTTCCTTCTTTTCCTTCTTCCTTTCTTTCCTTTTTTTCTTTTCTTTCTTCTTTCTTCTTCCTTTCTTTCTTTTCTCCTCTCTCTTTCTTCTTTCCATACTTCTTCTTTCTCTCTTTCTTTTGTTTTTTTCTTTCCTTCTTCCTTCCTTCCGTCTTTCTTTCTTCTTTCTTCTTTTCTTTCCCTTTTTTTCTTTCTTTCTTTCTTTTTCTTTCTTTCTTTCTTTCTTCTCTCTCTCTTCTCTCTTTCTTTTCTTTTCCATACTTTCTTTTTCTTTCTCTCTTCTTCCTTCTTTGTTTTTTTCCCTTCCTTCCTTCCTTCTTCCTTTCCTTTTCTTTCTTTTCTTTCTTCCTTCTCTTTCTTTTCCTTTTTTCTTTTTTTCCTTTTCTTTTCCTTCTTCCTTTCTTTCCTTTTTTCTTTCTCTCTCTCTTTTTCCTTTCTTTTTCTTTCCAACTTCTTTTTCTCTTTTTCTTTTTTCTCTCCTTTTTGTTTTTTTTTTTTATTTTTTCTTTTTTTTTTTCCTCCTTCCTTCTTTCTTTCTTTCTTTCTTTCTTTCTTTCTGTCTTTACTCATCTCTAAATTGATATCAAGAGGCCATACAAGTGCAAGGTGGATCAGATGTTGTTTAAGAGGCTGTGTTGCTGGGCAACGGGCCAGCGAACAGTCCATTAGATGGCCAGGGAACACACGACCGATCGAATGTCGGCTATTAGCAAGGTGGTGGTGGGCGGTGGTAGTGGTGGTGGTGGTGTGATGGTTTAGACGGACACTGCCCGGCTGCACGTGAAGGACAGACAGTGATGATAATGATAATTGTTACAGTGTTGTAATAGAGAGAGAGAGAGAGGGGAGGATGAAATGAAGAAGGTGAGGAAGAGGATGATGAAACGTGAAGATAGATAGATAGATAGATAGAGAGAGAGAGAGAGAGAGAGAGAGAGAGAGAGAGAGAGAGAGAGAGAGAGAGAGAGAGAGAGAGAGAGGAGATTGAAAAAGGAAGGCAGAAGGAAGAAAAATAAAGGTATGTCATTGTGAAAAAGGAAGATTGAAATAAAAAGAAAGAGAAAAGAGTGAAAGGTGAAGAGAGAGGGAGGAAAGGAGGAGAAGAGAGAGAGTGTGTGTATGTGATATATTATATATATATATATATATATATATATTAGAGAGAGAGAGAGAGAGAGAGAGAGAGGAAGATTGAAAAAAAAGAAGGCAGATGAAAGAAAAAAGGAGATGAAAAAAAGACTGGAAGAGAAAAGAGTGAAAGAGAAAGAGAAGGGAATGGAGAAAGAGAGGGAGAGAGAGAGAGAGAGAGAGAGAGAAAAGAAGAAGAAGAAGAAGAAGAGAAGAAGAAGAAGAAGAAGAAGAAGAAGAGAAGAACACCATTGAATAGATAGGGAGTAGATATCAGCAGAACAGGGGAAAGAAAGATAACCGAATGAGAAGTAAAAGGGTCGTGTGCAAAATGTAGTCATAGAGGTAAAAAGAAGGAAAAAAAGAAGGAAAAAAGGAAAAAAGAAAAATAAGCATCGCAGTAGAAATGGAAAAGAAAGAAAGAAAGAACAATTATTAGTAAAAAGATCGCTAATTAGAACTGAGCGTATTCTAGTAGTGACCACCCCAAGCAGAGTTTAACAGGTTTGAATTCAGAGTTTTCCTTCTTCTAGACTGGTTGCCTTACCAAGGTTAAAGAGCTACTATTTACCCATAACTGTAGGAAGAGTAGTTGGACTCATACCTTTCCCAAGGGTATTAGCGCTATATCAATAGTAACATTGTCCAGGATTAACTCGGGTTGACGAAGCCATTTCCTACGACTTCTACCATGGAGAATGAGAAGAATAAAATATACTCCCCTGCTGTCTAAAGATTTTACAATAATAAAAACAAACTAGTCAAGAGGTAAGATCACAAGTCATCTATAAAACAGCGTTATCTGTCATCATCATACCCACCCAGTGGTCACCAACTACGGCCTGCGGGCCGATCCGGCCCGTGAAAGCATTTTATCAGGCCCACCGACGGTACTTGAATTTGTAATGTTTTTGATAATGTTTTGAAAATAAATATGTTGTTGAATTTGTTACAGTGCATCTTACGCCACTCATCATGAAATATAACATGGAAAATAAATTTGTTTTACATGTTTTTCTCAGAGCTTTCGTTCTGGCTGCAAGTATTGAACACAATAATAATGTGGCCTGCGCTCATTAATTTTTTAATTATTCGGCCCCACCGTGAAAAAAGTTTGGTGATCCCTAATCACCCTTAAGCCAACCCCTCCTCACCGTGGTTAGGTGGTGGACAACGTGATAGTGTCAAAGCTATGGCCGTTCGGAACTCAAGTTTCAGGTAGGGGCCTCCCTAGGCGGATTGTCTAGTAACCCATTGGTATTCGGGCTACACCCGGCTTAAGGGTCTCTGCAACCCAATGGTATGAGGACCGCAACCCGGATAAAGGGGCCCTGGTGAAAATCCAAAGGGTGTCTCCATTATCGTTAGAAATCAACGGCTTTTGGCGTACTTGTCACTGCGTCTGTTGAAAATTTGTGGAAAAAAAGGGCATCTCCTTTTCCTAACTGGGATTTGCATGCGGTGTTACTGTTTCATGAATTCACTTGCTCGTTCATTCGGGATACTGTGAATTCGTTGGATGGAGCCGGTTCAACCGAACCAGGTGAATGCCGCCATAACAACAACAACAACAACAACAAAAGTCATCGTGCTGCATATTTTAACAAGCATCACTGACCAAGCTCTCATCTCAGACAATAAACGTTATCATAGGCGCACTTGGAGTAACGGTTATTGTTGTAGGAATTGGCGACCTTTAATCAAACCTAGGCAAGGTTTGTTTGATTTATTTTTAATAGAATATCAACCTTCGTGTGTTATTTAATGCCAAAGCCATCCTTGTAGAAGAACAGCAGTGGTACCATTTAACTCATAGCGTCGGAGATAAGGGCCTTTATTCCGAAATTGAACGTAATAGCGTGATTGAAGTTCGAACTCGCTTACCACGATGTAGCTGTCCAGCATGTTTGCCAGTACGCCACGGTGACTCTTCCCGAGCGAGGCTTTTTTGCATCGAACAGTAAATACCTACATCAGAAAAATGCACTAGATATCCGTTGCCGTCTTAGGAAATAGACTCAGTGAGACAAGTTCAAATCCTGGACGAGTGAATTGAGTTTGGAAGATCCATACACATCAATAATAGTGGAAGCGTACATACGAAACGGTTATCAACATAGGAAATGGATCCAGTAAACCAGGTTCACATCCAGGCTATTTGCATCTCACTTTATACTAATTCCCTTGAAAAAGGCATGAATCTATTATACTTTATAGTTGGTACAGTGACCGGTCTAGAAGGGATACCCTGGATATATTCATTAGAAATGAACTCAGCCGTGACTGGTCTAGAAGGAATGCTCTGGATATACTCATTAAAAATACCTTGTGTCACACCTGCATATGTAGGATGCACGGTAAATACCTACACGTTAAATATCACCGGTTCTTGCTTTTTATGAAAAATTATGAAGGTTTGATTAATATTCGAAAATATCTAAAAATTAAATTATACATAGAAATATCATTGAAATTCTACTTAAAATGTCCAGTATTTTCAAAAGTAAACAAAGCTAAACACTGGGGTTTCCCCATCTACATAAACGTCGCTGGGTAGCCACTTCTAGTATATAAATAAAGTGAGACACTAGCGTTTGAACACCGATCGCCAATAAACGAACACCTCCCAATAGTATAAAAAAGGGTACTGTGCTGTTAGAGAGAAAACTTCAGTCATAGCTTGGCCGGTACACTCTTGGTTCAAAGCGATTCTGTTATTGTTCTAGGAAAGACTGTGGTGTTACGGATAATTATAATCTTTTTTATTTGTCTTATTTTCTGTTTAATGTTTCAGTTGGATTTTGGTTTGGTTTGGTTTGTTTCGTTTTATGGCATATCAACCTTAATGGGTCATTTAATGCCGACAAAGATTTGAACTAAATTAATTCTTAATAGATACTTAATTTTTTCATAAACTCATGTTTTTCTATTTAGGACAATTGGGTTAGGATCATCATATAACGTGACGCGACCAGCCGATTGATCGGAAGGGGCCTCTCCGACCGCCCGTCTAACCCAAGTAAGGGCCAAAGTGGAGTGTTGCATGTCATGGACTGCTCAACCACCTGGGTCCCATCCTTAAGCATCACGGGTCGCCACCTACGGCCAACAGATGGCCCCATTGGGGGAGTCTTACCCTTATGCAGAGGTGCAGTCAGTGTATTCTATAGTCCAAGCCGACAAGGCAGAATTTCGGTTGGAATTAAATACAAATGCTTTTATTAAGTTTTCTTTTTGTTCTTCATTTTATGTACTTGTGAGCGTTACAAAAGTTTGTAAATATTTATACTCAGGTAAATATAATTAGTTAATATACGAGGCCATTGCTAAAGGCGCCCTGTTGTGGTGAAACGGCTTACTAGCTAGTCTCGCAGATCTATTACTACTGAATTGTGAATTCGATCCTCGTTGGATGCCCCATACTTTCGACCCTATATTTCGACAGCAAATTATTGTTTAAACATATTTGGTTAAAACCACGGAACATTTCTTCATGATGATGTTTTTTTTTCTCTAGGCTTTACTAAGTTCTTAATGTCGAATTCCAAACGATATATTATATATATATATATATATATATATATATATATATATCGTAATATATATATATATATATATATATATATATATAATATATATATTTTATATTTTATTTTCGTAATAAAAATATTACCATCTCGTAACTTGTATGATCTCCCTACATACATATGATTCCTCCACTTTTAGTACTCTATAAGTTTTCCAGTACTAAAAATTTGTTCATATATATATATATATATATATATATATATATATATATATATATATTCATTAACTTCATGTTTATCAGTAGAATAGAAGAAACAGCTTCATGTGTATCAATAAATTCGTGGTTGACCCTTACCAACAACCTTGACCCTTACCCCTCCTCTTTGAAGAATATGCTGGAGACAGTCATATTAGTGCTAGGGCTTGACATGACCAGCCGACTGATTGGCTCGGGCATCATTCAGACCACCTATCTAACCCAAGGGCCGAGATAGAGTGTTGCATATCACAAACAGCTTACCCATCTCGATCCTATCCCTAGGCATTACAGGGGTTATTCCACGGCCAACAGAAGTATGGTCTGCACACTCTACAGCCGTAGCCTACGGAGTGGTAGATATTTATCAAGTAAGCTTAAGTAAGGACCGAGGTGGACCGCTCACCCACCACTATCATGTCCTCAGTCATTACGAAGGGCCACCCTTGGCTAAAAGGTGGACCTCATCTGCAGAGGTGCGGTCGGCTTATTCTACAGCACCAGCTAACAAGGCGGTATATATTTATCAAGTAAGAAGAAGTAAGGGCTGAGGAGGAGTGTTGCATGTCATGGACCGCTCATCCACCACGATCCTGTCCTCAAGTATTACGAATGGCCGCCCACGGCTAAAAGGTGGTCTCGTACTGCAGAGGTGCGGTCGGTATATTTTACAGCCCCAGCGAACAAGGCGGTAGATATCTATCAAGTAAGCTTAAGTAAGGGCCAAAGTGGAGTGATACATGCCACGGACTGCTCATCCACCACGATCCTGTCCTAAGGCATTACGAATGACCAACCACGGTTACAAGGTGGCCCTCATATGTATAGGTGCGTTTGGCGTATTCTAAAGCCACATCCAACAGGGTGGTAGATATTTATCAATTAAACTCAAGTAAGGGCCGAGGAGTATTGCATATCACAGACCGCTCATCCACCATGAACTTGTCCTCGAGCAATACGAATGGCCACCCACGGCTAAATGGCGGACCCTATCTGCAGTGGTGCGGTCGGCGTATTTTACATTCCCATTTAGAGTAAGCTCAAGTAAGGGTCGAGGTGGAGTGTTTCATGTGACGGACCGCTCATCCACCACAATCATCTCCTCAGGCGTTATGAAGGGCCACCCTGCTGGACCTAATCTACAGCCACAATCGACAGGACCTTAGATATTTATCAAGTAAGCTCAAGTACGGACCGAGGGGGCAGTGTTGTATGTCACGGACCTCTCATCCACCACCATCCTTTCCTCCGGCATTATGAATGGCCACTCTGTCTGCAGAAGTACAGTCAACGTATTCTACAGCCCCATGCTACAGATATAGAAAGCCTGAGGTAGATGTGTGGAAAGAAATATAATAGAAAATGAATTGACGGAAATCGATTGATTGGGACTCGGAGATCGATCGATAGATCGGTTGATAAGCATCAAGTGTGATGGAGGATCATGAGATGAAATGCCAGGGATAGATAGATAGATAGATAGATAGGAACAGGGTGAGATAGATAGATAGATAGGGACAGGGTGAAATAGATAGATAGATAGATAGATAGATAGAGAGGGACAGGGTGAGATAAATAGATAGGAACAGGGTGATATATATATATAATATATATATATATATATATATATATATATATATATATATATAGAGAGAGAGAGAGAGAGAGAGAGAGAGAGAAGATAAGGACAGGGTGAGATAGATAGATAGGGACAAGGTGAGATAGATAGATAGATAGATAGATAGGAACATGGTGAGATAGATAGATAGATAGATAGATAGGGACAGTGTGAAATAGATAGATAGATAGAGACAGGGTGAGATAGATAGATAGATAGATAGATAGATAGATAGGAACATGTGATATATAATATATATAATATATATATATATATATATATATATATATATAGATAGGACAGGGTGAGATAGGTAGATATATAGATAGATAGGGACAGGGTGATATAGATCGATAGATAGGTAGATAGGAACAGGGTGAGATAGGTAGATAGATAGATAGATAGATACGAACAGGGTGAGATAGATAGATAGATAGATAGATAAGAACAGGGTGAGATAGATAGATAGATATATAGATAGATAGGAACAGGGTGAGATTGATAGATAGATACGAACAGTGTGAGATATATAGATAGATAGATAGATAGGGACAGGGTGCGATAGATATATAGATAGATAGGAACAGGGTAAGATAGATAGATAGATAGATAGATAGAAGCAGGATGAGATAGATAAATAGATAGGAACAAGGTGAGATAGATAGATAGATAGATAGATAGATAGATAGACGCTGAAAATGAGGAATCAGTAGGATAAAAGAAGAAGAAAGGATGAGATTCTCGGCGAGTAAAGTGAAAGCGAGTATCAACGTGTCTTTCGCTTTCCGGCTGCTGCCCGTTGCCATAACAACGGTTTCGATTATGAAGAAATGGCTGAAACATGTTCGTGCAATTGTTTAGCAATGACTGCCAACGGGTACTCGCCTGTCAACAGAAGCAACCATTTGCCAAGAGGACAAAATCCGTTTGTCCAGCCACGTCTTACCAAACACCAGAGCAAACAGTCGAGAAACATGACACTCGCCGGGGGAGAACGTACAGAGATAAGACAGCAAGATGAAGAGAAATCATTATAAAGAGAGAGAGAGAGAGAGAGAGAGAGAGAGAGAGAGAGAGAGAGAGAGAGAGAGAGAGAGAGAGAGAGAAGGGGGGAGAAAAAGAGAAATAGGGGACGTACAAAAATAGAATACAACATACAAGGTGTGTCAAAAAAGTATCAAGATTTTGTATACTTTTTGACACACCTTGTATCCTGAAAAAAAAAAAAAAACCAGACAAAAAACAAAACAAACAAAAAAAACGTTCCATTCATTCTTCATTTCTATCTTGGTAAATACAGCTTTAAACTTGGTACTTTTTTGACACATCTCGTATTCTGAAAAAATTAATGAATGGAACGTTATTTTTTTTCAGAATACGAGGTGTGTCAAAAAGTACAAAAAATCTAGATTCTTTTTGGACATACCTTGTATGTTGTTATTCTATTTTTGTACGTCCCCTATTTCTCTTTTTATCCCCTCTCTCTCTCTCTCTCTCTCTCTCTCTCTCTCTCTCTCTCTCTCTCTCTTTATAATGATTTCTCTTCATCTTGCTTGTATATATTTATTTATTTATTCACATTATTAAAAAAAAAACTCTGACGGCGTGAAAAAAACAACAATAAAAAAAAATCCCGACAATACAATTTGTAAACACAAAATACAAACTGGTACCTGGAGAAAACAAAATATATAAAAAAAGGAAAGACCAAAATATTCGTACCTCTTGAAAATAATCAACCGGTACCAGTGTTTTGCACCAACCCTCTTCAGTCAGAATTATCCCGAACATCCGTTAGGTGAAACCTAGGTAGGTAGTTTTGTGACTCTTTAGGCTCTATCATTATTATACAGACTCTTTAGGCTCTATCATTATTATACAGATTAAAATTTGAGGATCAATTTCAGTTATTTAATATTTCGCCTCTGAGTATTTAACGAAGCTTCATCAGAAATTTGTAATGAAGTTTTCGTAAATATACAGATGCGAAATATTAATTGATTGAAATTGTTTGCGTTTTATACACTTTTGTTCCTCAACTTTTAATCTTTTTTGCTGGATTTTATCCAGTCTGCTTCTTACTTATATATATATATATATATATATATATATATATATATATATATATATAATCTGATGATCGCATGGGTGAGAAATTGACAGTTACCAAGCGCCGTTGACTGTGTGTATACGCTATCCTAACACACACATACACAGAAATAGACAAGTATATAGTAGGTGAAGTTATTCCATCATGCACTAGTCTTACTCGAGCATCCATTTCTTTGTATTATATCAACTAATGATAATAAAGGGGAGACTATATACCCCCATGCATATGGTCCTATCGATAACTAATAATTTTTAAAGAGATCTGACTCAAAGATGGCCTCCTAACAGGTACTACCATTCCGGGTCAGAGTGGACCTGGGAGTAATGATCAAGAACCAGAGTCTCACCACTGGATACAGTTTAATATCCTATAACGTGTCAGAAGAACTGTTTTTTGGTGGACACTTCCATCAACGTAGTTTAAGCCTCACCGACAGAGCGTACGGTTAAAAGGGTATTTCTTAGAATTTTTGAGATGAGGCTTGATAATTAGTATTATTATTTGGAGAAGGAAGACTCTAAATTCAAGTCACATCCTGCTCGTGAGGAGGGGTCGGTAAATATGTATGTAAGGTATCATATATTTTGAAATATTAAGTATTTTTTTTTCTTAGTTTTTAATGACTACTAAACTTTTCCTTCTCAGCTCGATTTGCGGGCGTTCTTCATGGATACACGCCTCCTCCGCATCTATTTTCTTATTTGTCAATTCTCTGAACATTTAAATGATTGTCCGTTCTCTTTTGAAGCGAAAAACTGTCAAATGAAAATCAGTTAGACTACTGAATTGAAAGTGCGACAAAAAATATTTTCGAACCGCAAAAAAACCCTTAAAAAATTCAAATGGCGTCACTCGTCGTCGATACAAATAGCTACAAAGAAAATTGGCAAAGGGAGATAATTCAGACAAACCAAAAACAAGCGCGGGAAAAATCATCAACGAGGCTGGGCGTAAGCGAAATAAAACGTTTAAATGAAATCAGTGTTGAGAAATTTAATTTGGAAGAAAGTTTAAGAACACTCGTCGAAATTAAATTTTATTTAATTTACAAAAGTTTACTGAAAAAGTTGAGATTGTTGGTGTGTGAAGGTATTTGAATAAAAAAGATAAAAAAAAATAGAATAGAATAATAAAAAATAAAATAGAATGAATAAAAATAAATAAAAATAAAAGAAAGAATGGTTTATTTTTAACATTTTGTAAAAATTGTCTTATTTTTTATTTTAGTTGTGAAGAGCGAACGGGCAGCCGGAATGAGATAGAGAGTGAAAAAAAAACAAACAAACAAACAAAAAAAAACAAAAAAAAACAAAAAAAAACATACAAAGAGAAATAGCTAGAGAAAAATAGACAGGGATAAATAACAATAAATAAAAATAAAAAATAAAAATAAAAAAAGACAAAAATACAAGAGAGAATTGTTTATTTAACATTTTTAAAAAAACTTTTAAGAAATTTTTGTATTTTAGTTGTAAAGAGTGAACGGGCAGTCGAAACTGGATACGGGAAAAAAGAAGAAAAAAAAAAAAAGGGAAAGAAAAAGACAAAGAGAACTAGCAAGAGAAAAATATACAGGGGATAAATAAATAAAAAAAAAAAAATAAAGAAAAAAAGAGAAAAAAAGGAAATAAAAAAGATAGACGAGGGAAGCAGATATGCACAAATATTTTTTCCAATTATTTCTTTCTTTCTTTCTTTTCTTTCTTTCTTCTTCTCGATTTCCTTGTGAAGGACATTTCTACTGTCGACACGCGTATAATACTTGACGATTTCAATGCAAGAGAAGGACACGAGCACGAAGAGCTGGGAAGGTGTGTTAGTTTGAACAAGGTCTCAGGAAAAGCGAACAGATGGCTTCTTTTTAAGCGCTGTCTCTGAGGAACACAGCCTTCACGTTACATCAACACACTCTTCAAGATGGCCAACTAGTATACGACTCCGTGGATGCATCCCAGATCCAACTGATGGTGTCTCATTGACTCCATCATTGTTCACAGGAGAGACGTACGTGATTTCCGAGAGACCGGAGTCATGCGTTGAGCCGGGTGTTGAGGAGACTAGACATTAGTCATAACAGTCATTGACTTCCGCTCAGTTCGAACACTAACACATGAGGAGGTCCCCGTTGTGTAGTGGCTAACGTTCTGAACTGCAACTTCATAGTTAACGAGTTCGAACTCCAGTCGCGCTATTACGTTCCCTTTAGGAAAACTATGGGTTAAATAATACCATTACTGTTTATTAATAATAATCAATTGTAAACAATTATAGTTTCTAGTAAACTATTTTTTAATACTAATAACTATTCTTGATATTAATAATTCAAAGTAACTAATCTTATTATAATGGACATTCGGTGTCTCTCTGTCTGTAATCAATACTACATCACTGCTTACGTCACAATGCCCACAGGGATTGCGTAATTTTATCAACGTGTATTTAACTTTCAGTCAAAATCATTAATACATAGAATAAATTTTATTTATTAAATATGTCACTATGAAAATCTGAGTTAAATTTCCCTCAAAACAACCCATGTTATCAGTGCATTTACAATCCTGCAATGTGTCTGATATATCACTAAAAATAAAGGTTGACATGATACATGGTGTCGTTAATTTGCACACTGGTTTAAAAAAAACGAGTTTAATAAATACTTACTTAGTGTTATTGATCTCCAATATAATTGTTTTATTCTTCAATGTATCAAAATCAATCTTATTCATATTTCATATAGAAACCAATTAAGATATAATTAAAATAAGTGTAATTATGGTGCATATTCTTGCTAGTAAAACTAATAAAACTAAGACTTAATAAATTACCATGACTTCTTCAAGTACTTATTCTTGATGCACATAATTTACTGCACATTTACTTACAGAGGGATAAGATCCCCCCATTGGGGCTACCGGTTGGCAGTGGGTGGCGACCCGGGATGCTTACGGGATGCTTACGGACGGAGTAATTTATAACGGATTTTATCAGTGAAAAGAAATGTTTATATCAAATTATTTTTAGTAATTAATTTCTATGGAAAATTTGGATGGTGCAATGAAAGTAACTTTTGGATACTTATTAAAATAATGTGAAATTTAAATTTGTTCGGATGTGTTTGTCTGAAATGGTTATGTGAACGCGATTTTATGATTTTTAAGCACTAGTATCGCTAATTATGGGGATATATTAAAAAAGCCTTGTCTTTGGGGGATGGTTTGATGTGAGAATAACACAAGATTCCATAATCCTACGTAGTGTTCTATTGTGTATGTGAGTTAATATTTTTGCTCCTTTAAAATCAAAGGTATGGTTTGTGTCTATAATCTGTTTGACTAGGGCATTGTTAAGAAAACCCCGTTTAATATCATACCTATATTCTGAGATTCGTTTATTCAGAGATCTAGAAGTCTCTCTTACTTATTTTCCGTTACAATTAAGACAATCGATTGTGCAAACCCCCGCTTCGGAGTGTGTAAATCGGCCAGGAACGTGATACACACCCATTTTTTTGAAAAAGAGAATTTTTCTGTTTTTGAATTTGAAGTATTTCTTTTTCTTATAGAAACTGTTATACCGAACGAACATGACGCACCGAACGAACGTGGCACACGCTTTTTGTAAAAACAATATTTCCAGTTTAAATTAAAAATATTCTTTGTTTCTCTCTTGAAGAATCCGGTTTAAAACAATCACATTTTAAAACGGTCACAGTTATCATTATGCTCTGATGAAGATTTTTTGATGAAATCGAAATATTGGCAATATTAGCAATGCAAAAGGTGTACAAATAAATTCAATCGAACAACATCTGTGTTTTTCATATCATTTTAACTATACATATACCATCGGATGCATTTCCTTTCTTCTTAACTATATATATATATATATATATATATATGAAAGTAAGTATACAAACAATGTGTTTATTTTTGATATGGCCTTTTTAGCCGACAACTTTTGGAGGATATGTGCTTAATTGAAGTCATACCTAATTTTGAAAATTAATTAGTTAATAATTAATGAATTTAGACGGGCATATAATTTCAAATGTATGGCTAAACAAATCGAGAAAATGTCAATCCCTGTATGTACATTTCGACCTATTAGGCCTCATCAGCAAGGTTATAGACATGGGAGACTGCTCCGTGTGTGACTCGAAACCTCGACTGCCAAGCTGACAGGCGGGGATTCTAATCACTACACCACTACATTGTTTGTTTACATACTTTCATACTGTCGTGCAATAATTCCCCCAAAAGTGGTATATAAATAAGTTCAAAATGAACGAAGAATATGGGATAGGCCAGCTGGTGTAATGGTTACTGACATTTCTATGCGATCTTCAGACTGGTTCTGAAGATCTCATAGGCGAGAAACTGACAGTAACAATCCATATTCGACGCTACCTTAACTTATATATATATATATATATATATATATATATATATATATATATATATATATATTATATATATACGTGTTGCATATGTAAAACAAAAGAAATTAAACAAATTTTTCTGAGAACAAAATACATTTTGCGGACCTTCCTTTTTTTTTTTAATAAAATAATATATATATATATATATTATATATATATATATTTATATATATAGTCATTCACAGACACCGTGTTTCAACGTATCAGTCTCCTCAGAGTGGCTAGACTTAGCAGGCTACCTCCAGCCGGGATTTCATCAATCAGAGTTCCTAGCTCCCGGGCCAGGTTAGAATCCCCGCCTGTCAGCTTGGCAGTCGAGGTTTCGAGTCACACGGAGCAGTCTCCCATGTTTATAACCTTGCTGATGAGACCTAATAGGTCGAAATGTACATACAGGGATTGGCATTTTCTCGGTTTGTTTAGCCTTACATTTGAAATTATATGCCCGCCTAAATTCATTAATTATTAAATAATTAATTTTCAAAATTAGGTATGACTTCAATTAAGCACATATCCTCCAAATATATATATATATGCTCGCAATCCCTGTTAGGTTGGACTCTCACGAGAGAAATTCGCCGACGGTCGGCGATTACGCTTAGAATACAAGGCTCTCCTATAAAACCATCACACATCCATACATGTATTAATCAGTTAAATTCTTAATCCCACTTGTAGGTGTGCTGATGGCCCGGGAGCTGGGTACTCTGATTGATAAAATCTCGGCTGGAGGTAGCCTTCTAAGTCTAGACACTCTGAGGAGACATGATACGTTGAAACAGGGTGTTTGTGAATGACTATATATATTATATATATATATATATATATATATATTATATATATATATAGTTAAGGTAGCGTAGGTATGGATGGTTACTGTCAGTTTCTCGCCTATG
>CM042145.1:93220949-93255949 GCA_023376005.1 Doryteuthis pealeii
GCTAGTACTAATAATGGAAATTAGGTCTCTATTTGTCTGTAACCGAAACTACGTCACTGCTTACGTCACAAAATCGTTATAACATAGAGTAAATACACTCAAAATTTGAGAATGCAGCTTGAGACGATCCTCATTGTTTTTTAAAACAAATTTTAATAAATACATGCCCGGTATTATATATTTATAAATAGTCCTATTTTAATATATATTTAAAGTTTTCAGAACTAAGTTTCCATTTTAAATTGTTTTATTTTTTACTCCTTTAATGAATTTGATGATTTTACATACTTGTAGTACAAACTCTCTGACATTGACAGGAAATATATTTCAAAAATCAATTCTTAAACCGCCCGGAAGGTATTTTTTTGCTAGTATCAAATTAAAAAGGATATCGTCTTCTCATTTTATGAAATGAATATCTCCCTTGAACGCAAAGCAAATAAAATCGAACGGGTGAAAGCTCGTAGCTTGGAAATTTCGTATGTTGGAACATTCGTAAGTCACTGTATTGATTAATGTCAACACACTAGAGCAGGGGTCACCAAACTACGGCCAGCGGGCCGGATCCGGCCCGCGAAAGCATTTTATCAGGCCCAAAGGCGGTACTTGAATTTGTTTTTTTAAAAAGAACAACTTATGTATGCGAGCAAGCATTCTAAAAATTGAAATTTGTGAAATCAACCCATCGAACGAAATTGACTGATAAACATTTGAAAGCAATTCTCTTGATTGGATAAAGCAATTCCAAGCCAAACATTGACGATATCTTGAGAGGCAAACTTCAGTTTCACAAATCTCACTAAACCTTTCCGCCAATGTTGCGTTCTTTGATAATGTTTTGAAAATGAATATGTTGGTAAAATTTGTTTTTGTGCATCTTACGCCACTCATCCATGAATGTAACGTGGAAAGATAAATTTTGTTTTCCAGCTTTTTCTCAGAGCTTTCGTTCTGGCTGGCAAGTATTGAACACAATAATAACGTGGCCCGCGCTCGTTATTTTTTCTATAATCCGGCCCACCGTGAAAAAAAGTTTGGGGATCCTTGAACCAGAGGTTGTAAAGTTTGGGTTTAGACTTAAAAAAGATACAGTTACTATTATCCTAATGATTTTTTTCACAGAAATTAAACTTCTTAAAGTTCTTTATACAATGATTAGTATTGCTTAAAAATCTGATATGTGGGTGGGTGACAGTTACTATCTGCGGCCTGCAGTTTTGCCTATCAGATCAATGTTAATGAATTTAAAGTGTCTATTTAGAGAAATTGTATAGACTACACTACCCGTTAGAAATGGTTTGGTTTGATTTAGTTTGGGAAAAAGCAGAGAGAGAGAGAGAGAGAGAGAGAGAGAGAGAGAGAGAGAGAGAGAGAGAGAGAGAGAGAGAGGGATAGAAGGACGGTTTAGTTTCTTTATTTAATGGCATTTCAACCTTCGTGGGCTATTCAATGCCAAAACCATCATTGTAGAAGAAGAGTAGTGGTGCTATTTAACTCATACCGGGGGGTAATGAAGGAGTTCATACCTTTCCCAAGGGTATTAATCACGCCAATCTTCGTGTTTTATTTAATGCATTGGAGGCGCGAGGTGCAATGGTTACCATCCTAAAAAATGGTCACGGCAAACTGAGTTCAAATCTTGAACGCGACTGTTTGCATTTCACATAGCGCTAATACCCTTGGGAAAGGCACGAATCCAACTATTCTCCCTCCTGCTATGGGTAAATAGTAGGACAGACGGAGCTCTTTAACCCTGATATGGAACCGGTCTAGGACAAGGAAAAACTGAATTCAAACCAAAGGGGTTCTCATCTTGTTTATGAAAACTACTTTGAAAGCTCAGTCCTGTCAGCTGGGGCTTTAGAATACACCGACTGCACCTCTGTAAAGGGGTAAAAAAACCCAATCGGACCACCTGTTGGCTGTGGGTGACGACCTGAGATGCTTAATGATGGGACACTGGTGGCTGAGCTGTCCATGGCATGTAACACTTCACTTTGGTCCTATCTTAGCCTAGACGGGCAGTCGGAGAGACCCCCCCCCCGATCAATCTTCTGGTCATGTCAAGGCCTAGCACCTATATGATAGTCCCAACTCTATTATCCTTATGGCAACCCACAACCCTATTTATCATTTATGTGCTAGAAGGTCGTGACTGAGGGTCTTTGTGTCCTCGGTATAACGTTGAACCCTATCTGATGGTGAAGTTAAAAATGTGTTTAAAAAATTGAGGTAAAAAAAAATTAATACCCACCAAGAATGGATATAACAAAAACGTCTTCGGCATAAAATAACCCAATGGTTTGACATGCCGTAAAATCCAACCAACTAACCAACCAACCTACTTTGAGAACTCCTCCACCCCCTTATGCATCTTCCCAGGAAATCCTGGCAACAAACTTAACTCTGGAGATGCAGACCTCTCAAAAAACTTTCTGTTTCGTATCGTGATCATGGCAATTGAGCTAAACCCGCGAGTGATTTGCACCTGAGTATTCATGGGGGAAAGAAAAAAATTGTAAGTTCGTTTCTCCTATAGACAAAATTTAGTTTGGAGAAATCTATACAAGTCTTAGGAGAAAATAACCCTTTTAAATAAAAGAGCTAGATAGCAACAAACTAGCCAATAACGGTAACAACGCATCCACGACTTACACCAAAATGGAGAAAGGCGAACAAAAGAAAAAATAAAATAAAAAAAAGGAGGGAAAATAAAGGGAGATAGAAAACAACGAAGCCATTTTATCTAATTGTGATATAATGTGCAAATTCGCGCATGCGCAAACTGGGGTGACATCGTCAATTCACGTCGCGTCTTTTCATAGAAAGTACAAAGTTACAGTTAGTGAGCTGGGCAACGATCACTGAGTCGATACAACGCTTTGATTGGCTGAACTATTCAGATCGCCACTTTTCTGCATGAAATCACTTCATGAACACAACTTTCCGCTAGGTGCTTTTTCTATGAAGCAAATTTTACGAGTCTTTCTTTCTTTCTTTCTTTCTTTCTTTCTTTCCTTCCTTTTACATCGTCTTCTCTATCATTCTTTCTTTTTTACGAGGTTACGAATTTCTTAGTTTTGTATTTGTTCTTTCGTTTTTTCTTTCTTTCTTTTTACATCGTCTTTATCTTTCTTTTTCCTAGTTTATGAATTTCTTTCTTTCTTTCTGTCTTTCTTTATATATCGTCTTCTCTATATATCTTTATTTATTTATTTTACGTCGTATTCACTTTTTTCTTTCTTTCTTTCTTTCTTTCTTTTTACATCGTCTTCTCTACCTTTTTTCTTGCGATGTTACAAATTTCTTTCTTTCTTTCTTTTTTTCTTTCTTTCGTTCTTTCTTGCTTTCTTTTTACATCGTCTTCTCTACCTTTCTTTCTTTCTTTCTTTCTTTCTTTCTTTCTTTCTATACTTTCACATCGTCTCCTCTACCTTTTTTTCTTTTTCCTTGGTTACGAATTTTTTTTCTTTCTTTCATTTTCCTAGGTTACAAATTTCTTTATTTTTCTTTCTTTCTTTTTTCTTTTACCTAGTTTTACCTATTTCTTTCTTTCTTTCTTTCTTTCTTTCTTTCTTTCTTTCTTTCTATATGTTTCCTACTTTTTTTATTTCCAATGTATTTCCCGAGTTGTTTCTTTCGAATTATTTAATTCTATTTCTCCTTTATTTCTTACAAAATATTCCCTTCGTTATATATATATATATATATATATATATATATATATATACTCACTGACAACACTACTTATAAAAGATATTAACAGCAATACTAATAGTGGAAATAATGATAATAATAACAATGATAATAACACTAATAATAACAATAATAATAATTAGAATATAATAAAATAAACAAATAACAAAATACAACACCTATATAAATAGAATACAAGCTTAATGGAATAACCTATTGTTGTATTGTTATTGCACTACCCCTGAAGATGGCCCGTGACGGGACAGAAAGTAATCGGGAAATAATAAGTTATGACAAATACATCAGCCAATTTCCGCCTGATATAGGTATATCAATCCGGAAAACTAGAACCAGATTTGCAGACAGAAAATGGATGCACAATTCAACTATATATATAATGCAGTTTGCTATATTTTGTAAATAGATAGTTCTCAATGTCGGTGATAGACCATATCTCTCTCTCTCTCTCTCTCTCTCTCTCTCTATATATATATATATATATATATATATATATATATATATATATATATATCTTCCGTTCTAAAGATCTGGGGACTGTGAAGTACTCCTTCATTGTCGTTACTCCCAGGTGGACTATGAATGCAAGTGATATCTGTAAAGTTTTTAAGTGCCATCCTTGGCCAGTTGAAAAGGGCTTAAAGAAAGTCCAATGTTATGGAATCCTTTGGTGATCCTTTGGTAAGCGTATAAGTCCTATCCTGCGTATTGGTGAAGGTCCAGTGATTTAATTCTATGCCCGTCGTCCATGAATGTTACAGTAATTATGACCAGTAGGGTTGGTTTAAGTATTGTATCAGCCTCAGAGTACTCCCAGTGATTGGCCAATGAATAGATCATATGATCTCGTCTAGTCTATACGTAGGAGCGGGGATCCATCACACACCTTATATATTGAAAAAATCTCAACAATAGCATTTGTCATGGTCCCATCTATAGATCAAATAAATCCGTTTCAAGAGTATTCGTATTTGCACCCTTAAGAAACAAATATAAAAAAAATGAACGCGATTCTCTAACATTTATGGACGTTAAGATCTATCTATCTATCTATCTATCTGTTGTAGGTGACTCACCTATGACACGAACATGGACTTACCCAAAGGGTATATATTTAACAGAGTAAAGCTACTCAAACGAGTAGTCTCCCCCACACCTGTCCTTCGGGACGGGTGTCTGGTGAATTACTAAAATTAATAGTGTCGATCCCAGATGCTTGCCTCATTGCACTTAGAGGCTAAGCTCGGATCGACGCAATTTTTCTACTACCACCCCATGAGTCTCGGCTTGTGGGTGGTGCCCACATAAAACGGCCTTGTGCCATATCGTATACACGTGGGGTATATGTAAATACCAGTAGTCTCCCCCACACCTGTCCTTCGGGACGGGTGTCTGGTGAACTGCTAAATTAATAGCGTCGATCCCAGATGCTTGCCTCATTGCACTTAGAGGCTGAGCTCGGATCGACGCAATTTTTCTCCTACCACCCCATGAGTCTCGGCTTGTGGGTGGTGCCCACATAAAACGGCCTTGTGCCATATCGTGTACATGTGGGGTACATGTAAATACCAATAGTACCAGATACAGTTCTTCGTGTAAGCTGAAACAATGAAATCCTTCCATTGTACGTTGTTATATATTGCTGAATACAATCGGTTCCCTACATTTTATACCCGTGTTGAGTTATTATTTATTGACCCTTAAACAGGTCATAACACTATCTATCTGAATGCTACTTTGTCATTTTTGGATATAGTATATTACGTATTTCAAGATTGTTTAAAAGATTGTTTAAAATCAAAGAAACAGTAATAGTGCTATATAACCCATAGCTGGGACAATGAACGGGTTCATACTGTTCGGAGACAAAATAGAATTGTCTACCTTTTTATATTGAAGGAGGGTATCTCCCACATCATGTGTCCGTTTTTTCTCACGTGACAAGGTGAACCCTAGAATCATCCTCTTTTACCAACACGATGCTGGAAGCGATAGTCGTTGTCTTTTCGCTTTCTCAGCAGCTACGCACATGGTGCCTATTTTTGTTCTCAGACCTCCTAAAAAACAGCTATTGGTTTCAACCCCTTTCTTGATTAACATTTCTTCATGTTCCTCTGAACCTTTTGTGTCTCTTTTATTGTTTGGCACGGGAACTATATTTGCTCTTTGTATGTTGTGTAATTAAGTGTTATATCATAATAAGTGACTTGTCTTTTTCCCTACCGAATATTCTGTGTTAGGTTACCCACTTTTGGATAGCCTAATGCATTATAAGATTATGGGTGTTAGCTATGAATTAAAACACCGCTATCTGTTATTATATATTTCCCAAGGGTATTAGCCATACTACTCATAAGAAATGTTTTGGTTTGGTGTAGTTTTCTTTTAGGCCCTCTGTTTAAAAAAAAAGATTATTTTAGTTAGAAAAATATTATTAAAACCAGTTCACGTGGTAAAGAAACAAACAACTCGATAGATAGATAGATAGATAGATAGATATATATAAATGAATGCCCCGGTCAACTAACACACAGATAAGGAATCAGTGCTGGCCAAAATTGGATGATATTCGAGACATAGTGGCGACCAGTCTCTTAGTAGACCTTTATGGATTTAGGGTAGACGGTATTGTTAAATTAGGTTAAAGGGTCTTTAGTGCTGGTCAGTGAAAAAATAGATAGATAAGTAAATAAATAAATGGCCCGGTCAACACGCAGATAAGAAATCTCAGTACTGGTAAACAAAACAACAATAACAGACTGGCGTCCTATCCCTGAGGAGACCTTTATAGATTTATGGTAGACGGTATTGTTAAATCTGGTTAAAGGGGTTTAAGTACTGATTAGACGAAACTGATATCCGGAACTAAAGTTTTAAAAAATAAACATGTTTAAGATCCTGTGATAATTGGAATATGTTTGTTAAAAATGTGATTCGCAGGCGAAAGAATGTAAAAGGGATAATTAAGAATAATAAATTCAGAGTTTATAAAGTTTTAAGGGTTTTAAGAACTGATTACAGACAAATGATATCCGGAACTAAAGTTAAAAAAATAAACATGTTGAAGATCCAGCGATAATTGGAATATATTAAGTCTTGATATATGTTAATATGTCGCTTTAGCTTGTCAGTGAGATCGGATTTACATATTACTGATAATTTTTTTGTGGCCAACCACGCTTTTAAGCGGTGGTTGTATCAGTGTTGCTGTACGGCTGCACCACTTGGACCCTAACGAGGCGCCTTGAGAATAAGCTGGACGGGAGCTGCACAAGAATGCTGCGTGCAGTCCTGAACAAATCGTGGAGGCAGCACCCCACGAGGAAACAGCTATATGGCCACCTACCCCCCATCTCACAAACCATTCGAGTGAGACGGACAAGGCATGCCGGGCACTGCCGGAGAAGCAAGGATGAGCTCATAAGTGACGTTCTCATGTGGAAGCCAACACACGGACATGCTAGTGTGGGCCGCCCATCAAGGACCTACATTGACCAACTAAGCAAAGATGCAGGTTGCTGCGCAGAGGACCTCCCTGGGAAAATGAATGATAGGAAAGGTTGGCGAGAGATTGTCATAGATATCCGTGCTAATTGCGCGACATGATGATGATGATGATGATATGTTAATATATATGAGCAATATATATTGTAGAAAAAATAAATTGTTGAACACTGGTGAACCAGTTGGAGCAAGCCGACTAGTCGGGGTTGCAAAAGGAATAATCCTTTGCAACCCACTACTGCCTGGGGTCTGGTAACAAGTAGTAAGCACTCCGTGAAAAACCTCTATATCCGTTGTTTGATCACGGGAGCAAAGGTAGCCTGAACGGGGAGGAAAGCCCACTATATAGGCGCTGTTATGTCTCCTCGCCCCTCCAACTTCTGACAGGAAACCATATAATGCAATCCTTTTCTGGTCTCGTGTTCAATCACAAGTGCTAGAACCTCCCTCGACTCAACCAGCAGCTCCAACCGGTAAGTCACCAGTCCTCCCCTTTTTCACAATATTAGTTAATATTTTAGTTTATAAGTGTGTATTTTCAATTAACTAATATTATTTGTTTATATTCATAAACATTAAACATTAAAATATACCAGAATATATATATTATAATATATAATATAAAAATGTATTTAAAAAATAATATATTAAAATATATTAAATGGATAAAAATGAATATAAATAAATTAAATGAATAAAATGTATTAAATGAATAAAATATAATATATTAAAATATTGGTTAGGAGGTTGATTTAGAAGGCTATCACAATGCAGGTGTAAAGAAAAAAAATAATACGGTAACAATGATGTTGTGTGTTAACCTGTATTTAATTCTTGAATTTTCGAGATAATATCTCTTTTTCAAAAGATCACTGGAACTGAAGTAGTCTAGTTATGGCATTTCTTTTTAAATGAATTTTTGTTGTTGGAAATTATGGTATTTTTATATAACTGTATTCTCGTGTTGTATGTTTACGTGAATGCGGTTTTTTGTACTTGTGCGTATGTTGTCATGCGCGTGTCCATGAAAATGCGTGTTGGTTGTGACGTTATGACTGTATCCTAGCGGGGATTGCGCGTGAGTATATGCGTATTAAAGAGCGTATTTGTGTTTGGTGGCCATGGTGATGTATAATATTACGTGTTGGATATAATATAAATCAATTTAATCATTTATTATTATATTATTATTATTATTTATATTTGTTTATTTATAAAACTCTATATTAAAATATGTTAAATGAATAGAAAACATTCAGAATATATACCAAATTAAAATTAAATCTTATTCATAAACATTATTCATAAACATTCATAGACATGTATTCTATAAACTAATTTTAGTTTATATGTGTGTATATATATATTAGTAATATATATTAGTTAATACATATTTGTTAATATATATTAAGTCTTAATATGAGGAAAGAGGATTGGAATAAATCCGACAGAATGTAGTAGAGATATGAGAAACACAAGGACAAAACTCAAACAAACGTATGTAGGATATATTTCGCTAGAGCTTTGAGCTCGGCATCATCAGTCGACTGATGATGCAGGATTGGCAAGTGAAGAGATGGAAAATGGGTAATTAAGAAAAATAAATTCAGGATTGATAATTTTTAAGGGTTTCACGTGGTGATTAGAGAAAAATGATACCAGTATAAGATGATAATGTCCTTATAATGCGTTAGAATGTTCAAAGTAACCTTCCAGCGTGGGTACATAGGTGTACATGAATTAATCCGACAAAGAAGATATATGTAATAACAAACATAGACTTTATTTTGTGAGCACGTGGAGAAAATACATACGTGACAAGGTACAATATAGATATAAAACAGATACAGAAAAAAAAGTCGCCTTTTGTTATTACTAAAAATTATAAATGGCAGGCTATGTGTCCACCAGGCTATGTGTCCAATTGAGAAGGTACCCGAGTCCGACAAGAATACCTGAAGAACGCCGGAGGGCACATCGTCCGAAATGTTGTACAGATAACAACGAAGATGAGGACAATAGTACAAATAATCCAAATAATGCTGATTATCAAGCCTCAGCTAAAAAATTCCGAGAAATAGCATTCTTTTATTGTTTAACATGAATTTTAAAGCATTTGAAATAAAAAAAGTATCTTCTAAGATATTTAGTGAAAATTACCATGCAGTCTAAAGCTCAAAACACACACACATATATATATATATATATATAATACCAACTCCTCTGCATAAGGAGGTTGCGACACAAGGTCAATTTCTTGGGCAGAGTTTAACAGGTTTGAATTCAGAGTTTTCCTTCTCCTAAACTGATTACTTAGACAAGGTTAAGGAGCTCAGTTTGCCCTACAGAAAAGATATAGGGCTAAGTCCTAAAGAAGTGATACAGAGTTACATGTAGAAATTAGTCACTTACTGATAGTTTGCTGGGGGGGCAATGCCCCCCCCCCCCACTTAAGGGGCAGAGACTAAGCGCCTAACCCATGTGTCTTGGTTGCTGGACCGAGAGAAAGAGAGAGATCTTCTACCGGGCTGCTGTTTGAATACAGCAGCCACCTATGGGCGAAAACCTGCAGCAAGGGAAGACAAACCTATTGGACTCATGTCCATCCCAACAGGGGCGGGCAATCGCTACATCAGAAAGTAAAGTTAGGAAAATAAATAAACATGTTCAAGGTCTGAAGAAAGACGATCCAGCGACATTTAGGGTGGTTAAAGGTGCGATTGGCAAACGAATATAAAAGAGATAATTGAGAAAACGAATTTAGAGTTAATAACTTTTAAGGGTTTTAAGAACTGATTAGAGAAAAATGATAATTGGAACTAAAGCTGAAAAAAACCCAACCCCAAAATATGTGTTGCTTAGTTCGGTACTGTAAAAATTATATATCTAAGGTAGGTGGTTGTCTCCCTTGGTCGACGTGCCTCTTTTCAAACCATCCAATCACAGGCCAGCAAACTTTAGCAGCAAAATTGAAAAAAAGAAATATTCCTTTTTACAACTATCCTTTCTTGAATTCGGACGTGAATTCAGACGCTCCTCATATTCAGCAGAGAGTGGCAGAGATAGGACAAGGGCCGTCGTAGGTACGATAACTTACCAACTTTAAAAGGACTCAGTTAAGTGGAATTGTCATATCTCTGCCACTCTCTGCTGAATATGAGGAGCGTCGTAATTATATAAATATAATGGATTGTATTCATTATATTTATATAATTGACATTTCCCGCAGACAATACGATCGTTTGCAACAACAATTATTACAGGTGTATTTTCTTGTTTGTGTAAATGTATTAATACAATGATTATTTGAAATTCCACGTTGTGTTCATGCGCTTCCTGTTTCTAACTCTTGTCTGTTCGACACTCGCGGCGTAAATCAGCACAGTACTATTTCAGGAGTTGTTGTATCTCTTGTTTTTTTAAGGGTTCTTTTTTTTTAGGCCACGTGACAAATATGGCGCTTGGAAATATCCTCTAACTAGAAGCGGCTACCCAGCGTCGCCTGGGTAGATGGGGGTTCAAAAAGTTACTCTCGCAGATCCATTATGTTTGAATCTCGAGTTGGATCATCGCAGGATGCCCCATTAAAATCCCTACGTAAAAAAACAAAACAAAAAAAAAAAAACAAAACAAAAACACCTTGCGTTGATCAAGACACTTTGAAAAGAAAAAAAAAATGCCTCCTATTTAAAATACAACATGCAAAAAGAAATTCCATGCTATTATCATTTAAATTTTATTTTTCAATTTCGTCACGAATATAAATCAAAATCTTCCTAATTTTTGCTTAAAAAAACAAGTTCTGGTGATATTTAATGTGTATATATTTACTTTGTCGATAATTGTTTTATTTTCAAGGTTTTCTCCGGACATACAAAATCACACAACTGCCCTTTATATTTGTATAGATTTAAATGTGCGTGCATGTGCGTGCGTGTGTGTATGTGTGTGCCAGTTTTTTTTAAAAAGGAAAACAGTTGATTTGAATTTAAAGTTTTCCTTCTAGACTGGTTGCTTAATCAGATCTCTGTAGTTGGTTTATGTGGTTTGGGATTTTGGTCGTTTTTGGTGCGTGTTCATGGGTTATTGATAATTCATATTCTTAAACCCAATTAGAAGTGTTTTCTTTCTTCTTGTGGGTTGTCAGGCTGAAAAGGAATTAAAGGAAGGAAAAAGAAGACAAAAAGCATTTTTAGGTTTCAGACATTTAGTCTACGTTCATAGCTATTTCGTGAAGAGGGAATTACTTCCTGTGCCAGTCGTAGCGACTGTTCCAGTCAAGACCTCAGTTGGAATAGCCGATGGATATTCTTGGCGCCAGGAAAGGTGTCCTTTTCTCTGTGCATACACAAAGTGTTCATCCTGTTTGGAGGGCTCCAGGGATATAGTTATTTTTTATTTAATTTAATTTAAATCTTATAATCTGCACAGGCACTGAATCTGTATATGTCGTACCGTTATAAGAATTAGCGAAGTGTTAACTCGTAGCTAACAGCCGTATTCCTATAAAGCATTAGATTATCATAAAGAGGGTAACCTAACACAGAATATTCGGCAGTGAAAAAGACAAGTCAATTGATACAATGCAACATTTAATTATTCAGTATATAAAGAGGAAACACAGTTCAAACTACAAAAGAGTCACAAGGTGTTCAAGTAATATGAAGAAAGTTTTAAACAAGAAAGTTGTAGAAAAAAAAAACAACTATTTTTTGAGGACTTGGAATAAAGACCAACACTGTTGACGTGAGTTAGTGTACTGTTGGTTTGAACAACAGCAGCTAGCTAAGCACAACTGAACCAGTGCCAAGACACTTGGTACTTATTGAAATCAAGAATAGTCCATTCTTGCATTTGGATGATTCCATTCCTTGAGTCCTGATTGGCTGCTTGGTTTCTATTATGTTATGAGGCTTCATAAATAACCTGGCATTTTGCAGTGGTATTGCAGCAAGATAGGTTCGTATTCATTTACGCCTAATTGCTGCCTTGTCTTACCAATTCGACGGTAATTGGAACTAGTATGATTATTCTACAAGCACCATGTGCGTAGCACTGCTGAGGATGCGAAAAGACGTCTTTCGTTTCCAGCCTCGTATTGGTAAAAGAGGGTGATTTTAAGGTTGTTACGTGATCAAAAAGGACACAGGATGTGGGAGAGCCTCCCCTTAATGTAAAACTGGTGACTATTCTATTTTGTCTCCCTACACCGTCATCTTCTTCGGTTCGAGAAACTTTCATTAATAATTCAGACAGAACTTTACCAGTATGTGTTTTTATCCTTTCTCAGATACATTTCGACCCATAATCTTGTGGGGACAGGAAGATTAGTGACAAAGAGCTCATCTGCCCGTAATTCTTATATTTTTCCTAAAATCTATTCCATGCTAATGTACACGTCACTGTTACATTCCTGGCTCTCCCTCTATCTCTCTTTCTCTATTGTGTTACAACTGTCTTGTTTTGAATTTACTACAAAAAGATCCCTAGGTCTAATCTTCAACCTGAACAAAGGTTAGTCAGACACACTGTCTCTGTTCCTATCATTTTGTGTGGTCTCATGTTTATTTATTTGTTTGTTTTACGATGCGATGCCCGTCAAAAACTAAGTGTAGTTAGATTGATTCAAGTCGCAAGTATGGGGCACCTAGTGAGGATCGAAATCACTATTCAGTAGTCAATTCTTTCGCAATCCTATGATTATGAAAATAATTTTCTGAAAAATTTTCTTTCTTTTTTTTTTTTTTTAAATTTTATTTTCAGGTCAGAGATGATTGTCTTTGTCATTATGCGTTTATCTCTCTCTCTCTCTCTCTCTCTCTCTCGCTCTCTCTCTCTCTCTCCCTTTCCTGTTGCTTTGATAATCGATCAGTTTTACCCTCTTCATCTATTACGTAATAACTATTTTGGCGGGAAACGAAACAAGATGAAGGAAAGAGTCGATTTATTATTTTTAGATTTTTTTGGTTTTAATTTCCTTTCTTTTAAGATGATTAAAAACCACTGGTCGGAGTAACAAGTCCTCCACCCACCTGAGCGGAGAATTAAATTTTTTTTAAAAGAACATGTTTTGATTTTTTTTTTCCTGAGTTGATTAATCATCGACTTCGATCTGTTATCGATCAGTCCAACTGCTGATTGTTTTTTGTTCTTGTTCTTGTTCTTCTTGTTCTTGTTTTTGTTCTTTTTCTTCAAAATTTGCAATTGAAACGAAGAGAAGGTAATATTACATTTCTTTTTAAATGTGACCTTACTGGTAGCGGTCCTTTCTGTTTTGTACATGCGTGTCTATTTAAAATGTGAGGGGGAACAAAAAGAAATTCAGTTGTCTCCCTTTGGATCAGTTTACTATAAATACTAAATAATCTTTACCTTAATTGGATCACAGTTAAGTTATCTAAAAAGTAAAGTTGTAGTTCCTGTCTGTTCGCGAACTCCTCCCAAGATTTTGGAGATATACCCCCTATAGCCACATATATTTTGAAACTACATTACCCGGGATACTTGGATAAGTATATTCCATTTTAATCATTTTAGTCATCGGGAGACACATAATCTCTGCTTATCTTTTCCTTCGATTTATATAAAATTTAAACCATGAGTAAATGACAAGATATGATGCGTATTCACAAAATCTCAGCAAATTTAAATAATATTAAGACACTGTTATAGGGTTGATCACCATAACAAATTCGCTATGTTTCTTTGACTTAGGTTATTGTAGATAGACCCTATAACCATATATATTCTGAAATTATATTACCCTGTGTACTTGGATAAGTATATTTCATTTTAATCAAAGGGGGTCCCGGGGGGGGGGGTTGGAAACCCACAACTTGAGTATTGGAATCTTTATTATCACGGGATTTTTCTATTAATTAAACATAAATAAAAATAACCTCTCTTTTATAGCAAAATTTGGCTAATTTAGACATTTTATCTATGGCAAAATATCACAAAAATTATGGCAACAAAATTATTAATTAAATCTGCATCATAATATTATTGACTGACTGACTTATTTTAACGGCATACCAAAACGTCAAGGGTGATTTTATACCTTGAGGTAGGGAATAGTATTTATTGTACATTTATGTTTATATTTTTTGTATAGCTGGTTCTTGAAAGGATTTATTTCAAATGGTCCTATCGAAGGGGTATTCCATGCTCCTCAGAGTCCCAGAACTGGAGCCTCACCATCACATTCACTTTAGTGTCATACATCTTTGTGTGTGTGTGTGGAGGGTCTTTACCCTCTACAGGTGATACAGCGTATTCATAGCTATTTCGTGAATAGGGAATTACTTCATGTGCCAGTCATAGCGACTGTTCCCTGTCAAGATCTGAGTTGGAATAGCCGAGGGATATTCTTGGCGCCAGGAAGGGAGTCCTTTTATCTGCGCATGCACAAAGTGTTCATCCTGTTTGAGGGCTCCAGGGATATAGTTATTTTTTAAATTTAATTTAATCTAAATCTTATTTTAATCTGTATATGTCGTACCGTTATAAGAATTAGCGAGGTGTTAACTCGTAGCTAACTACCATATTCCTATAAAGCATTAGGGTAACCTAACACAGAATATTCGGCAGTGAAAAGACAAGTCAATTAATACAACGCAACATTTAATTATTCAGTATATAAAGAGCAGACATAGTTCCCATCCCAAAATACAAAAGAGTCACAAGGTGTTCAAGTAATATGAAGAAAGTTTTGAATATGTCCTTACTGGTAGCATATGTTCGAACAGGGAAATATGGAAACTCCCCGTCTCTCTTTTTGGTATTTCTACGTCTCTCTCTCTTTTGTCTCTCTCAGTTTCTGTCTACATCGTTCTCTGAGTACCTCTCTCCGTCTTACTATTCATCTCTTTCTCTCCGTCTCTCTCATGGTCTCCGTCTCTTTCTCTCTTGGTCTCTTTTTTTCTATCTCTCTTTGTCTCTCTTTCACAGTCTCTCCCTCTCTCTCCTTTTCCTTTCTTATCTCTCTTGGTCTCTCTCCTTCCCTCTTTCTCTCTATCTCACTCTCCCTTCCCCACTCTCTGTCTCTCTCTCTTTGTCTCTCTATACATCTCGTTTTTCATCTCTTTCTCGCCCTCTCCATGTTTCTCTTCGTCTTTCTTCCCTCACTGACTTCAATTCTTTCTCTGTCACTATCTGACTCTCTCTTTTCATCTCTCTCTTGGTCTCGCTCTCCCTCTGTCTGTCTGTCTGTCTCTCTCAACCCACTCTCCGTTTCTCAATCTCTGTCTCTCTATTTGTCTTTCTCTACATCTCGTTTTTCCTCTCCCCCTTTCTCCTTCTTTCTCTTTATATCCCCGTCTCTGTTTCTCCGTCCCTCAGTCTCCTTCTCTCTCTCTCTCACTTCGTTTCTTTCTGTCTCTGTTTATCCCTGTCTCTCTTTTTGTTTCCCCTCGTTCCTATACTTCTTTTGTGCAACAACATAAAATCATCGTGACCTTTAGCCGCCATAAATTACATTGAAAATTGAAGATTCTTGTGTCTCAAAAAAAAAAAAAATGAGTTCAAACGAACATCTGCTTCCTGATACACAAGACCCACGGGTTATTTGTACGTAGTGTAATGGTTAACAAGTAAAACTTGACAATCAATTACTACTGATTAGTGATTTCGATCCTCACTGTGTGTTCTTGTTGGATTATTTTTGGTATATGAATTTAAGTGGTAGATTGCTGCACTCAATCTACCACTTAAATTTATAAACTAAGCGAGGTCGCGTGGTTTAAACCTCAGCCAATCAACAGCCCGAATACGTGGTTGGTTAACTACTTAATCGATTGATACTGACAGACGTCCATTTGCAACCATTGGCGAAGGAGCTGCAAGATTGAGGAGCACCAAGGAACAACCAAAGGATCATACCCAATATTAAGGAACACTAAGGAGCAACCAAAGGATTCTTCACTAAAGATTGCGCTCTGTTTAACACAAAGGATCTCCGCTGGACAGCACTCTTACTTGAAGCCTAAAGGATGGCCACAAAAATCGTAACACTTCTATGCTTGCAATTTGTATAAAATCTAACTACGCATAGTTTGTGAATGACATCTCGTCGTAGCGTAATAGTTAGCAAACTAGTATTACAGACTAATTACAACAGCACTGTTCAATTTTCACGACGTTCCCCCTATTTGCGACTGTTTGATTAAATAGCAGTCTATTAAATTTATCAATGTGTTTTTAGTTCTATCATATTGTCAATAATTGTTTATTTCAAATTATTTATTTCAAATTTTTTTTCTTTTCAGGGCTTTATATTCTATATTGCCCCTAGTGTTTTTCCTGCTCCTAAAGATCTTCAGTCTATTATGGAGAGTGCTAATGGCAGTGTGATCAGTGTGTCTATTAAATTTATCAATGTGTTTTTAGTTCTATCATATTGTCAATAATTGTTTATTTCAAATTATTTATTTAAAATTTTTTTTCTTTTCAGGGCTTTATATTCTATATTACCCTAGTGTTTTTCCTGCTCCTAAAGATCTTCAGTCTATTATGGAGAGTGCTAATGGCAGTGTGATCAGTGTATCTATTAAATTTATCAATGTGTTTTTAGTTCTATCATATTGTCAATAATTGTTTATTTCAAATTATTTATTTAAAATTTTTTTCTTTTCAGGGCTTTATATTCTATATTACCCTAGTGTTTTTCCTGCTCCTAAAGATCTTCAGTCTATTATGGAGAGTGCTAATGGCAGTGTGATCAGTGTGTCTATTAAATTTATCAATGTGTTTTAGTTCTATCATATTGTCAATATTGTTTATTTCAAATTATTTATTTCAAATTTTTTTTTTTTTGAGGGCTTTTATTCTATATTACCCCTAGTGTTTTTCCTGCTCCTAAAGATCTTCAGTCTATTATGGAGAGTGCTAATGGCAGTGTAATCAGTTGTCTATTAAATTTATCAATGTGTTTTAGTTCTATCATATTGTCAATAATTGTTTATTTCAAATTATTTATTTAAAATTTTTTTTCTTTTCAGGGCTTTATATTCTATATTACCCCTAGTGTTTTTCCTGCTCCTAAAGATCTTCAGTCTATTATGGAGAGTGCTAATGGCAGTGTAATCAGTGTGTCTATTAAATTTATCAATGTGTTTTTAGTTCTATCATATTGTCAATAATTGTTTATTTCAAATTATTTAAAATTTTTTTTCTTTTCAGGGCTTTATATTCTATATTACCCCTAGTGTTTTTCCTGCTCCTAAAGATCTTCAGTCTATTATGGAGAGTGCTAATGGCAGTGTGATCAGTGTGTCTATTAAATTATCAATGTGTTTTTAGTTCTATCATATTGTCAATAATTGTTTATTTCAAATTATTTATTAAAATTTTTTTTTTTTTCAGGGCTTTATATTCTATATTACCCCTAGTGTTTTTTCCTGCTCCTAAAGATCTTCAGTCTATTATGGAGAGTGCTAATGGCAGTGTAATCAGTGTGTCTATTAAATTTATCAATGTGTTTTTAGTTCTATCATATTGTCAATAATTGTTTATTTCAAATTATTTATTTAAAATTTTTTTTTTTCAGGGCTTATATTCTATATTACCCCTAGGTTTTTCCTGCTCCTAAAGATCTTCAGTCTATTATGGAGAGTGCTAATGGCAGTGTAATCAGTGTGTCTATTAAATTTATCAATGTGTTTTTAGTTCTATCATATTGTCAATAATTGTTTATTTCAAATTATTTATTTAAAATTTTTTTCTTTTCAGGGCTTTATATTCTATATTACCCCTAGTGTTTTTCCTGCTCCTAAAGATCTTCAGTCTATTATGGAGAGTGCTAATGGCAGTGTGATCAAACGTCGACTCTCAGCAAAACAAATTACCTCATTGCGTGATGACAAGGTAAAACTTTTTGAAGAACTAAAACTCTTTGTTTAAATTGCATAAAATTATAAATTTATAAAATTACAAATTATATTAAGGATCATAATTGAAAATATAAAATATATACTCTGGAAAGGTATGAATCCAACTATTCTCCTTTTATATAGGGGTAAATAGTAGCACAAACTGGGCTCTTTATTTAACCTTGGTCTGGCAACCAGTCTAGGAGAAGAAAAACTGTCTTAATAATAGCCTGTTAAACTCTGCTTTAGAAATTGACCTTGTGTAACATCCTACTCGCGCGGAGGGGTTGGTAAATATGTATACTTACTTTTCTCTAACGGTCTCCGCGTAGAGAAATGTTTAGTGAATGAAGGTAGCAGACCATTATTAGTGACCTCAATTCTCATTGGAGTGCTCCATAATTCTACCCTTGTACCAGACTAAGCTAATCTTAGTAAAATATTACTAGCAGGACCTGTGGATATACCAGAGTATGATGATAATTTAATTATATTCAATTACTATATATGTTTACTTAAGAGCTATTGCCAAATAGTTCAATATATAAAATCATAATAATCTTGATTTAACTCTCTCTTTCACTTCTTTTTTCTTTCTTCCCTTCATTTCATCTTTTTATTATGTTCGATTGAAAAAGATTAGTGTTATCGCTTCCGCGCGCTCACCCCCATCTCTCCATCTTCCCCCATACTTTCTTTCTTTCTTTCTTATATTTTTCTGTGAAGTCCTTTTTTATTTACTTATTTACTTCCTTTCTTTCTTTAAAATAAAAACGGAATGACCCATTATTTAGATGAGGTGACGACACCCATAAGAAATAAGAATTCGGTAGATCACCAACAGTAGATGAACAAGATATTTTTTAGTTGATTCTATAATGGTTATTACTTGTTATCATTATTTAGTAGTACTAGTACAAGATAAAAAACACCATCCGGGCGATGTAAAAATAGATTTTTGAAACATATTGCCTGAGGGGTGGGAGTAAAAAATTCAATGTCAGCGAGTTTCTACCCTAAGTAAGTAAAATCATCAAATTCATTAAAGGATTAAAAAATGAAACAATTTGAAATGTAAACTTTAAATAGGTATTAAAATAAAACAAACTATATATAGATATATAATACCAGTCATGTATTTATTAAAACTTGTTTTAAAAAACAATGAGGACTGTCTAATGTTGCATGTTCAAATTTTGAGTGTATTTATTCTATATTATGAAGATTTTGGTTAATGTGACGTAAGCAGTAACGTAAGCAGTGACAGACAAAAACCAGAAGCGAATCTCCATTATTAATAGATTTGCAACCTTAGTCAATTATCAAGCTTAAGGAAAACTAGATGTTTTTTTGTTAAGTACGAAACATGTCTGAAAAATATGTTAACTCTATTAAGTCAACGTGGCAACTTCGTTACAATACTAACAAAATTCTTTACAATATCTATCTACGACGGTAATCCCTAAGGTCTCCAAAGCACTGGGCCGGCAGCTATTGGCAACATTATTGTGTTTTTTGTGCTTCCAAGCACAATCTTGGCTTGGCAGTCCTTTCTGATTGATGAACGCTACCGCCAAGTGTGAAGTTCGCGCGGATATTCGGTTTTAGAACGCAAAGTGGTCCGCAAGTGGCGTAGGGAGTTTACAACGACGACGAGGTTTAATGCTTCCTCAACGACATAACGGCGAGCAGGTATGGCATACAAAATCTACACAGCGCATACAAAACTCATAATAGACCGAAATGGTGAAAAAATAGATGCATCCTTAAACTTTAAAATGATGTAAACATCATTGAAAATAAACTGTTCTCAACTTTTCTTTTACCTATAGATCCCTTTGATTCCTATTTTACTATAGTGTACTCTCATAACAATTCGATATTTAAAAATCTTATTATTTTTTATGATTAGATAATTTTCGCTCGCCTAGATCCCTCCCGCCTCCCCCAAATGGTCCCCGGAGAGACATATGTCCCCCAGTTGAGAACCAGTGGGCTAGAATACCCAGAAGAATCCCAGAGTCCTGAGGAGAGTTACTGTTCCTCGGACTCCAGTAAAAGACTATCAGATGAGTTTGGTGTCACATCATTGTTGTCATTACTCTTCGGTCCGCTCTGACCTAGAGTGGGGGTACCTGTTAGGGGTCTCCTATATGGATCAGAGAAATCTGTTTGAAAATTATAATTTCATTTTTTTCGAGTTGTCTCACCAGCACTTAAACAAATACTTCAGAATGTTTGGGAGTCGATCTGAGGACAGGGCAAAGGATTCGAGAAGAGTTTGATGATTCCAATGATGAAGTACGGCAACTTGGAAGCGCCTCTTTGATCTTTCTAATTAGAAAAGAACTCCCGAATTTGTCGCAGAGATCCAAGCAATAATTGACAACGATCTTAGCAAGTCAATCAGGTCAAAAGACAGAAACATGGGAGTTTGAGTTCCTTATCCGGCAGATAGTGCATGAGGATATTTGATATTTCTCATACAAAATGAGAAGGGGACAATTTTTATCACAGGTCGCGATGGATAAGAGGAAATACCGTGCTGCAAAATTTTTCAGCAAACTCAAGCAACCCCTCCAACCGAATATATATAGATAGTGATAAAAAACAAACACTTCCCAAAAGGACTCTGTGCCATGCCATGCAAGCAGGAGAATCCAGTGTTGGCGGTGAAAAGAATTCTGCGACAATTTCATACCTAACATCTGGTCGGCTAACTCTACTTTGATTCCGCCCTGTCGGCTGGGGCGTTAGAATGCACCGACTGCACCTCTGCAGAGGGGTAAGACTCCCCCAATGGGCCACCTGTTGGCCGTGGGTGGCGACCCATGATGCTTAAGGATAGAGCCCAGGTGGATGAGCAGTTCATCACTTGCAATACTCCACTTTGGCCCTATCTTGGGCTAGACGGGCGGTCGGAGAGGCCCCCTCCGATCAATCGGCTGGTCACGTCAAGCCCTAGCACCTATATGATTTTCCCAACCCTATTGCCCTTATGGCAAGTCTCAATCCCCTTTTATCATATGGGTGCTAGAAGGCGGTGGCTGCGGGTCTACATGTTCCTGGGAATGACGTTAAACTTATCTGATGGTGAGGTTCAGTTTTGGAGGTTTGGGGAATGTGGAGCACCCCTTTCATCACCATTGCTCCCTGGTCCATTCTGACCCGGAGTGGTAGTACCTGTTAGGGTCTCATCTATGGGTTAAATAGAAAAAGGTATTTATAAAAAAATTGTATTATCCATTAAGAATTGATTTATTTCAAAACTTTATCGGCATTAAATGACTCACTGAGGTTGATATGCCGTAAAACAAACCAAACCAAATCTACTTTGATTATTATCTATGGGGCGTGGTTGAAAGAGACCAATAAGACTCAGTGCAACACCAAAGATTAACTGAAGGCAAAGAAAACGACAGCAGTTACCAATTTAAACAATATGGCCGTCGGAAAGTTTTGCAGGATTTCCGAAGTCGTACGTAATGCATGGTTTAAACCAATAGCGATTTCTTTGAATAAATTCAACTTGGTTCTAAGATCGCATAGACGATAAACTGACTATTACCAAGCTCTGTTGACTCAATCTCTACGCCATCCTAACTAAATACTGAACCAGAGTAATATATGATGTTATTTCTTCTGAATCATATTCAATTTTAAATATAGAATGAAAAATGAGAAAAATCTTAGCATTTCTTTGCCGTTAGTAACATTCTGTTTCAAAACTATGTGACGTGTTCGAAATTAAAACTAACTAATCTATATAAGGTATCTTTTTACCGTTTAAATACTAATTTGACTGAATAAGAGGATACTTTGAAAAAAAAGTCTTTGTATCATAGTATTGCTGTTAGAAATAATGCTAGATTCCCCAATTTTTCGACAATAAAGCTGATTTGCCAGGGTAGAAATAAAAATGGATAATGTGTTAAATCTATTTAAGATATTCACCTTTCCACGCTCATTCCAGTGAGTTTCCATTGGTTGAAGTATCTCTGAATGTCCTTTTTAAAAAAGATGTACTCCACATCCTCAGATAATTATCCTTGAGATGAAGTTTCAGTTTAGCAAACGAGAAAGAAGTTAGACAGGACAAGGTCTGAGTAGTTTAGAGTGTACTGAACTTGTACAATTCTGTCTTATGCCAAAAGCACAGAAACTGTCTCCATTATTCTTTTTTTACGAGTTGGCCCTGACTCGTCTAGACGTCTAGACAACATCACTTTATTATATAAGTTATCCACCTGCTAAATGTTCGTTTAAAAGAAAGATGATTTTTGATCTCACCTTGTTAATATATATATTCTGTTACGAACCCGCACTCGTTAGGGTCGACCAGCGCGTGCGCGTAACAAGAAAAAAAATATGATGATGGTCCCAGTGTAAAGATAAAAAAAATATAATACAAAGGGATTGGGAAAATTCATACACCGCTCTGCTCCTGTGAAAGTGGGAGGAGGAGAAAACCGATAGAAGGCGACAATGCTGAATGGAGAGAAGATGCGTGACACTTTATATAAATAATTTATTTTACACATAACATACAGAAAATAAAATATATAAATCTATGTGGAGACGGAGACAATATTAACAGATAATTATCAAAGAACAGGCGAGCAACCAACAAAAATACAGATCTCTGAATATATTAACAACACATGGATACACAATAAACATCAAAATACAACGAAAAAAATATGTTTTGTTTTTTTTTTTGTTTTTTCGACTCACGGTACCCTGGAAATTCCGCAGAAAAAGTTCTCTTAAAAAAGGAAGAGACGACAATCACACTGCCGTTAGAGTCTGTCAAAGTTCCTTCAATAAAACGATTATTCAAAATCTTTTTTTCTCATCGTGAATCCTTATATCCAAAACAAGAAATCCACTGGTTTACAATCTGCCGTTAGCGCCTGTCAAAAATCACGTCCTGTTTCGTCGGTGATTTCAAAACTGTGTCACTTTCTCTCTAAAACCACAGTGAACTTCTGGGTCGCGGTGAGGTCAGGACTCTGCTTGTTGTCATAGCAACAAGTTCACCTCGTAACCTTCTCAACGATCGTGCAATTAAGGAATGTGAACACACAAGGGTTAAGTCAAATTTGAAAACTGCTCGCCCACCCATTTACAAATTTATCCTTTAATTGAACCGTTCGTCGGTTTACCAATTGCGCACTAGTGCACGTACGATAAGGTGTCACAATATATATATATATATATATTATATATATATATATATATATATATATATATATATATCTAAAAGTCCAGAGAAGAACGGCACAAGAGTTAAAAAAAAAACCTGTCGCGGTTTATATTTTATCCATTAATTAGGCCTTTCAATTTTAATAGTAATACAAAATCAAAATTATAATACTACCCCACATATATTCACCTTATTTTAGCTTCAATTAAAATATATTCGAATAAATAAATTTAAACATGTTTTAACATAATCAAAATTCATTCACAATGCATTGCCCTTTGATTTTATTATTAATTTATTCTAAGCCTCGATTATAATAACAGAATTACCGTGAGTACAATATACACCAATGCACATTACCACGCTCGCTTCATAATAACTCTAATTAAAACAAACAATATAAATAGATTTCAACACAATTTTTTTTTTAATGAAACCGCATTTAAACTTTATGACACATACAATTGTTAGACAACGCATCTTAGTAAATACATTAACACAAATCGATTCTAACTTATTGTTTAATTTTTGAACATTACAAAAAATCAACTTCCGGTGTGAGATCTTTTTGAATCGAAAGCCAGCGTTCCTTCGCAACGAACATTTTAGTGCATTGAACACACACGTGAAATCGACTGCTATTAATCGGTGTCTCGATTAATTCAGTGGATTTAACCCTGAAGATCCATATGGTGAAACCAAGTAGGTTATCTCTTGTACACATTTTATATATATATATATATATTATATATATATATATGTAAAATGAAAATGGAAGTGAATTCGACGTATGTTGAAAAGAGAAATAAAGAAAGAAAGTATAGAATGGATAAAGTATGATATTTTAATAAATTTTACTTACACGTGTTTTGGTATTTAAAAATGATAATAGATTGAATAATGGATAAACTCCTGACCGAAACACGTGTAAGTAAAATTGATTAAAATATCCTATTTTATCCATTCTATACTTTCTTTCCTCTATTTCTCTTTTCAACACACACACACACACACACACACACACACACACACACACACACACACAGACATATATATATATATATGGGAACACTTCTATATCCCTTTCTGGGCGGCTGGGGCTGTAGAATACACCGACTGCACCTAAGTAGAGGGATAAAAACTCAATTGGGCCACCTGTTGGCCAATGGTGGCGACCCATGATGCTTAAGGGTGGAATTCTAGTGGCTTAGCCGTTCATGACATGCAGCAATCCCCTTTGGTCCACCACTTGCTAGACGGTCGGTCGATGAGGCCCCATTTGATCAATCGGCTGATCACGTCAAGTCCTAGCAACTATATGATTGTCCCATCCCTTTTACCCTTATGAAAACCCCTAAACGCTGTTTATCATATATGTGCTAAAGGGCGGTGGCTGAAGGGTTTTGTATCCTGGGTATGACGTTAAGCTGCATCTAGTGCATTTTATTTATTTATTCATTCTTGTTGGGTATTCAAAATTTTAAACATTTTTTAAAACCTCATTAAAAAAAATCTACTTAACCCATAGGTAGGACCCTAATAGGTACTACCACTCCGGGCCAGATGCCAAAGACATCTATGTAGAAGAACAGGAGTGGTACTATTTAACCCGTAGATTAGGGCGATGAGCCTGTTAAATTCTTAATTTGGTGACTACTTTAGCTACAACAAACTGATTCCTTTTTTTTAAAATGACTTAATTTAGCGTTAAATAACCCCCAAAAAGTTGATATGCCGTAAAACAAACCAACCAACCAAATCTTCTCTAACATATTTTCAATTACTATCACATCTGGGAAATGTGGAGTACCCCTTTATCGCCATTACTCCTGGTCCACCCTAACCCGGAGTGGTAGTACCTGTTAGGTCCTATCTATGGATTAAATAGATATAAAATGGGTATTAAAAATATGTCTAAAATTGATTAAAAAATAATTTCCAACAAGAATGAATAAAACAAAATGTCTTCGGCATAAAATAACCCAACAAAGGTTGACATGCCGTAAAATCCAACCAAACAATCTTTTTAAATTTTAATCTTTATTTGTTCATTTCTATATTCGTATCTCTTTCTGTATTTCTGTTTCTGTTTTGTTCGTGTGACCTCGTGCGCGTGTCTATGAAAACAACAGCGTGAATGTACCAAAGTCAGCATAAAAATTCCATTCTCTCTCTCTCTCTCTCTCTCTCTCTCCTCTCTCTCTCTTCTTCTTCTTCTTCTTCTTCTTCTCTTCTTCTTCTTTCTTCCCCTTTTCAGTTTGCCTAGATTTTCATTTATGAAGAAGAATTCCCACCAGGGTCACAAACACAATAGATGCAAATTAACTTCAAGTATCTCCTGTGAATGGTCTTTTAATGCCTATTTCAACCTACAAAGTCGATGCTTAGTCCAGGTCATGCTGTCGTTATTTTCAAGGGTTTGCTAGGAATTAATTCAAGAAATACATACACCCAGATTCACATATATTTAACTTAACGGTACAAATGCAGAATAGCCCGCAAGAGATAATATCATTAGAATCGCATTTTATGCATATAAAAAAGTAAAAATAAAGTCGGCAGGGTAGCTTAATGTTGATATGAGCCATACAGCGAGGGAGTCTATCCCCTTTTCACTAGCGCCAGACCAAGGAGATTTTTTAAACTGGAGTCTGAATGGCAACAGGTCTCCAGGACTCTTCTGAGTATTCTAGATGATCTTAGCAATGGATGGTCTCAATTCCTCCTCTAATTTCCAATTCCTCTAATCTGTTTTCTAAACTATTGGGGACCGTTCCAAGTGCACCAATTACAACTGGTATCACTTTCACCTTCATATTCCAGTTTTTTTCAATTCTCTAGCAAGATCTAGGTATTTGTCTTTTTTCGTTTTCGTTTATCTTCACCCTGTGATCTGCTGGGACTAAAAATCTACCAGTTGACAAGTTCTCTTTGTTTTTGTTAATCAATACTAGATCTGATCTTTTAGCTGGGATAAGGTCACCCGTATTTATCTCAGTCCCTGAGAATGTTATCCGTTTCACTTTCAGAAACAGATTCTGGTTTATGCATATATCGTTTTGTTTTAGGTCAACATTTAATTTCTTGCTCAATTCCGAGCGGATCACCTTTCATACCCAGTCGTACCTAACCTTACATTCTCGCTGTGATTATTTTCACCCTTTTTTGAGTGTTTCACATCAGCGTTAGCTGAGGATACTTCACTGGAGGCTGAGTGACAAAAAGTCTCCTCATGTATCCAGGACTCTTCTGAATATTTTAGCCAATTGCAGTAGTGTAGTGGTCTCAATTCTTCCTCCGATTTCCAGATCCTCCAGTCTTTTTTCCAAGTTTATTGGGGCTGTTCCAAGTGCACCAACTACAATTGGTATCACTTTCACTCTCATGTTCCACAGTTTTCAATTCTCTATTATTATTATTATTATTATTATTATTATTATTATTAGCAGGAATATGCACCCTCCGGGCGTAAGCATCTAAGTTTTAAAGTTATGAAATATGTTAAATAAGAATTACTAACGAAATTAAATACGAACACATATAAAAAGATTACACTTGTTTTAATTATATTTTACTTGGTTTCTATACAAAATCATTCCTAGGATTGATACGTTGGAGAATAAAACAATAACATTATATATCAATAACACCAAATAATTATTTTGTTAAAACCAGTATGCAAATTAACGACACCGTATATCATATAGACCTTTTTTTCTTAGTGATATATAAGACACGTTGCAGGACTTAAAACGCACAAATAACATAGGTAGTTTTGAGGAAAATCTAACTCAGATTTTCATAGATACATCGTTAATAAATAAAATTTATTATAAGTATTAACGATTTTGACTATAAATTAAATTCTCATTGATAAACTTACGCAATTCCTGAGGGTATTATGACGTAAAATCTGGTGTTTCGGTTAGAGAGAGACAGACACCGAATCTCCAATATAATAAGATTATTATTATTATTATTATTATTATATTATTATTATTATTATTATTATTATTGATGAATACCGAGAACAAATCTTTTAAAAGTCTCAAAAATCTTTTTTTGCTCTTTTTTTGTGCATTCTTCGAGTGCTTGAATTGTCGCATCTACAGGCTTCAATGTTGGCGAGACCTCTTTTTCTCTTTTTCTTGCCACCTATAATAATAATAATAATAATAATAATAAATAATTATTATTATTATTGATGAATACAGAAAACAAATCTTTTAAAAGTGTCAAAAAATTTAAGAGTGAAAAAATGGGGAAATAAAGGAAAAAGGTAAATAAAAAAAGAATGAAAAGTAAATGAATAAACAGCGATTGCAAGTTTCACGTATTGATTTATTGATCCTCGTATTTCAGTTTCAATAACTGGAGATTCGATGAAATTGCATTTGTAAAGCCTTGATGACTTTCGTTGTGACATTCTGGAAGGTTCGTTTCTTTTACGACTGTTTTATGCCCGAGAGTGAGATCCCCGGGCTGAGACACTAATAACACAACCAGAAGTAGAAATGACAAGAAAAAACGAAAAAAAAAACAAAAAACAAAAAGAAAAAGAAAAAGAAAAAAAAGCAAAAGAAAAAAGAAAACAAAAAAAATAAATAAAAATAAAAATAAAAAAACGAAAAAAAAATAAATAAAAGATAAATAAAAATAGAATTAAAAAATAAAAATAAAATAAAAAAGAAAAGAATTATAAAAAAAACAACAAAAAAGGTAGATTTTTCTCCTGATATTTTAGTTGTTAGCCTACTCCCTGTTTTATTCGTTTTTTCTTTTCTTTTTTTCTTTTTTGGTGTGTGTGGTGAGTGGTGGAGGTTTGTGTGCGGGAGGCAAAATAAGCTCAGAGTAAAATCGAAAGATTCATTGCCAAAAAGAGTCGGCAGGGATTTCGGTTGCGATGGGAAAGGATGCAAAAATTTAAGAGTAATGAAAATCGAAGATTTTTTTAATGACTTTAAAAAAAAGAAGAACGTTGTCTACACAAATAATTAGGGACACAAATTCATTAGGCATTCCAGAAAATAGCAAATGTCAATCTTTATAACTACTCACTTAAAGGCTGCCCTCCGCAGCCATTAAGCTCGATGTCGAGCAACATCTTATTTACTGAAATTGTATTATAATTAGCATAGTTCTTGTCATTGCTTACTATGATATCGCATTCCAGCATGTTAGCCATGACGCCCCTTCCCTCGTGGTAAAAACACACACACACACACACACACACACACACACACATATATATATATATATATATATATATATATATATATATATATATTTTACATGTATTTTTGAAAGAAAAGTTGGTTGGTTGATTGGTTGGATTTAACGGCACGTCAACCCTTGGGTTATTTTATGCCGAAGACGTTTTTGTTTTATTCATTCTTGTTAATTTTAAACACATTTTTTTAAACCTCATTAAAAAAATCTACTTAACCCATTGGTAGGACCCTAACAGGTACTACCACTCCGGGCCAGATGCCAAAGCCATCTATGTAGAAGAACAGGAGTGGTACTATTTAACCTGTAGATTAGGGCGATGAGCCTGTTAAATTCTTAATTTGGTGACCACTTTAGCTACAACAACCTGATTACTTTTTTTAAATGACTTAATTTAGCGTTAAATAACCCAAAAAGAGATGATATGCCGTAAAACAAACCAACCGAATCAAATCTTTTCTAACTTATTTTCAATTCCTATCACCTCCATTCACAACCGTCTTATCTTCTACATTTTTAGAAGAATACAATGCCTCTATGAAACTTTTATTGTTTATAATACATGTGATGAACGAGCTTACTTACCTCCGGCGAAACGCATCTGCTTAGCTTGTCAGGTTTTGCCTGAACTAAGCTAAGAAGCATAGTCGCCATTGACGAGCAGATTTATAAGGGTTGGTCTCGTTCGTGGCGTGAGTATAGCGTCACCCATGCAAATTATGCCGACAGTATAAAAGGAGCTCATTTATTTGCCAGAGCAGCAGCAATCTAAGCACGAAGAAAGACTGTGAGCGTGAAGTTACTGCTACTAGAAGACACAATACAATACAATGCTACTAGAAGATACATACACAATACAATTAAAAAATGTACAGGGATACAAATTCTCTAACTCACAAGAAAAGATAAACCACCTTATGTACATGGATGGCATAAAAATTTTTGCAAAAAATGAAAAAGAATTAGAGAGCCTAATACAAACTATTAGAATATATAGCCAGGATATAGGGATGGAATTTGCAATTGAAAAATGTGCTATACTAGTAATAAAACGGGGTGAAAGAAATACAACTGCCAAATTAGGGAACTATAAAATCACTTGATGAAAATGGAAGCTACAAATACTTAGGAATTTTAGAAGCGGACAATATCATGCAAGCAGAAATGAAAGGAAAAATTAAAAAAAGAATATCCCAGGAGAACTAGAAAACTTCTAGAAACCAAACTTAAAAGCAGAAATCTGATTAAAGGAATCAATACCTGGGCTGTCCCTGAAAAAAAAAAAGAAGAAGAATAACAGAGCACAAATAAATTTTATTTAATCTTATTAACGTCTATAAAATTTCAAGAAACTTGTTGGACTTCAGTCTTTGTCCAATCATTCCTCGAAGTTTCAGTTATCTTGGTTGGTTTGCTTTAAAGACATTCTCTGTCTAAAATATGCTCCCAATAGGCACCGCGGCGTTGGAGGCAAACTTGCACACGTTTCTTTCTGTCCTAGCACTCACCCTCCGACCAGAATAAGTGTCTCTTAGACCTTTAGAATTAAGATTCGCACAGTTCCAAATTCTCTGAATTTCTGAACCCAGTCAAAAATCCTACCTTTTGGTAGAGCACGGAGACATCGAAACTTACTCCGAAAATTGGTTTGCACTACAGTCTATGATTTTTTGGTGAAATAGGCCTCCACGTAAAATGTTTTTTCCTTGGCTGACTATGGCATATTGGGGAAAATTATTTTTACAATATTTTAAGCACCAAGTTGACTGTATATTCTGAAAGAAAAAGGAAATAAAGATTAAAATTAACAGTTTTATTAGAAGTGTTTTTTTTTATTTTGGGCCACCCTGTACAATTATTTTTAACTGGGAACAATTTGATACTTCCTTTATTATACTGGCAGCATTCTTGATGGGTATTCAAATTTCAGATTACAGTACTTATCTCTTCCCTGTCTAACATATTTTCAATTACTATCACATCCAATCACAAACGTTTTATATTTACATTTTTAGAAGAATACAATAATTCCAATGAAAATTTTATTGTTTAGAGTACAATTATTTTTAAATGGGAACATTTTGATACTTCCTTTAATATACTGGCAACATAAATGGCATCCCTGGGCACCTCATGTGGTGTAATGGTTAGCAAGCTAGATTTGCAGACCGTTGTTAGTGAGTTCGATTCTCATTGGGCGCCCCCATACTTCTGGCCTTGTGCCATATCTAAGCTAAGCTTAGTAAATAATAACATAAATGGTATCCTAAGCACAGCCAAACAATATCATAGTCACTACAGTCAACTTTGGTTTGGTTTCTTTGTTTAATGGTATATAAATCATCATGGATTATTTAATGCCAAAGCCACCATGATAGAAGACCAGTAGTGGTACCATTTGTCCCGTAGCTTGGCGGAGAGAGCGGGTTCATACCTTACCGAGGGGTATTATTCCGAAAGGGAATGTGATAGCCCGACTGGAGTTCGAACTCGCTTACTACGATGTCGCAATCCAGCACGTTAGCCATTACACCACGGGGATTTCCCAACATTTACTTTACTACTCTTCTGACTTTACTTGATTGTTATGGTTTTGTTTGGTTTATTTATTTAACTAGTAAAAATATGCGTACTAGGTCGGGTGCAAGTATTTAATTTTAAATGTAATTAACTATTATATTAAATTAGAAAGACTAACGAAACTAAATAAGAACGTATATAAAAAGGTTACACTTATTTTGATATTATTCTAATTGATTTCTATATGAAATTATACATAGGATTGCTTTTAATATGTTTGAGAATAAAACAATAATATTAGAAATCAATAACACCAAGTAATTATTTATTAAACCTAGTTTTGTTAAACTCAGTATGCAAATTACCCACACCATATACTATGTAAACCATTATTTATTAATAATATATAACACACAGGTTTTTGAACGCATTAATAACATGGGCTCTTCGGGGCCTGTGTCTATTGATGTAAATTAACGGCGTGATCCCAGGGGCATCCCCAGGCAACACTACCCCCTAGATTTAAAGGGGCAGGGCTGGGTTTATTGCCCAGTGCCTGAGGCGCCCCTTGAGGGGGAATGCCGACGGGATGCATTTCTTGCACCTGCCACCCATGAGCTTTGGTTCGTGGGTGGTCCCACATTAATAGGGCCTTGTGCCTAACCTGTACATGTGGGGTACGTGGTAAATACAAAAAACATGGGCCTTTGGGGCCTGTGTGTTAATGAAATTAACGGCGTGGTCCCTGGGGCATTCTTCCCAGGCAACAGCTGCTCCCTTGAGTTAAAGGGTCAGGCTGGGTTTATTGCCCAGTGCCTGAGGTGCCCCCTTGAGGGGGAATGCCGACGGGATCAACGCATTTTTGAGCCTACCACACATGAACTTCGGTTTGTGGGTGAGCCCACATAAAAATGTCCTTGTGTCATGTCCTCATAAGAGGGATGAGAGGCAAATACCTGGACCTTTCGGGGCCCGTGTGTTAATGAAATTAACGGCGTGATCCCAGGGAGCCTTTTCCTCAGGCAACATCTCCCTTGATTTAAAGGAGTAGGGCTGGGTTTATTGCCCATTGCCTGAGGCGCTCCTTGAGGGGGAATGCCGACGGGATCCACGCATTTTTTACACCCACCATCCCATGACCTTTGGTTCGTGGGTGGTCCCAAATTAAAAAGACCTTGTATCACACCCGCATACGTGGGATGCGTGGTAAATACCTTAATAACATGGGCTGTTTTGAGGCAAATCAGTCACAGACTTTAAGAGAGACATTGTTAATAAATAAAACGCTAATTAAGATTAAATAATGATTATTAAATAACTAAGGGAATTGTGGCGTCACTGGTGGTGTAATTTATGTTATATACAGACAAACGCGCAATCTTTATTATAGTAAGATCGTATATCAACCTTCGTGGTTTATTTAATGCCAAAGCCATCCTTGTAGAAGAACAGTAGTGGTATTATTTAATCGGTTGCTGGGGGTGACAGAAGTCATACCTTCTCAAGTGTATTATTCCAAAAGTGAATATAATAGCGAGATTGGAGTTCGAACTCGCTGACTGCGATGTTGTATTCCAGTACGTTATACCGCAGGGATTCCCCCTCTCGGTATATGATATTTTGTGAGGCCCCTTGTGGAATAGAAAAGCGATCAATATTCTACAGGTCTCTCGCTTATTTCTTTGGCTGCTTGAAGGTTAGAGAGTTGCGGTGTCAGCTAAAGGTGAGCTGTTAGGTGTACCGAGTCCCCCACAGCAATCAATGCGTTTTCTCTTTGCAACGCGAGGTGGGCGTGGTGTGCTTGGGTCACCTCGTCGTTTAATGTTAAACTGGAACATTTACAACATGAATTGAACTGCAACCACTCAATGTATACAACGTATTGGTTTTTGGTTGGCTGGATTTTACGGTATGTCAACCCTTATTGGGTTATTTTATGCATAAGACGTTCTGTACGGGTATTAGAATTTTGTTTAAAACTATTTTTTTCTATCTAACCCATTGATGAAACCCTAACAGGTACTACCTCTCCGAGTCAAAGTGGACATGGGAGTAATAGCGATGAAGGGGTACTCCATACTCCCCAGCTCCAAAATTTGAACTTCACTATTAGATACAGTTTAACGTCATACACAGAACACTAAGACCCTCAGTCAACGCCTTCTAGCACATATGATAAAAAGGATTGGGGTTTGTCATAAGCGAAATAGGGTTGGAACAATCATATAAGTGCAAAGGCTTGACGTGACCAGCCGATTGATTGGAGGGGTTCGTTGAGGGTATTTTTGAGGGTATTTTACCTCTCTGCAGAGGCGCAGTCGGTGTATTTATTCTACAGTCTCAGCTGACAGGGCGGATGACGTCTTGGATGCTATCATATCGTCTAATAAAACACTACATCACTGCCATTTTGTTTTTATAAATAAATATATAATATATAATAAACACAGAGAGAGAGAGAGAGAGAGAGAGAGAGAGAGAGAGAGAGAGAGAGAGAGAGAGAGAGCAGACCGGAAATAAGAGGCATTGTGGGAGTGGAGAAGGTGGATATAAAGTCCAATATTTTGCAGAAGGGATTAGTTTTCGTTTCAGCGAGCCTGGGCGTGTATGGTAAATATTTAAAAATCTAACGGTATATATATATATATATATATATATATATATATATATATATAAAAAGTAAAGTCGTCGTGGCAGCCTAATGTCGGTATCAGCCAATCAGCGAGGGAGTTTATCCCCTTTTCACTAGCGCTAGACCAAGGAGATTGTTTTTGCGTCTGAGGTGGAGCGCCACACATACCATCAGCTCCTTACTTTACCGCACAGATCCCTATATATATATATATATATATATATATTATATATATTAAAGAGCTTTGGAGAAAATAAACTGAAACATAAAGATCAGCTCCGTCTAACTTTAAAACAAGAAAAACCGGATTCCCACTTTGGAAAATTCCATCTGTCAGTGTGGCTTCATAGCTCGCAGCAAAGCTGGGCTGCTATCACACTCAGGGAAACACAAAATGTCTTCTTGATAGCATGCACAACATGAGAGGAAACAAATCGCTCACTGCTGACCCTCATCTATCGTTCACGATAGGAGAGTCCCCTATATATATATATATATATATATATATAAAGGAACATGTATACCCATTCCACATGCTTCTATAGATATAGAGAGAACAAAACCTTATTCACATGAAATAAAATTCAACAAAACTCGGAAAAAGTAAAAGAAACTTAATGTAGTTTTTGTTGTATTTTAAGTAAAGATTCTAAAAAATCACATGTAAAGATTATTTGTTTTACAGTTTTTAAAACGCGAGAATTTTATAAATTAAAATCTGTATATTTCAAAATGGCGAATTTTTGCCATTTTTTCTCACTTAAAGAGGTGGTCTTTCTAACGTGATTTATTTCAATGTTATAATTAAAACAATCATAGAAAATTTTTTTGTAAGTGTGTTTAGGCTTCGTTGTTACAAATTAAAGTTAGATGGTAATGTTTTTCATCTAGAAAAAAGAAGGTTACATATAAAGAAATATATATATCTAAAGTAAGTGGGTTGTCTCCTTTGATCGACATACCCCTTTTCAAACCAACCAATCACTGGCCCACAATTATTGGCGCCAGAAATCAAAGATAAGTATCTTCCTCTTTTCCAACCGATTCGCCAAGAAACCGGACATCAAATTGCTGCTGCTACAATATCAAAATTTTAAAATGGGAGAATTTTATAGATTAATATCTGTATCTTTCAAAATGGCGCATTTTTACCATTTTTGATTATCACTTGAAGATGTTGAAGATGAAGATCTTGTTAACGTAATTTATATCATAATTATAATTGTTATAATTTTAAAAAATCATACATATCTTTAAAAAGTAAGTTTAGACTCTGTTTATAATGAAAAAAGTTACAATTTTAATTTTTTAAATAAAAGATTAAAGA
>CM042145.1:93260949-93270949 GCA_023376005.1 Doryteuthis pealeii
TTCTATGACGTCTTTTCTAACTTACGTCTTCTTCTAACATCTCTTCTAGCGTCTGGACTTCTCTTGGGGACTTCGTGTCTGGTCTTCCATTGGGGATTTCTCTTTATCAGAAGCCCTGTGTCATTGGTAGTTTTTAGATAATAACACAAGACTTCGATTTACTTAGATCACATTTTATTTCGAAACCCCCACCAGACTATCTGCGCAGATCTAGTCGGAGCGTGTATAACACGACTCACCACCGCCGGAATCTAAACCGGAAGAGGGTCTCCTCCACCGATTCTCACGGTATCCACCGGAAAGGATCAGGATGAGGTCAAGCCTTGTCACTCACCCTTCAAGGCCGTGGGCTGCAACTTATAACAGCCATTTTGATTTCTACACTACTGTACATAAATATTAAGAATCTAATAATTATGTAACATTCAGCACTAGGCACCTGTCGACCAATAAGAAATCGACAGGTAGCATCGTGCTGATTCATTAAAAAATCTTTCCACAATTATTTACACGAAACTTCATAGATTTTTGGTTATATCACACCCTTCATTGCCATTACTCCCAGTTTCGGAGCGGTAGTACCTGTTAGGGTGCCATCTATGGATTAAGTAGATCTATTGAAAAATTATTTGTATTCGATTGGAACGTGTGCAAAATACAATTGTTATTTCATGTCGAGAGGGAATTTCGTTCATTGTATATTTATATTTACATTCTTTATGTAGGTATTTTTAAAAAAGAGATTTTCGCACACGTTTATATGGTATAATAGGGGCCGGTTTAGCTCAGTTGGTAAAGCACCCGCCTCGGGATCACAACGTTCCGAGTTCGATACCGGTCCCCGCCAAAACAGCGTATGAGAAGCACATATTAAGTAATATGATCTTTCAGTTAAAGTGGGGAGCTGAGGTTAGGTGTGGCTCTCCGCATCAGCAAAAAACTACTTCCCTGGTCTAGCGCTAGAGAAAAGGGGATAGGCTCCTCGCTGTCCGGCTGATACCGACAAAAGGCCACACCACCAAATTTACTTTACTTACTTTTATATGAAGTATTCCTTGTTTGAATTTTTGAGATAATTTATAATTTAGATTTTTAGATTTTTTCGGAACCTTCTCGTCGAACGCAGGACTCTTCATGTCGTAATCAGGAGCCTTCACGGAACTTCGAACCCTTTATTCAATCCCGTGGGGTAGGTTGTACACATTCTGTTAACCATCAGCGGGTCCAAGTGTTAAGCTATATTAAGTACTGTATGTTATTTTCGCCCGTAGTCAGGATGGAACCAGCAATTTACAAATGATTGTCACTTAGAACTGTATTAACTAAACCCTTATAACCGTTGCAGCGTGTATCTACAAGAAACACCCGAAGAAGGCTAGAGGGCATATCAACCGAAACGTTCTGTAAACTAATTTTTCTATTTAACCCATAGATAGGACCCTATCATGTACTACCACGCTGCGTCAGAGTGGACCTGGGAGTAATGGAATAAAGGGGTAATACATACGTCACAGAGCTCCAAAACCGGAACTTTACCACTAGATGCAGTTTAACATCATACCCAGGATACTAAGACCCCAGACAACGCCTTCTAGCAAATATATGATAAAAAGGTTTGGGGTTTGCTATAACGTCAGTAGGGCCGGGAAAGATCATATAAGTGTTATGATTTGCCCATCTAACCCAAGTAAGGGCCTAAGTGGAGTGTTGCATGTCATGGAATGCTCAGCCATCAGTATTCCGTCGTTAAGCTTTACAGGTTGCCACCAACGACCAACAAGTGGTCCCATGGGGGGGATTTTACTCCTCTACAGAGATTCAGTCGGCGTATTCTACAGCCTCAACCAACAGGGCGGGAATAAAAAAAAAATCAAAGGGGTCCATAGGTAAAAAAAAGGTTGGGAACCACTGATCTAGATAACAATCAATCCGTACATAGCTGATGAATGTCACTTATGAGTCCGTCTTGCTTCTCCAGCAGTGCTTAGCATGTTTTGCTCATCTAGAATGAGTTCTAATTCGAAAGGAAGTGGCAGTACAATAGCAGTTTTCCAGAGTGCTACTTCCAGGATTTGTTCAAATTAGTACGCAGCATCTTTGTCTAGCTTTTTCTCTAATCATTCCGTTAAAGTCTAACGGGTGCAATTATACAGTAGTACCGACACGGCTACAGCTTAGAAAAAAATTTCCGCTTCATTTGATCAGAAAGATCAGATTTCCATAGTCAATAACCTCCGGGTAACAGTCCATGCTTTACCTATGTGTATGTTGACATGCTTTCAGTAGATGAGATATTTCTACTGAGGTATATGATCTGATCTACTAATTTCGGAGACTTACCATTTAATGAAGAGATATCGCCATCTTGATTAAAACACATGAACTCTATTTTATGTGAGCTCATGTGGTGACAAAAAATTATAACAGCATTTTCAATATTTTCTCGATATTTCATTCCTATAAAATTGTAGAGAGTTCAAAAGTAAAGTTAAAAAAAAAATGATAAAATCCATCACACATGATGAATATGACAACATCAAACAGAAACAAAAATGAAGTTTCTGCAAAAAAAAAAATATATATAAATAAAAAAATAAATAAAAATAGAGAATAAAAAAATAAAGTAAAACAAAGTAAAACCAAAATACTCCCCCCAAACCAAAAAAAAACAAAAGAAAAGCATACAAAAAACAACAAAAAACAAAACAAACCAAAAACTACGGTAAACCAAAAAAACAAAAAACAACAAAAAAAAAACCCAACATTTTTTCTATCTTGTAAGTTAAAATATTACAGGATAGAAGAGAAAATTGTGATTCGTTGCTTGCATTAAAAACAGTATTATCTCTCTCATAACGTGCTCGGAAATAACATAACTCTTTCTATGTACGGATGTGCGTATACACACACACACACACACACACACACACACACACACATATATATATATCTATATATAGATCTACTGCGTCTGTTTGTTTAGGTCGTGGTTCTATATAGAATTGTGGCACCAAAACAAACACTTCTAGTCTTAAACAGTGTGTTTTCAGATAAAGCTTGCTAGGTAAAACATATCTTGTTACACCTGGCCTACAACATCTATTCGCACCTCGTGACCACTCATCTATAGTGTTAAAGTATATATATATATATATATATATATATATATATATATGAAAAGTAAACAAACAGACGATGTATTTTGATATGGCTTTTTTTAGCTGACAATTTTTGGGAGAATATGTGCTTAATTGAAGTCGTACCAAATTTTTGAAAATTATTGATTAATTAATTTTCAAAATTAGGTACAACTTCAATTAAGCACATATTCTCCCAATATATATATATATATATATATATATATATATATATATTATATATATATATATATAACTATTGTCACAGGTCCAACGAGAAAAAATTAACTATTTCATAAAAATGTCATAATTTGAATTCAGGGTGTTTAATTTCTTTCTGTTTCTCTCTCTCTCTCTCTCTATCTCCCCCTCTCTCTCTCTCTATCTCTCTCTCTCTCTCTCTCTATATAAAAATATATATATATATATATATAGGTTCTCCTTCTTCCTTTTTGCCCAACCCTCTGTTTGGTGCTAGGAGCAGTAATTCGAGTTTCTTTGATTTATCAGATATAGTGTCTACTGTACTCTTATATATGCCTTTAAATATATTCTATCGTTTGTTTTTATTGTTCTTCTTTTTTTCTTTGTGTGTGTGTGTGGGGGGTATTGTTATGAAAAACATAACTGAAGAAGATACGAAATCTGAAACATGTGTAGCTAAAACAATTTTTTGAAAAAAACAAAATTCAAGCCATTTTGCGGACTTTCTTAATATATATATATATATATATATATATATATATATATATATATATATAGAGAGAGAGAGAGAGAGAGATTTTAAAACTGTTTAATATTTAAAATTTAGGTGAAAATTTATGCACAGCTGAGCAATATAATTGATAATCTAATCTAATGATAATGTTTAGATGTCTAGATGTTAGCATTTTATTAAACACACACACACACACACACACACACACACATACATATATATATATATATATATATATATATATATATATGTAGGGTAGTGAAGACATAAAGTCAGCGGCAATTTGGTAACTGTCAGTTTCTCGTCTATGCGATTTTCAAACAAAATGAGCTATGTATTGTGTAATTATGTATTGAAAATACTGTAATCTTTTTGTCTCTGATCCGGAATGGTAGTATCTTTTACGGTCCCATCTATGAATCAAATAGTTCTGTCGATAAATTATTAGCAAGAGATATTTGTAACTATATCATCATTATGAAGTCATCCAAGTTCTTTAAACGACATCCAATGTCCGCACAGAGCTGATGTATGTAAGTTTTTGCTGGTTGGCCAACACTAGTTTATCCATGTGTGGGAGTCCATAGGAGAACGTCGCTTATGAGTTCGTCCTTAACTGGGAGTAAATTATTACAATTAGTTACTTGAAACTACGTAAGTGCTTGCAACAGACTGTCTTCAGCATTGAATAATCAATAATGCTATAGAACCAACCAACCAACCAACCAACCAACCAGCAAACAAACAAACCAGTCTATTTTTCTCACATAATCACCACCAATCCATATATAACCCTGTTGCAGCTCTGCAGAGGAGTAAAATACCCCCCCCCCAATAGATCACCTGTTGGCGACCCGTGATGCTTAATGACGGAATCATCGTGGCTGAAAAGTCAATGACATGCAATACTCCACTTTGGCCCTTCCTTAGGCAAGACAGGCAGTCGGAGTGGCAACCTCTTATCAATCGGCTGTTCACGTCATACGTATATGAGTGTCCCGATCGTATTGCTCTTATAGCAAGCACCCAACCCATTTTATCATATATGTGCTAGAAGGCTGTGGCTGAGGGTCTTAGTGTCATATGTATGACGTTAAACTGCATTTAGTGGTAAAGTTCCAATTCCGGAACTCTTGGCAGTATATAGTACCCCTTTATCGCCATTACTTCCAGGTCCACTGGAATGGTAGTACCTGTTAGGGTATTATCTATGGGTTACATAGATAAAAAATGAGTTTTACAAAATGTGTTAAAAATTAAGTATAAAAAACCAAAAAAGATTGAATACCAAACAAGAATGAATTAAACAAAACGTCTTCGGCATAAAATAACCCAAGGATTGACATGCCGTTAAATGCAACCAACCAACCAACCGTATTGCTGTTATTGCAAACCCCAACCCTTTTTATTATATATGTGATAGAAGGTGGTGGCTGAGGGTCTTAGTATCTTGGGTGTGACGTTAAACTGCATCTAATTTAGAAGTTCCAATCCCGGAGCTTTGTGGAGTGTGGAACCCTTCTTCATTGCCATTAATCCAAAGTCCAATCTGATCCAGAGTGGTAGTACCTGTTAGGGTATCATCTATGGGTTAAATAGATAAACATGAGTTTAAAATGTATTTAAAAATTGAATACGCAACAAGATTGAATAAAAAAACGTCTTCGGCATAAAAAAAACCCAAGGGTTGACATGCCGTAAAAAACCAACCAACCAACCAACCAACCGTATTGCTGTTATTGCAAACCCCAACCCTTTTTATTATATATGTGATAGAAGGTAGTGGCTGAGGGTCTGGGTGTGACATTAAACTGCATCAAATTTTGAAGTTCCAATCCCGGAGCTTTGTAGAGTTCCACACTCGTCATTGCCATTAATCCAAAGTCCAATCTGATCCGGAGTGGTAGTACCTGTTGGAGTATCATCTATGGGTTAAATAGATAAACATGAGTTTAAAATGTATTTAAAAATGAATACGCAACAAGATTGAATAAAAAAACGTCTTCGGCATAAAAAACACAAGGGTTGACATGCCGTAAAAATCCAACCAACCAACCAACCAACCAACTGTATCTTTAATCACATATTCAACATCAAGCCATAATTAAAAGCGACAATTTGAGGATCTTACCATCCCATTGACGCAATAGATAGCTAATATGAAGAGAGACATGATCGTAATGTAAGGAGAGTAAAAGCTACAAGTCAAAGGCGCAAAAAACATAGACAGTATTCATAGTTAGATATTCAGGAAGTTTTTAGAAACGGACTAGAGAAGAACTAAAATCTATCGATCAGACAACGAGGAAATTAATGGAGTTTCATAAAGATCTACACACCAGAGATAACGTTAATAATAAATGAAACTCTATCTATTGAAACATATCTATCTTAGTCTATTCATATCTATCTATCTATCTATCTATCTTAGTCTGTTCATATCTATCTATCTTACTCTGTTCATATCTATCTATCTTAGTCTGTTCATATCTATCTATCTATCTATCTATCTATCTTAGTCTGTTCATATCTATCTATTTCTTTTTTTTCTCTCTCTCTCTCTCTCTTTATATATATATCTTAGTCTGTATGTATGCATGTCTGTATCTATCTATCTATCTATCTATCTAGCTAGCTAGCTATATTAATCTGTTCATGTCTATCTATCTGTCTCTGTCTGTCTGCCTGTCTGTTTGTCTCTCTCTCTCTCTCTCTCTATATATATATATATATATATATATATATATATTGTTATTGGTAAGACACATAATTGCTTTAGTGTCTTGACTCTAGTTTTAAGGGACAAGCAAGCTAATCCCCGTAGAGTTAAAAAAATGACTATAACTTAAGAAATGAAACTAAATTCACAATTTTGGAACTGGAAACTGATTGAGGAATAGCAAAAGAAGAAGAAGAAGAAGAAGAAGAAGAAGAAGAAGAAGAACAAGAACAACAACAACAACAACCCACAAACAAACAACAACAAACAAACAATTTCAAAAGCGACAGTAACATAGAATAATAATTAACTCAACTCAACACTTGTACCCAGTCATGGGTAGCGGAATGAGAACAGTCTACCCTCGTGGATTGAATAAAGGTTTGGATTCAAAGTTCCCTGATGGCTCTCGATTAAGACAAGAATGTTCCCGAATCCGATGAGAAGGTTCCCGATTATGATGAGAAGGTTCTCGAGTCCGACAATAAATACTTGAAGAAGGCCGGAGCATACATCGGCCAAAACGTTGTACAGATAACAATAAAGACGAGGAAATAGTTCGAATAATCCAAATAATAAAGCCTCATCTAAAAAATTCAGAGAAATAGTAAACAATTTGATTAAAAACAACTCGTTTAAAGAGCCGCATTAGTAGGCTAATAAGTTCGATATTCAATGACCTAATTAGTCGAAATAACTGATGGAAAATTTCCATTGTCTCAAACTATTTTATTTTGTGAATTTTACATTGAAAAGCGTCACACCAAGTTTACATAAATATTGATTAAAATAATGTAGATAGAATATCACCAGTAAGTAAGTAAACCCCTAATAATTGAAAAAGAAAGAGAAAAAGGGTTAAATCGAATTTAACGGACCTAAATTCCACCATCGTATGTCTCCCCGCCGAAAGAAATGACATTTTCAGTGTTGATATATTAATGAATAAAAGATATAATGCACCAGTTATTTTATTTAAGAAATTTACATTTTCTCAAGTCAGTTAACTTTGAACCACGTATCTTTGAGAATCTTTATTACGCCTCAAAGATACGTGGTTCAAAGTTAACTGACATGAAAAATGTAAAAGTTTTAAAATAAAATAACTGGTGCATTATATCTTTTATTAATTAATATATCAACACTGAAAATTTCATTAAATTCGATTAATTCCCTGATTTTTGGTATTTTTTTTCTTTTGGTGGGGTGACGTACGATAGTGGAATTTAGGTCCGTTAAGTTCGATTTAACCGAAAAAGCTCATTTTTCTTATAAACCAAACCAAAGATGAATAAGACAATTTGTTTAGATAAAAAGTTAATTTTCTTCTAAACCAGAAGATATCAAGATTTTATTATTTCTAGTGGAAAATAATACTATGAAATCGGATTTCATCAAATATTACATAATATTATATAATAATTTCCTTTAATTTAAAAATTAATTTTCTTCTAAACCAAAGATACCTGGATTTTAGGGCCGGTTTAGCTCAGTCGGTAGAGAGTCTGCCTAGGAATCACAAGGTTTCTGGTTTGATACCGGCACTCGCCAAGTTCGCGCATGAGTAGCACAGAGATTTGTGCGGTAACGTGAGGAGTTGATGGTAGGTGTGGCACGCCATCTCAGATGCTAAAATAATCTCCTTGGTCTAGCGCTAGTGAAAAGGGGATAGACTCCCTCGCTGTCTGGCTGATACCAACCAACCAACAAGGGAACATATACAATCAAAATATTACTACTCGTGTTCCTTAAATGTACGACAGGTCTCGAAAAGTGAACGGTGATCGGCTGGCACAACTGGCAAGCACAAAAAATGTGGAGACTCCAAACATAGAATTTCATAATCTACCAAATTAAAAACCAAATAATGGGTCCTTTCTAACTTCCAAAAAGTTCTTCTCTTCTTCTTCTTTCTTCTTCTTCTTCTTCTTCTCTCTCTCTCTCTCTTCTCTCTCTATATATATATATATATATATATATATATATACGAGGGTGACTCAAAAACTAATGGCATTTTGTTTAGGACAAGTATAATTACCAACATAGGAACATGTATCATACATCAAAATGAAGCTAGTCCTCTGTGGATCATATCCCTACTTCTCCACATAGTCACCATTTCTCTCAATAAAAATGTTCCACCTTTGAAAGAGGCCATGTATCCCTGCCCCATATTTTAAAAAAATATATTTCTCATATATATATATATATATATATATATATATATATATATATATAATTTTTTAATATATTTCTTTACATATTTTTATATTTTATATTTTATATATTTTTTTGTTTTATCCTTACACTATACTTTTTCAGACTCATTCAATAGTTTAATTCATAGTTTAATTTTGTCTGACTACCATCCCCTAAGAAACCAGGCCTTGAAAAGTATCCTTTTTTCTCATTTGACTTCCTGTCACCATGTAAATATATATATATATATATTTTTTTTTAGAAGTAAAATTTTTCAGTTTATGCAGTTCAAATTACCTTGTTCTACCATCTGATGAGACGAAATTTTGAGGAGCTATATTAAATCAACTTAGATTTATATAGGCCCCAATTTTGGTTGAAATAAATTTACTATGGAATTACGGTGTTGAGTTTTTCCTTCCATTTAAGATGGCATTCTAAGATATATATATATATATATATATATATATATAATATATATATATATATGCTTATTTAGTAAAAAGGAGTGTTTCTTTAGACTTGCTGCTCAGGATCGAGACCCCAGATTACAGTTGGCCTTTGACACAACCAAGCTAGCAGTAGTCAGTATTTGAATTTAGAAAAGTCAGTTAAATCGATATCGTGTCGATCGATAGCAAACCGTTGACCACAGACTAGAGAACGCCGATAGGGTCGTATAAAACTGTGCGCCTCCAGATACGCCATTATGACCCGCTACGTGCGTCGGAGTTACGTTTGCTCGTGGGAGAACAAAAGAAGTGATCACGGATCAGGGCCAGCGGGTCGAGCGTGAGCTGCAGCTCGTGTCGCTAAGTCTTTAGCAATTTAGGAACGGAGAAGGTTAGAAGCGGGAAGATAAGAGCTAAAGGTTGGGGTCGTTGTTGACGCCAGCCCCCCGGAGCCACCAGCCAGCGAGTGGAGTCAATGGGCAAAGAGGCAAGTGGAGAAATGATTTTCGCTGGAAGATTTGAGCGGGTTGGTGAGAGGGGGCTTGTGATTGGGCGCTATGGTGGGGAGGGAGAGAATATTGGCTTTGGGGGTGATCGAAATTTCACGGCTTGGCTGGAAGCAAATATCAGAAATTACGCTCATTGACCTTTCAGCGAAAATCATCTATTTCAATTTGTTCCTTTCTATCTATCTATCTATCTATCTATCTATCTATCCTACGTCTGTTCTAGGTAGCTTTCTGTGTATCTTAGTCTATTCCTATCTATCTATCTA
>CM042145.1:93273449-93283449 GCA_023376005.1 Doryteuthis pealeii
GATAAGTAGATTCATATAATTTTCTTTCTATCTATCTATCTATCTATCTATCTATCTATATATCTATCTATCTTATACTGTTATGTAATTATGTATCTTAATCTGTTCATATCTATCTATCTATCTATCTATCTATCTTAGTCTGTTCATATCCATCTATCTATCTATTTATCTATCTTAATCTGTTCATATCTATCTATCTATCTATCTAATCTGTTCATATCTATCTATCTATCTATCTATCTATCTATATATATATATATATATATATATATATATATATATATATATGTATATTAATCTGTTCTTGTCTATCTATCTTAATCTGTTCATATCTATCTATCTATCTATCTATCTATCTATCTATCATAATCTGTACATATCTATCTATCTTATATATATCTATCATAATTTGTTCATATCTATCTTAATCTGTTCATATCTATTTATCTATCTATCATAATCTATTCATATCTGTCTATCTATCTATCTCTATATCTACCTATCTATCTTAATCTGTTCATATCTATCTATCTATCTATCTATCTATCTATCTATCTATCTTATCTGTTCATATCTATCTATCTTAATCTGTTCATATCTATCTATCTATCTATCTATCATAATCTGTTCATATCTATCTATCTATCTATCTATATCTATCTATCTATAATCTGTTCATATCTATCTATCTATCTATCATAATCTGTTCATATCTATCTATCTATCTATTTATCTATATATCTATCTATGTTAGTCTGTATCACAGTCCCGAATAATTTTATGCGTCTCATTCTCCAGAACAGATTCAGGCTTGTGCATTCACCATTTAGTTGTGTGGTGAACATTTAATTTCTTGCACAATTCCCAGTGGATCATCTCTCCCACCCAGTCGTGCCTATTCTTGTACTCTCTTTGTGCTAGTTTGTTGCATTCGCTTATTATATGATTAACCGTTTCTTCTCTGTCTGCACACATTCTCCACTAGTTATTCTGCTGTGTCTTATCTATTTTTGCCTTTATATACTTTGTTCTTTTGGCATTGTCTTGTGCTGCGATTATAAGAGATTCAGTTTCTCTCTTGAGGTTTCCTCTTCTTAGCCATGTCCATGTCTTCTGATGTGATATCTCTTGTTTTGATGCTTAAAGTACCCATGTAGTTGTTTTTATTCCCATTTCTGGTTTTTGGTTTTTGGTGTATTTCTGTTTGTTAATGTGTTGCAATTGTTTTTCTTGGCTACAGTAATTAGTATTTCCTTACTTTTATTAGTGTATTCGTCAAGTGCTCGGATTGTCGTATCTAAACAATCTTCAATGCTGGCGAGACCCCTTCCTCCCCCTTTTCTTGGCACTTAAAGTCTGTCTGTGTCGTCTCTCGTGTGAAATGCTTCGTGCATGGTCGTGAGTTTCCTTGTCCTTTAATCCATCTGTCAGAGCTCCTCTCTTGTCCATTTTAGGAATGGTTCTGAGTATCTTACGAGAGGGCACATATGTTTATTCTCCTTGATAAGGTTTCTACTACATAGCTTGGTTTCTAGGAGTTTTCTTATCCTCTGAAGTATTCATTTCTTACCTTTTCTTTCATTTCTGTTTGTTTGATTGCGTCTGCTTCGAATATTCCCAGATATTTATAGTTCTCTTTTTCTCCAAGTGTCCTAATTTCTTCTCGATTCGGTAGTTCAATTCCCTTCGCCGTTTCATTTTTCCTTTCTTCATCACTAACATTGCGCACTTATTGATGCCGAACTCCATCCCTATATCTTGGATTTATTTTCTCATAGTTTGTATAAGGGTTTCTAATTCTTATTCATTTTTTGGCAAAAATCTTGATGTCGTCCATGATTTATTTTTTCCTGTGATTTAGTAAATTTGCACCCCGCTGTAAATTTCTTAAGTATGTGGTTGAGTGGCATCATTGCTATGACAAAATAGCTGTGGTGATAGGGAGTCTCACTGGAAGACACCTCTTTGTATTTTCACTCTGCTAAGGTCTCTCCTCCCGCTGTTCATTCTGCTTTCCAATTTCCATGGTTTTACTGATGAATTGTATTATTTTGTCTGATATTTTGTACATCTTTAAACACTCGATTATCCAAGTTTCCGGTACCATGTCGTAGGCCTTTCTGTAGTCAATCCATTATTATTTTCACTCCTTTTGAGTTTTTTCACACCAGCGTTAGATGATGGTATTTCACTGGAGTCTGAGTGACAACAAGTCTCCTCAGGTCTCCAGGAATCTAGCCGATTGCAGCAATGCAATGGTCTCAATTCTTCCTCTGATTTCCAGATCCTCCAGTCTTTTTTCCAAGGTTTTTGGGACCGTTCCAAGTGCACCAACTACAATTGGTAACACTTTCACTCTCATGTTCCATAGCTTTTTCAATTCTCTGGCAAGGTCCAGGTATTTATCCATCTTTTCATTTTTATCATTATTTTCACTCCTTTTGAGTTTTTTCACATCAGCGTTAGATGATGGTATTTCACTGGAGTCAGAGTATTCTAGCCGATTGCAGCAATGCAGTAGTCTGGATGGTCTCAATTCTTTCTCTTATTTCCAGATCCTCCAGTCTTTTTTCCAAGTTTTTTTTTGGCCGTTCCAAGTGCAACAACTACAATTGGTAACACTTTCACCTTCATATTTCACAGCTTAAATACAAGGTCCAGGTAAATACAATCTTTTCGTTTTCTTTCAACTTCACCCTGTGATCTGCTGGAACCGCAAAGCCCACCAGTTGGCACGTTCTCTTATTTTTTTGTTAATCAACACTAGATTTGGTCTCCTGGCTGGGATGGGGTGGTCCGTCTTTATCTTGCTGTTGAAATAAGGTGTAATGATTAGATGAATTTCTGTGTGTTGTGCTTATTTGTGATGGTAAATGTTTGTCTGTTGAGGGAGTTAGTGAGTGTGCTGATGATAATGATATTTCCATATTAAAGATAGATTATTTGTTCCTTGTGATCCATGAAAAGGCATTAGTTGGACCGTTTGCGTTTGAGGTGGACTCGCTTAGGTTGTCTTTGTTGGTGTTAATAACGACATATTGAGCGCACATTAGATGAGATCTTGTTACAAGGGCTTTTAATGTCATGTAGATGTACGGGAGAAAGAACAAAGACGTTGTTTATACTGTAGCATATTAGGTGACACGGAAGGTGGACATCATGTCAACGGGTCAAAGAGAGAGAGAGAGAGAGAGAGAGAGAGAGAGAGAGAGAGAGAGAGAGAGAGAGAGAGAGGGGGGTAAAGATGATAGAGAGAAAACGAAAGAAGAAGAAAAAAGAGGAAGAAGAGAGAGAGAGGGGGGGGGAAAGAGAGAGATAGAGATGAGAAGGTAAAGAACAGAGAGAGAGAGAGAGAGAGAGAGAGAGAGAGAGAGAGAGAGAGAGAGAGAGAGAGGGAGAGAGAGGGAGGGAGGGGAAAGAAGAGAGAGAACGAAAGAAGAGTTAAAGGGGAAGAGAAGAGAGAGAGAGAGAGAGAGAGAAGAGGGGAGAAGAAGAAGAAAAGATAGAAGGAATAAGAAGAAGAGAAGGTAAAGAGAGAGAGAGAGAGAGAGAGAGAGAGAGAGAGAGAGAGAGAGAAAGAGAGAGAGAGAGAGAGAGACGAAAAGAAAATAGTGAGAGAGGGAGGAAAGAAGAAATAAAGAGGGAAAAAGAAAACAGTAAGAAAGAAGAGATATAGAGGGAGAAAGAAAACAGAGAGCGGGAGAAAGAAGAGATTGAGAAAGAAGATAGAAAGAGGAGGAGAGAGAGAGAGAGAGAGAGAGAGAGAGAGAGAGAGAGAGAGAGAGAGTGCGAGCGTGTATGTGTATCTGTGTGTGTGAGTGTGTGTTGTGTGTGTGAGAGAGAGAGAGAGAGTATGTGTGTGTGTGTGTGTGTGTGTGTGTGTGAGAGAGAGAGAGAGAGAGAGAGAGAGAGAGAGAGAGAGAGAGAGAGAGAGAGAGAGACAACAAGCGCTAAATCGGGTGAAGAAAAGAAGGATAGAAAATTTAAAGGGTCTAAAGGATGTTATTTGTATGATATACTAGCATAATGAGGGTGAACAATGTTTTGTTTGTCCTTGTTATTCGCGGGGTGCGTGGGGGTGGGAGGGTGATGTGTGAAGTGTTCCGTGTTCTCCAATCATTTGGACGGACAAGCAAGAACAAAAGAGGTTCGAGCGCTAATGCAGGTCAGCGCGCTCGAAATGTGTAGAAACTAATTGAGTAACTTTGAATAAGAAGGCGGGTGCTAACGATGACCCCCCTACAGCACAAACCTTTCACACACCATCATCAATATTAGAAAATATTCACCTGCTCAAAAGTTGACAACCACCTATCGCTGATTTTGACCAAAGCCTAAAATCCAGTTTGTTTGTTTTGTTTTGTTTTATGGCATATCAACCACGGTGGGTCATTTAATGCCGGAAATTTTTTTTGAAAGGTTCGTAGCGATAGTTTGGAAAATTTTATTTTGCAAACAAATTTTCTATTTTACCCATAGATGGGACCCTAACAGGTATTACCACTCCGGACCAGAGTGGACCAGGAGCAATGGTGATCAATGGATGCTCCACATTCCTCAAAACTCCAGAACTGGAACTTCCCATCAGATAGAGTTTAACATCAACCAGAACATGAAGACTCTCAGCCACCGCCTTCTAGCATATATATGATAAAAAAGAGTTGGGTTTTGCCATAAGGGCAATAAGGTTGGGACAATCATATAGGTACTAAGGCTTTGACATGATTAGCCGATTGATCGGATGGGCCTCTCCGACCGCCCGTCTAGCCTAAATAAGGGCCAGAGTGGAGTGTTACATGCCATAGACTGCTCAACCACCAGGATCCCGTCCTTAAACATCACGGGTCGCAGAGGTGCAGTCGGTGTATTCTAAAGACCCAGCCGACAGGGCTGCTGTATGGTATTAATTGAGCTAGTGCATAATTATTGCGGCTTTTTTCAACAAATTTCAAAATTCAGACACGTTCGGCTTTGTTGTTATCGAAGAATCAGCCAATTTCTATACTGTCCCGAGCTTTTTGAGACGACGAACGATAGTTGAATGGTCGACATTGAAGTCTTCGGTCAACATTCTCGTTGGTCCAGCTTTCGTCTTTTTCCATGACAAAAGTGGCTGGTCGTTGAAATTTGATGTAGACCTCTTCCTTTTTCATCTGTGCGGTTTGCGTCGCACGATTTGAACTTCCTGGACGATCTTTCAATTTGGCTTTTACTGATTGTTCTTTCACCAAAAAGTTCACTGAGATCACCAAATGAATGTGCTGCATTCCAACCTTTCTCGAAGTGGTAGACCATATGACGAATGTGGATACGATTTTCGATACGCATTTTGAAAAGAGAGGATTATTTTCATGAAAAAATAAAGAAGCCGCCAATTGTTATTGTTTTTGTTAAATAAAATTTGCTGTAAAAAAAAAGCATAATAATTATGCACCAACGCAATAGTTAGCTGCCCACCGAGACAAAATGGGACCCAAGGAAATTTTATTATGGAGTGCCACGTAGTAATTGAGACGCCCGCGCGGCGGTTTAAAAAATGGTTGGTTTTGTCGGCATTCCCCTTTGGGGCGCCTTTAGGCGAGTGGCAGGTTTCTCCTGGAGGAGAGTCCCCCTGGAACAAAGATAATAATCTTACTTCCTTATTGATTCTGACAGCATGTCAACCCGTCTTTATGCCTATAGGTTAGGGAATCGCATTCATTGTACATTTATATTTACATTTTTTGTGTAGTTGTTTCTTAAAACGTTTTTTTGTTGCACACAGTTATATGATATAAGTATTCTTATCTAATACAAATATTGAACACAATTGTATTGTTTCAAGTATTCTTATTTGTTACTAATAATTATATGGTTTCAAATAATCATTTATAGGGAGAAACCCCGTGGCGTAGTGGGTAACGTGCTAGACTGCAACATCGTAGTAAGCGCGTTCGAACTCTAGTCACGTTATTACGTTCATTTTAGGACTAATAGTTAAGAAGCCACTCATTCTCCAGTTATAGGTTAAATAATACCACTACAGTTTTTCTACAAGGATGACTTTGGTATTAAATATCCCACAAAAGTTGATGTGTCATTAAACAAAGAAACCAACTTATTTCTATTAGCAAATATATGCAACCTCATTGCTAAATTTTCCTAATTTAACTATTTCGTTAAAATCGTAAGTAAAGAATAAGATTAGTTATTTCTCTTGCTAATAGATTTTTTAAGATTCATCCCCGAGATTTTTGCTCTTATTCATTAAGATAAAACCAAACAATTAGAAATCAATAATACTAAGTACATATTTATTAAAATCAAATCTTTTAATATCAATATTCAAAGTAGCATTTCCGTTCACACTGTAAACCGCTATTTTGTTGTATATATAAACACAATTGCATGTTATTAGTATATAGTTATGATGAACAGTATCAATAATGTAAAACAATTTTATTAATAATTGAGGTTTAAATAAAAATAAAATCATGGACAATGTGATGCAAATAACTAAGAGAATTGTGACTTAAGTATTAATATAGTTTAGGTTAAAGTCAGAAAAACACACAATCTCCATTATAATAAGAAGATTTAATAATAATAATTTCTTTGTACATAGTTTTATGGTTTCAATTAACTAATAATAATACTTAGTAAATAATTATTACTTCAAGCAAATTTCCTCAATACAAATAATTCACACTTATATGGTGTCAAGTATTCATATCGAATATGAATAATTTTGAACATGTCTATTTGAGCCATTGATGGGACTTTAACAGGTACTATCACTCCGAGTCAGAGTGGACCTGGGAGTAATGGTAATGAAGGAGCACTCGACACTCCACAGATCACCATAAATTAATTAATGAAATACATCACTAATTAGGAGTGAGCCTATTGTAGTAATGACCACCCAAGCGGATTTAACAGGTTTGAATTCCGAGTTTTTCTTCCCCTAGACTGGTTGCCTAACCAAGGCTAAAGAGCCCAGTCTATTCTTTTTGTGTTTGAATGTGAATTGAATGTGTGAGAGTGTTTATGGCTGCATAAAGGTTGCGTACGCGTAGTAACTGGTCACACACATAATACGTTGATCTGTGAGTGTGTGGTATTTTAACAGTGCTTACGTGCGAGCGCTTGTGCCTGCGCATGTATGTGTGTGTGTATGTTTTTTTTCTATCGGATGTGTAGGTTATGTATGTTGTATATAGTTGGTCGTGGTAATTGAGGAGTGCGGATGAATAATATTAACTTTAAGATTGCAAATGTTGTATATTATGGGCGGGTGGGGGTTATGGAACGGCGGTGCTGGTTAATACGATGTGTAGCGGTGTCAACCAGACATTGTTGCACGCGGTTACACATACACACGGCATAGACACGCATTCAAAACAATATTCATACATACCGATATGCACACACATGTTACTATATGTGCTACGTTATCCCTACATATACATACTGAAAGCGCATACGCATACTACTATGGGCCCCACGTGCACATATATACGCACATACGCACACATGCATACACAGACACACACGTATATACGCACACATACATACGCGTACACATACACGCACACACACACGCACAAACACACACATACATATATATATAAAGTCAGCGTATTCTAAGCCACATCGACAGGGAGCTTGAAAAGTTGGGGAAACGAAAAGGTAATTAAAGAAATTGATTTACACGTTGTTACCAAAACTGGATTTTACAAATTCCTTTTGGACCCAGATCTCATCAACAGAAAGATGTGTTTTTCTTTGTTTGTTCAGTGAATGACGGAATAATTTATGGTGGAGGCGGTCTCACTTAAGCCCCAAAATATACGTTTGTTTCTCTTGGAGTCTACAACTCAACTCCTTACGTCTGTGGATTTAGACTCTTGAACCGTCGCCTGTCAATCACTCCTACTGAAATAAAACCTGCAGTATAGATAGTCACCAATTATCTTACTAAGATTGTCACTTTGCTGTAGGCATATAGACCCAGAGAATGGCATAAATGCCGTACAAACGTATGCGACTATAATCCAGTAACGTACATATGTCTTACTACCTTATCATCTTACGCATCTTGTATATTTTTTACAAGTTGAATTAGTTATTAATCAGGATATTTGAGTTGTAATGTTGGTGATAAAGTTTTTTCTTTTTATACAACTATTAATGGTCTGTATTTTACGAAATACATTGGTCCCTTTTTGGATTAACTACTAATGCCACAACAATGAAAACGTAGGGGTAGCAGCTGAAGATTGAAGTATATATATATATATATATATATATATATATATATGGGAGAAATATAAGGAGGTTAATCCGACAATATGTGGAGAAAAGTAGACAAACACGGGATGTTTTTCCATAACATCCCGTGTTTGTCTACTTTTCTCCACACACACACACACACATATATATATATATATTGTCATTTTATCTTAGATGTGGGCCAGTTTAGTAGAGTATCTGCTTAGGAACCCCGTTTCCAGGTTCGATACCGGCCCTTACCAACTCAGCGCATGAGCAGCACGGTTTGGATCTGTGCGGTAAAGGGAGTTGATGGTTTGATGGCATTCCACCTCATACGCAAAAACAATCTCCTTGGTCTAACGCTAGTGAAAAGTGGATAGACTACCGTACTGTCCGGATGATACCAATAATAGGCGTCTCTGCCTACCTTTTTAAAAATCTTACATGTATTAGCAAAATAAAAAAACGCCCTCTGGGCGACGTAAAATAAATATTACCTGAGGGGATGAGAGTTGAAAATTTAATATCAGAGAGTTTGTATCATAAGTAAAGTAAAATCATCAAATTTATTAAAGGAGTAAAAAATAAAATAAATTTATTAAAGGAGTAAAAAACAAAAAAATTGAAATGGAAACTTAGTTCTGATAACTTTGAATATATATTGAAATAAAACAAACTATATATAGATATATAATACCAGGCATGTATTTATTAAAACTTGTTTAAAAAACCCAATGAGGACTGTCTAACATTGCATTCTTAAATGTATTCTATTTTATGACGATTTTAGCTAGTGTGACGTAAGCAGTGACGTAGTTTTTGTTACAGACAAAAACCGGAAGCGAATTTCCATTATTAATAGATATACACGCAATAGAAATATCTATAGTAATACACGTTCCAGAACCAGTCTCAAATATTATTACGAGAACACAAAATTCATTAGAAAATTTGGCGCAATACAGTCTTCCTCTAAATAAACAAAGTAAAATACTACAGATTCATATTGGGTATCTCGTCGTGGACTAATGGGTAGCACTCTAGTTTAGCGGCATGTCAACCTATCTAGGGTTATTTTATGCTAAGAGGTTAGGGAATCACGTTCATTTTTACATTTTTGTGTAGTTGTTTCTTAATGATTATTTTTCTTTTGTACACCGTCCTATCGAATACGAATATTTAAACGGATATATTTGACCCAAAGAAGATGCTCTAACAGGTGCCATTGACTCCACTAGGAGTCAAAGCGGATCTGGATGTAATGGCATTGAAGACGTATTTAACATCCCCCTAATCTCCAGAGCTGGAATCTCTCCATCATATCCAATTTAGTGTTATACCAGAATAATTTTTGGGGGTGGGGTAGGTCTTACCCCTTGCTGGAACGCGAACACTTTCACGGTGGTTTTTCTTCTTTCTTTTTTTTTTTTTTATTACGCATGGTCAATTTCTAATTTCTCTTTTAGATTTAATAATCCCAAATTTCAAAACAGGCGAAAAGGCGTTTTGTAATAATGAATTTATAATTAATAAAAGAAACAGCTAAATGCCCGCAACGCGAAATAATTTTAGAGTTTGTAAAAAGAAAATTAGTACATTTTTTTTGTTCAACATCCCATTATCAAGTAATTATCTAAAGAAAAAAAAAACAAACACAAAAATAAACATACCCGCCCCCCCCCCAAAAAAAAAAAAAAAAGCAAAAAAACAAAATTAAAAACAGACAATGTAATATTTGTTGGCA
>CM042145.1:93288449-93303449 GCA_023376005.1 Doryteuthis pealeii
CGTGTGTGTGTGTGTGTGGTGTGTGTGGTGTGTGTGTGGAGAAAGGACAAATTAACTGTTTGTGGTTTTATGTCTGTTGTACTAATACATTTCATTTCCTTAGAATTTTTTTTTCTTTCTCTCTCGTGTTTTCTAAAATAAGTAGCCGTAATAGGCACTTTGGAATCGCGTGTCTTGCTGGATGAGCGAAAATAACAAGCAACCAAATGTTTTTCTTATTTTTTTTTTTTTTTTACGATCCGCTTTTTAGTTTCATAAAAAAGCCTAGCTAATCAGGAACTTAATGCTTTGCATGTATTTCAGGATCGGATGAGGAATAAAGTTTTGTATTTTTATGTTTATGATTACTGGCGTTATTGTCGACGTTGTTGCTATCATTGCTGTTATTGCCGTCAATATATTTATTGTCAGCAACAATAACACTATTTTTATACCTTGATTACACCATATGATAAGCATGTCTATCTATCTATCTATCTGTCTATCTATCTATCTCAGTGAGTTCCTATCTAAACTATTTTACGATAGGTTGGAATTTTTTCATGGTATATATATACACACATACATATATACATATATACATATATATATATACACACATATATATATATATACAAGTACACATATACATACATATATATATATATATATATATACACACATACATATGTATATATATAGATATATATGCATAAATATATATGCATATATATATGCATATATATATATATATATATATATATATATATACATATATAGCATATATATACATAGACAGAGAGAGAGAGAGAGAGAGAGAGAGAGAGAGAGAGAGAGAGAGAGAGAGAGAGAGAGCAAGAACAAAAAAGAACACTCTTCCTTAAATAGAGCACACTGATAGAGAGGAACCAACTGGATCGAAAAAAAAACAGATCATCATGTTCGTGCCCTTTACCCAAACATGCTATATATATATATATATATATATATATATATATATATATATATATATAGATAGATAGATAGATAGATAGATAGATGTATATGAAGAGAGAAAGAGATAGAGAGAGAGAGAAGGAGAGAGAGAGAGCGAGGGAGAGAGAGACAGAGACAGAGACAGAGAGACAGAGAGGGTTGGAGACATATATATATATATATATATGTATGTGTATGTTTGTGTCTTTACATATCTATCTGTTCGTATAAAACATTATCTCTGATATTTCATTGTTACTATTGTTTTCGTTGTCATCGCTGTTATTAGGATTATTGCTGATGTATACCCCTTTCCTTCTCCCCTCTCATTATTATTATTATTATTATTATTATTAGTATTATTATGTGATATCGAACAAGATTGTCCATCGACAATGGACACAGGTGTCATTATTTACAGTTGAATATTTACGGTAAATGCCGAAATGTGCGAAATGAATAGAAAAAAAAGAAGAAATAATAAGAAATAAATAAAAAAGACAGACTTAAAGCAAAAATAAACATTAAATAAATAAATAAATACAACAAGAAGCTCTGAGTAGAAAGAGGAGAAAAATGTCCAAATACATAATAGTTGCTGTAAAAGAGATTCTCGGTGTTAAGTAGTATTGTCATTACGTGGATATTTTTTTTGTATGGTATGTCGTCAAAAATAGAAGGGATGTGAGGAAGCCAGCAAGAAGGAAGATGGCGGATAGAAAACGGAAATGGACGCGCATGCGTGCATCCTACTCATACGTATACGGCATAGAGACGTACACAGAGAAAGCTAGAAAGAAAGAGAAAGGGGGAGGAGAAGAAGAAAGAAGAATGAAAGATAAAGATTAAAAAAAGGATCTACCTCCCAGACTTATAAAAAATTAAAAAAAAAAAAGAAAAAAAAAGGGAAGAAAAAGGAAGAAAAAAAAAGCCTTTAATATGGCGTATCGTAGTTTACACTTGAATTTTTGGCATAAAATGTCTAAATCCAGATATACTCACTATCAAACTTGATGAGTAGAAAAAAGAGAGAAAAAAAAGGCAATAACAAGAGAGAGAGAGAGAGAGAGAGAGAGAGAGAGAGGAGAGAGAGAGAGAGAGAGAGGAGAGAGAGAGAGAGAGAGAGAGAATATGCACCAAGAGAAAAAAAAAAAGAAAAAAGAACGACACAAAATACAAATTAGAAAGTGAAAAAACTAAAATCAAATAACAATAAAAATAATGAAGAGATAGAAAAATCAAACGGCTTGATATAAAGTAAAAATAAGTTTCTCCGCGCTGTTTAGTAAAAAAAAAAAAAAAAAAAAAATGAAAAAAGAGAAAAAAAAAAGAAAAAGAAAAAAGAAATACTGTTAATTTACAGCTGCATTATATTTACTGAATATTTGGTATAGCACATCTTCTAATAAAGCAACGTGGACACGGCGAAGGAAAAAAATAGGGAAGGTGTCTTCTTTCGCTGTCGTGAAAGAGCTTCCTAGTGTAAGAATGTCGGATATCTTTCAATATATGTTGGACGCGGTATAAGTGAGGACATCAACTGTCATCGGCGACAACCATATTGAAAAAGCGGAAATGAATCAAGATAATATATATATATATATATATATATATACGCTTCCATTAACGCTGTTAAAAAATGTTTTTCCCAGAAATATTTTTTTGGGAGGAAATTTCACGAAAAGTATATTTTTGATAATAAATACATTCGGCTTTTCTTTTTCCTTCTCCAATTCCTCCCTCCCATCTTGATCATTATTCGACTTCCCCCATTTATATGTTCATATTTTATGTCACCAATCCGAGTTCAATTTTATTTTGTTTTACGGCATATCAACCTCGGTGGCTCATTTAATGTCGACAAAGTTTTGAAATAAACACATTTTTTTTTCGATTTAACCAATAGATGGGCCCTAACAGGTATTACCACTCCGTCAGAGTGGCGCCAAAAGCAACGGGTGCTGCACATTCCCCAGACCTGTAACCTGACCATAAGATAGAGTTTAACGTCATGAAGGCCCCAGACACCGCCTTCTAGCACATATATGATAAAAAGGCTTGGGAGTTGCCATAAGGAGTTGGGACAATCATATAGGTGCTAGGGCTTGACATGACCAGCCGATTGATCGCCCGTTTAGCCTAAGTAAGGACCAGAGTGGAGTGTTGCATGTCATGGACTACTCAATCACCTGTGTTCGATCCTTAATCATCACGGGTCGCCACCCACAGCGAACAGGTGTCCCCATTGGGGGGGGGGTTCTTACCCCTCTGCAGAGGTGCAGTCGGAATATTCTAAAGCCCCAGCCGACTGGGCTATGTATGTATTGTGAACCTGCTATTGACTGTAACGAATCAAATGAAGACAGTGTCAGTTGAAGACTTACAATGGTGTTTTTAGGAGTGTAGCTTCCAAAAAAACTATTTTGAAGGATATATTGTTTTCTTAGCGATTAGAGACCTTATTTGTTATTCAACAGTTCTATTTCAGCCCTGTCGGCTGGGGCTGTATAATACGCCTGCTGTACCTCTACAGAAGGGTAAGAACACCCTAATGGAGCCACTTATTGGCCGTGGGTGGCGACCCATGATGCTTAAAGACATTCAACACTTCCTTTTGGCCCTTACTTGGGCTATGTGGAGATTCGGAGATGTCTCTTTCGATCAATCGGCTGGTCACGTCAAGCCCTAGCACCGATATGATTGTTCCGACAAATAGTTCGTCACGGGTAGGATGGGACACAAGGTCGCAAGTATGAGTCATTCAGCGAGAAGGGAAATCGATTTGTGTTAATGGATATGCGAGATTACCTCGCAAAACATTAAACCACAATGGAACGTCCAAGCAGAGAGAGAGAGAGAGAGAGAGAGAGAGAGAGAGAGAGAGAGAGAGAGAGAGAGAGAGAGGATACAAGTTGGTATTTTTGATGAGGCACCCAAGTAAGAAAGAAAGAAAGAAAGAGAGAGAGAGAGAGAGAGAGAGAGAGAGAGAGAGAGAGAGAGAGAGGGACACAAGTTGGTATTTTTGATGAGGCACCCAAGTAAAGAGAGAGAGAGAGAGAGAGAGAGAGAGAGAGAGAGAGATACAAGTTGGTATTTTTGATGAGGCACCCAAGTAAAGAAAGAAAGAAAGAGAGAGAGAGAGAGAGAGAGAGAGAGAGAAGAGAGAGAGAGAGAGAGAGAGAGAGAGAGAGAGTGGGGCAGGTATTTACCCACCTGTTAGAACTCATTTTTCAGTATTAATGGATCTACGAGACTAGCTTGCTAAACCTCGAAGGGAGACCCAAGTAGAGAGAGAGAGAGAGAGAGAGAGAGAGAGAGAGAGAGAGAGAGAGAGAGAGAGAGAGAGGAGTATGGGGCATTCAGCGAGAAGATCGAACTAGTTATTCAGTCATAATGGACCCGCGAGACTAGTTTGCTAACCGTTTTACCACGATAGTACGCCCTCAATGAAATAATGAGTATCAGCTCTTGCTCAGCAAATTATCGCGTCCTGACATGCGCACCCGTCTGCAAAATTCAAATCGTTACTTTCTCCCAAGCACACGCGGAGGCACGTACCGTTTTTTTTGTGCATACATTGTAACCACCAATCTATCACTTCCTTCTCTTCCGGCACCCACGTCAACGCAGACCCTCTCCCGCCTCTAAAGCCAGTTCATTGCAGTTAATTATATATTCCAGAGTGACTTCATTCTTGCGGCTTATGGCCAAAGCTGTTTCGTTCTAATGAACTCACCACAATATAAAGTACAACGCTAAAATCAATTTCTATGGTTCTTAATAGTTTCGCTTGGTAAAACTCCCAAGTTGCTTACTTAAGCAATTAAAAATTGCAGCAGTATTAGTCGGAGCCCGAGTAACACTATTAAGTAAAGTATTCGTAACTGGACTACTGGTGGCGTAGTGGCTAACGACTGGGCTGCGACATCGTAGAAACCGGGTTCGAGCCCCAATCGCTCTATTACATTCACTTTCTGACTAATATCCTTAAGAAAGACTGGTTGGGTATTTTGTGTTGCAGCTTAACCCTTTTCGGGTTATTCAAAGCCGAGTGAAGTCGTTTTGATAAAGTAATGAATCATATGGTTTACAGTACCTGCTATTGCTTAAGTGGTCACCCAATTAAGTATTGAACAAGGTCTTCGCTGCTTAACTTCGGTGATCTAGCTGGAACCGGTGCTTTCAGCGTGACTTGATCGTAATCCTCCCATTCCCCATTAGTACCACTACATTTTTTTCTAGGATGACTTTGGTATTAGATAACCCACGAAGCTTTATATGTCATTGAACAAAGAAACTAAACCAAAACAAAACCAACTTATTTCTATTTAATTAAAATCATTTGTTTGAACACAGTTTAAGAACAAAGTGTGTGGTTCTTATAAAACGTTAGAAGGCTCAGAGTAACATTCCTACGTAGGTACATGTATACATAAAATAATCCGGACAAAGAAGTAAAACATAACAATACAGACTTTATTGTCTGAGCACATTGATGAATGACATACATAAAATACAAAACGAGATACAAAACAGTTAGGACGAACGTCCTAAAGAAGTGAGAAAGAGTTCATAAGAAATATGAGTCACTTACTGATAGTTGGGGGGTAAATTAATACTTATGTATGATTTTTTTTACCTTGCATTAAAAAAATCTAATCTAGCCTTTTTAATTATAGATTTCCATATTGTATTCATCCCTATACTTAATTAACATCGAATAAAAGGGTTGGGTTTAAAGTTCTGTGATGGCTCTCGATTACGACAAGAAGGTTCCCGAGTTCGAAAAGAAGGTTGCGACATAGTAGTAAGCAAGTTCGAGCTCCAGTCGTGCTGTTACAATTTATGGAGTCATGAATTGTTAGCAAGCCCTGTAGCTGAGAATGAGGGCCGTTAACTTTGAGATCAGGGGAGCGCCAGTGGAAATTTCCCACTGACTGTTAATAACCCTAGACCCCATAGAGGCGCGAATCTCACGTGCTATGAGAAACACGTGATTTAGTTAGAGTTTGAATTTAGATTCGACCTGACTTGAAAGCAGGGCAGACGTGCGTGCTCTGAGTCGATCTCGTCCGCGCGGAAAATCATGGGCTAAATAAAAAAAGCTTGAGCAAGCAACAAAAAAGTCTTGTTAGTTCATTTAATAGAAAACAAGTAACGCACAGAAGAAAAAAATCAGCCCTTAGAAGAATCAGTCAGCAACTATACAACAAGATGGCAGCCGGAGGAGATAAGAGAAGAATCAGCAAGAATCAGAGTAACAAGAGAAATGAAATGATAAAGTAAGACCATCTCCTCACAAAGTAAGTCTCTAATCTGTCCCTCTCTCTAATCTGTCTCTCTCTCTATCATCTGATAACTCATTCTCTCATCTATATACTCGATGTGAATATACAACAGTGCTATTACGTTCACTTTCGGACTAATACCCTTAGGAAAGGTACAATCCATCTCATTCCCCTACAATGGGTTAAATAGTAACACTACTGTTCTTAGGCCAGTCGGTAGAGCATCCACCTAGGAATCACAAGGTCCCGGGTTCGATACCAAGCCCTCGCCAACTCAGTGCATGAGTATGAAATCTTGGGTAATCTGATATGTGCAATAAAATGGGGATGTGGCGGTTGGTGTGGCGTTCCACCTCAGACGCAAAATATTCTCTCTGGTCTAGCGAAAAGGGGATACCGACAGTAGGCCACTCCGCCAACTGTACTTATTACTGTTCTTCTACGAGGATGGCTTTGGCATTAAATAACCCACAAATGTTGATATGCCATTAAACAAAGTATCCAAAACATGGACTATTCGCAAGCAAGTTGTGTTTCCACCGTAACAGAGTCCCCTGGTGATATTGCGGCTTCTATTTAGAAGGATTGTTTGATTTATGTTTAACGGTATTTCAATCCCTCTGGGGTTATTTTATTTCTAGAGATCTGGATATCAGGTAAATTGAGCATTTATATTTATATCCCTATTTTTTATGTTATTGTTTGTTAAGAGATTTTCTAATATAATTAAGGGGCTCGGGTGTAATTAGTCTCGCAAAACAATTAATTTTAGTCAAAGTAAGTTATGAGAGAAGAAGAGAGAAATAAATATTTTGGAAACAAATTTAAAAGGAAAGATGTGGTTGGAATGCATTTTGATTATTTTTGAATTCTAATCAGAAAAATCCTGATGGTGAAAAATGTAGGGAAATAAACAATACACAGAATAAGTTGGAGAATGACGTAAGAAAATGTAACATCTGATTAGCAATAATCATAAAACAGGGGAACCGAGGATTCGAATGAGAGGAGGAGAACGAGATTGGAGGGACAACGACGTCAACCGAGCTTAGCCGAAAGTCAGCTGATTTTTCTTTCTTTCTTTTCCCATTTTGACAATTTGCTTCACCGGTCGAACGTGATATTCTTACGCGCTCCATTAACACAATTCTGGTATTATGAACAACTGACTATCTCTCTCTGTGTCGTTAACTACTACTTAGGCGATCGAACAACGAAATAAAATTGTTGACAAAGTAACAAATTGTTTTGTGCCCGAGTTGTTTTTAAAATCCCAAACAGGGTTAACCGGGATCTTAATTTAAGGGATGTTTTCACACACGAAGAAACGAGCCCACACTATAAACGAAATTAAGACCAGTACATTATATTAAAAAATGATTTTAACGATATGCCAAAAACAGATCTACACCCTTGTGCAAATTCACTCAAGAGTCCCTAAGGAACCAGACCGCATTATCAAAAACATTCTGGAGACTAAAGGAAAAGGGACTAAACCCACAAATTACGTGGAAACTTATAAAAAAATCAGCAACACCGAGAAGTTGGAGTGGAAGGTGCAACCTATGTCTGGAGGAAAAAATACAAATCATAAAATTTAAAGATAGAGACAAACTTCTTAACCAACGAGAAGAAATAATAACGAAATGCAGACACAAAAACAAATTTAAAATTTAAAATTTAAAATATGAGATGAATAAGACAAACATACACTTGGAAGTACCGCTAGGACTTTTCCCGATAGGAAAAAGAGAGAAAGAGAAAAAAAGAAAATGCAAAAAGTAAGTGAATTTTATGAATATACTTTTACATAAATGAAGCCCCTAAAGAGATAAAAAAAATAAGAAAAATAAAAAATGTGAAAAACAAATAAAATATAGTGCAAGATATAGTCACTTTTAGACCCACTGGAGTGACAGGGTGTAATCGATTTCTATTTTTACCTCAGATTAGGCCATTTTCAGTGGTGTGCAGTAATATGGATCTATTTTCGGACTGTATGATGAAATTTATTTGGTCTTGGCAAATATTGCGTCATCCGGGATTGCATCAGATTTTTATCATGGCCAGACATTGTCTCGACTGTCGATTAGTTGTCCTAAGGCCATAGTCTTCAATGGACGTTACTCCAATGAAGCACACGAAAATTGTAATGCTGTACATACACACTCAGAGAGATCGCGTATATTATGATAATAACGGAATTATTCGTCTTGTTTCTATTAATTTGTACAAGGGCGTATTTGACATATAGATGGCAATGAAGGGTTTCTACACCCTTCCCAGATCTCCAGAACAGGAATGTTACCATCAGATGCGGTTAAGTGTCATATTCAGAAAATAGTCATTTGTGTGATGGTGGTGGAGATGGGTTGATAACCCTGTGTAGGGGATCCAATCTGCCAATTATAAGTCCCACCAAATGGGCGGAAAGATTTTGATTAGGATTTCATAGTTATCTCTGTTATATCAAGAATTTGTATGATTTGAAAATGACACTCAGCGCGAAACTCAAACCCCACAAAATATTATTTAGTTGGAAATTGCAATATTCTTTAAGTTTCCAGCTTTTTTAAAAATAGTGTATTGCTGTATTTGTTTTTAAATTTTTGAGATGTGGCTTGATAATTTGTATTTTCGGACTGCTGATCTCATTTTTATAAATATAACGATTCAGCCGATAGGCCCTCCGGCCTTCTTCAGGTGTTTCTTGTCAATCTCGGGAACCTTCTCGTGAACTTGGGAACCTTCTCGTCAAATTCAGGAATCTTTACGTAACTTCGAATCGAAGTCAGTGGCACTTAGTAGCTGATAGTTTCTCTCCTATGCGATTTCCGAAACAAGTGATAATTTTGGTTTGTATTTTTAATATATATATATATATATATATATATATATATATATTATATATATATAGTGTACTGTACATTTAATGTGCAATTGTTACCATTGGTTTCCAAGCAGCATGTTATCTACTTTTCTTCAAGACAACGCACCTGTTTAGAATTGCAGTGAATGTCTACAAAACCACAAAAGCGACAACAAATCTATCTAGAATAATAGCGAAACCAAAACTCAACGGCAACAGGAACGGATGGAAGCATAAAACTGGCACCCCCCAAAAGAAACATTAAAGATTCCGGGACCGGCAGAATCTTGACCTTCATCAAGATAAACAGATAAAAAGAAAGGCAAGGAGGCAGAAATGCGTGAGCCCAACAGCGTAAAGATATAGGAACTATTTTCTCAAAAAACGCGGAGAAATACGAGAATTCGGCCCACAAACAAAAAATACACACACATATATATAAATGAATTGACATTCTCTGCATTTCTTAACAGGTGCGTTGTCTTGAAGAAAAGTGATAACATGCTACTTGGAAAACAATGGTAACATTTACACCTTAAATGTATAGTACACTATAATTAAATAAATAAATAAAGCTCTTGCACACGTAATTGAGCACTTTATTTTCAATTCTCCAATACTAAAAAGATTATATATATATATATATATATATATATATAGTACAATTAAACGTTACTACAAATGTCTATAAACGTTTATATTATATATATATATATATATATATATATATATATATATGTGTGTGTGTGTGTGTGTGTGTGTGGTTAATGTGAGGAGGTTAATCCGACAGTATGTAGAGAAAGGTAGACAACACGGATGTTATGGAAACTGGATGTTTATTGTCCTGAAGATGGTCTAATTAAATTTAATTTAATTAAGAGACCGAAACGTTGCATCGTCGACAATAAACATCCAGTTTCCATAACATCCCGTGTTTGTCTACCTTTCTCCACACAGACACCACACACACACACACACACACACACAACTATATATAGCTGTCAACATTGTCTATAAATGTCTTATAAACAAAGAGGTAACGTTGTAATTATACCTTTTAGTTTATAAGACATTTATAGACAATTTTGCCCGCTCTCTCTCTCTCTCTCTCTCTCTATTATATATATATATATATATATATATATATATATTAACGTGTGTGTGTGTGTGCATGTTTATGTGTGTATCATACAATTAAAACGTTACCTGTACATTTATAGACATTTGTAGACAGTCTTTCTATCTGTCTGTTTTGAATCTAGTAAACCTGAAAACATTTAGCCTTTTACATGGATGGTTTTGATATAGCCTCGTATAATTGCTTACAAGCACAAATATATACCAGCCTCCTCCATGTCCATCTAGGCGCACAGCCAGATATACACACATACACTCACTCACTCACGAATATGCGAGGACATAACCATTGAAGTAAAAGGTTACGAAAGCACTTAGTAAATTTCGAGAAAATGCTGTCTGTTTCTAAATCGAGCCGGTCATCAACTCTCTCCAGCTCATTGGCGGGCGGGCGTGCGTGCAAGCCATTCGCCATTACTATTTATAGCGGCGTCCAACAAGAAACATTAATCGCCATGACTCTCTTCTTCCACAACCGGAAGGAAATGGTCCGTGACCGGAAGCTGCGTGTGAAATAGTCAGTGCAGGAATGACTTATTCATTTACATGTTTGCTTTCACGATAGATGGGTTTCAAGTGTCGTCCATTGTCTACGTGTGTAGAGGAAGTAACTGCTTGACTTTCGCATCTGTATTCCGGGTGTCTCAAAATATAGAAAAGTAGAAAAGAAGAAAAAGAAATCAATAATAATAAGAAGAAGAACCTTTTGTTTTATTTTGTGTGTTTGTTTTGCTAAGGTATCCGAGACAAGACAAGAACTGCCCGACGGTACAGACACACTTAGTTTAAAATTCTGACACGGAATATTTTCATTATTATGCAGCCTATTCGGATTGGTACCTCCATTTTCGTTGTTTTTCAATGCAATCTTTTCATGATAGCAATATCTGACGCAGACGATTAACAGGTGGGTTGGAGGACTAAAAAAAAATAACCTCTTATATATATTTACCAACCCTCCGCACGAGTAGGATGTGACACAAGGTCAATTTATTATGCGGAGTTTAACAGGTTTGAATTCAGAGTTTTCCTATTCGGATTGGTACTCCATTTTCGTTGTTTTTCAATGCAATCTTTTCATGATAGCAATATCTGACGCAGACGATTAACAGGTGGGTTGGACGACTAAAAAAATAACCTTTATATATATTTACCAACCCCTCCTCACGAGTAGGATGCGACACAAGGTCAATTTATTAAGCGGAGTTTAACAGGTTTGAATTCAGAGTTTTCCTATTCGGATTGGTACCTCCATTTTCGTTGTTTCTCAATGCAATCTTTTCATGATAGCAATATCTGACGTAGACGATTTACAGGTGGGTTGGAGGACTAAAAAAAACCTCTTATATATATTTACCAACCCCTCCGCACGAGTAGGATGCGACACAAGGTCAATTTATTAAGCGTTTAACAGGTTTGAATTCAGAGTTTTACTATTCGGATTGGTATCTCCATTTTCGTTGTTTCTCAATGCAATCTTTTCATGATAGCAATATCTGACGCAGACGATTAACAGGTGGTTGGAGGACTAAAAAATAACTTCTATATATATTTACCAACCCCTCCGCACGAGTAGGATGTGACACAGGTCAATTTATTAAGCGGAGTTTAACGGGTTTGAATTTTCATGATAGCAATATCTGACGCAGACGATTATGGGTTGGAGGACTAAAAAATACCTCTTATATATATTTACCAACCCCTCCGCACGAGTAGATGCGACCGGAGTTTAACAGGTTGAATTTTATGATAGCAATATCTGACGCAGACGTTTTACAGGTGGGTTGGAGGACTAAAAAAATAACCTCTTATATATATTTACCAACCCTCCGCACGAGTAGGATGCGACTCAAGGTTAATTTATTAAGCGGAGTTTAACAGGTTTGAATTTTTTGATAGCAATATCTGACGCAGACGTTTTACAGGGGGTTGGAGGACTAAAAAAATAACCTCTTATATATATTTACCAACCCCTCCGCACGAGTAGATGCGACACAAGGTCAATTTATTAAGCGGAGTTGAACAGGTGTGAATTCAGAGTTTTCCTTCTCCTAGACTGGTTGCCTAACCAAGGCTGAAGAGCCCAGTTCGCCCTACTATTTACCCATAGCTGGAGAGAGAGTAGGAATATTACCTTTCTCAAGGGTATTAGCGCTATGTGAAATGTAGACAGCTAAGTCCAGGATTTGAACTCGGGGCGACGAGTTCATTTCCCATGACTTTAACCATTACACCACCCTCTTCCTAAAATAACCTCTTATAAGTAAGTAAGTAAGTATAGTTGGCAGAGTGACTTATTGTCGGTATCAGTCGAACAGCGAGGAGTCTATCCCCTTTTCGCTAGCGCTAGACATGGGAGATTGTTTACATTTTGGTGTAGTTATTTCTTAAGAGTTTTTTTTTCACTCGGTTTATTGAATACGAATAGTTTTTAAACTACTCTATTTGAATTTTAGTTAGGATCCGAATAGGTACTAACACACCAGATCAGAGTGGACATGGGAGTAATTGCAATGAAGGGGTATTTCCCTCCGATCTTCAGTTCTGGAGTCTCACAATTAGATGCAGTTTAGTGTCATATCCAGGACCCCTTTTTTTTGGGATCTTACCCCTCTACAAGGGATACAGTCACGGCGAGACTGTAGCATGAGTGAGGACTTACGTTTTTTGTTTAATGGCACATCAAGCTTTGTGGATTATTTAAATGTCAAAGCCATCCTTGTAGAACAACAGTAGGGGTGCGATGACTTAGGAGTAAATATGGAGTCGTTTTATTGAATAATGAAACTGATATATTTCTATTTTTCAGGTTGGCAACCCTGAATACAAATCAGCTAATCAATGTTATCCTCGAACTATTGTGTAAGTATTCAGAATTCATGTTCAGCTGAGTAATCTTACTCGCGTGTATATGTGCTAGAAGGCGGTGGCTGAGGGTCTTCATGTCCTGGGTATGACGTTAAACTCTAACTTGATGGTGAGGTTCCAGTTCGGGAGGTCTGGGGAATGTGGAGTACCCCTTCATCACCATTACTCCCTGGTCCACTCTGACCCGGAGTGGTAGTACCTGTTAGGGTCCCATCAATAGGTTAAATAGAAAAATGTGTTTATAAAAAATTCAGGGTCCATTAAGAATGAATTTATTTAAACTTTGTCGGCATTAAATGACCCACCGAGGTTGATATGCTGTAAAACAAAACAAACTAACAAACAGATTACTAGTGTGTTTAATCAACTGGTTAACAATATCACAACAAATATGAAGCCGATCAATGGGAGACAGGGGCACTGAGTGGTTTTAAATCCTCGATTTTTATACGTGATAACATCTGGACGATTTCCCAACTTCATCAGATACATCAAGCAAGTAGTAAACATATTTTGGACCCCATTAGTCAAAAAGTCATCTACAGCAGATACGATGTCATCAGATTAATTTTTCAGCCTACCCTCATGGTTTAGCTCAATCGGTAGAGTGTCCGACTAGGAACCACAAGGTTCCTGGTTCGATACCGGCCCTTGCCAATTCAGCGTATGAGTAGCACAGGGATCTGAGCGGTAAAGTAAGGAGCTGATGATTGGCGTGGCGTTCCACCGCAGACATAGAAACAATCTCCTTGGTCTAGCACTGTCTGGCTGATACCGACTTTAGGTCACCCCTACGACTTATATATATTGTAGATAACATGGGTGCTATATTTGTAGGTAGGCAGCACTCAGTATCATTGATAGAGCATTTATATTTAAGTAAAGGTAGCTTGGACATGGAGTCAACTCCTTATTACATTAAACATAATGAATAGAGGAGAGAGAGAGAGAGAGAGAGAGAGAGAGAGAGAGAGAGAGAGAGAGAGAGAGAGAGAGAGAGCTGTGTGTATGTGTGTGTGTGTGTGTGAGATAGAGATAGATAGATAGATAGATAGATAGATAGAGAGAGAGAGAGAGAGAGAGAGAGAGTCTGTGTGTATGAGTGTGTGTGTGAGATAGAGATATATAGAGATAGATAGATAGATAGATAGATAGATAGAGAGAGAGAGAGAGAGAGAGAGAGAGAGAGAGAGAGAGAGAGAGTCTCTGTGTGTGCGTGTGTGTGTGTGAGATAGAGATAGAAATAGATAGATAAATAGATAGATAGATAGATAGATAGAGAGAGAGAGAGAGAGAGAGAGAGAGAGAGAGAGAGAGAGAGAGAGAGAGAGAGAGAGAGAGTTAATTTAAAATTATTACGCTTTTCATATATTGAACTATTTTACAATAGCTCTTAAGTAAACATATCAAACGTTGTAATAATTAAATTATCAGACTGTGATATCAGGTCCTGTTAGTTTACTTATAAATATAGCACCCTATATTATCGATATCAATTCATATATATATATATATATATATATATATATATATATATATATATATATATATATATATATATATATACCTCTGATCTCACTTTCGTGAGACTTGTAGTTTGGAGGAAAATGATAATCTACAAAAACACTTAAAAATCACAAGTTTTTTCATTCTAGTGTAAGTGTATACTTTAATTCAATACGAAGGATGGAACCTCAGACTTATCGACCCTCATTCCGGAAGTCTCACCGCTGAGCCGAGTTGGCGGTCAATGCCTGTTTTATGTCCATTGCAATCGTTGCTGTTTGCTGCTAAAAGTAGCCGTTTCCATTACAGATCGTGTTTTAAAATTAGCCTCACTCTCTAATAGGGCACTTTATGTTATCATTTGGTCAAGACGAGATA
>CM042145.1:93305949-93318449 GCA_023376005.1 Doryteuthis pealeii
AGGACGGAATCCTGATGGTTAAGCAGTCCATGATATTTTGTTTGAGAACTAGTATAGTTTGGCTGCTTTTTCGGCTGGGGCTGTAAAATATGCTGATTGAGCCTCTGGAGAGGAGTAAGATCCCGCAATGGGGCCACCTGTTGGCCGTGGATGACGACCCGTGATGCTTAAGGACGGAATCCTGGTGGTTGAGCAGTCCATGATATGCAACACTCCACTTTGGCCTTTACTCAGGCTAGACGGCCGGTCAGAGAAGACCATTCCGATCAATCGCCTGGTCCCGTCAAGCTCTAGCTCCAATATGATTGTCTCGACGGTATTGATCTTATGGCAAACCACCAACCCTTTTTATCATATATATGCTAGAAGGCGTAGACTGAGGGTATTAGTGTCCTGAGCATGACGTTAAACTGCATCTTGTGGTGAAGTTCCAATTATGGAGCTCTGGAAGTGTGTAGTACCCCTTCATTGCCATTACTCTCTGGTCCACCCAGAGACATTGTACCTGTTAGGATTCCATCTATTGGTTAAATAGATAAAAAATGAGTTTTAAAAATGTGTTTAAAATAAATGAGTAAAAAATTGAATTCCCAACTGGTGTAATTCTTGTTCATTGTCATAAGTTTCCTTGTCTTTGTTCCATCTGACGGAGTTCCTATCTATTCCATTTTCAGAATGGCCCAGAGTATCTTACAAGAGAGACAGCCCAGGCGTTTTTTCCCTTGACGATATTTCTGCTGCAGAATTTAGTTTCAAGCAGTTTTCTTGTCATTCTGAGGCACTCTTTTCCCCCTTTTCCTTTCATCTCTGTTTATTTGATGGTGCCCACTTCCATTATTATTATTATTATTATTATTATTATTATTGCGAGTTTTTCATTACCAGTTTTAATTGGTATTTTTTCACTTGGTCTGAGCGACAACAAATCTCATCCGGTTTCCAGGAATCTTCTAAGTATTCTAGCTGATTTTAATAGCTCTGTGGTCTAGCTGTCTCAATTCTTCCTTTAATCTACTGTTCCCACAGTCTCTTTTCCAGGCCTTTGGGTACCCTTCCAAGTGCGCCAGCTACAATTGGTATCACCATCACCTTTATATTCCACAGTGTTTTCAACTGCTCTTCTTCAGATAAACATTCAGGGAATTTTAAAACGAACCGTTTATTCAGTTCTAGGGTAGAATGTTCGTATTCCGCTGTCCATATCGGAGGTTGCAGTGGTCGAAACGTTGTGAATTCGATACAAATATCAGAACAATAGTCCAAGAGGTGTAATTGATAACTCCTCTTCTTAGAAATTTAGACAGACGAGTATAATCTTCATCAAGTGGTTTACAACAACAACAACAACAACAACAACAACTGCTGCTACTACTACTACTACTAAATTTTGGTTTGATTTCTTTGTTTAACGGCATATAAGCCTTCGTGGGTTATTTAATACCAAAGCGATCCTAGTAGAAGAACACTAGTGGTACTATCTAACCCACAACTGAGGTAGTGATGAGAGAGTTCATACCTTTCCCAAGGGTATTAGTCTGGAGGCAAACGAAATAGCACAACTGGGGTTCGAACGCACTTACTACGATGTCATAGTCCAGCACGTTTGCCACTGGGTCACGAAGAATCCTATATAATAATAATAATAATAATAATAATAATAATAATAATAATAATAATAATGAAAAAATTGACAAATATCTGGACCTTGCCAGAGAACTGAAAAAGTTATGGAATATGAAAGTCAAAGTGATACCAATTGTAGTTGGTGCACTTGGAACAGTCCCAAAAGGATTAGAAAAGGGCTTGGAAAGTTTGGATATCAGAGGAAGGATTGAAACCATTCAGAACACTGCACTGCTGCAATCTGCCAGAATACTCAGAAGAGTCCTGGAGACCTGAGGAGACTTGCTGTCACTCAGACTCCAGTGAAAGACCATCAGCTAACACTGATGTGAAAACTCAAAAGGAGTAAATAATAATAATAATAATTGTTGGAATGTTTTATGTATATAAGGTGTGCTCCAATTGCCCACCTGGATGTATAGACTAGCCTAAGTCACGTGGTTTATTACTTCGCCAATCACGACCATACTGCGTGACTGATACACTACTTAAACACCCACACTGGCCATGATTCTAATTACACTCATTGAGGAGGACTTATAATACTCAGGATTACCAGACGATCACCAATACTCAGGACTCTTTACCAATGGATTACCAAGGAACCAATTCCACTGGACAAGCGCTCTTGCTTATGGCCTACAGGATGGCCCAGAGGATTGTAACAACAATAATAATAATAATAATAATAATAATAATAATAATAATATGCATTAACTTTTCATAAGAAAATTGCCGGGGTTATTTATAGATGATACAGTATGTGAACGTATACCTATAGGTGGGTGTGAGGCGCGTAGTGTAATGGTTACCATCGTACGAAATGGGCACGGCGAGACAAGTTCAAATCTTTGACGAGGCTGTTTGCATTTCACATATTCTTGGGAAAGGTATGAATCCAACTATTTTCCATTCAGACATGGGTAAATAGTAGGACTGACTGAGCCCTTCAACATTGGTTAGACAACCAGTCTAGGAGAAGAAAACTAATTTCAAACCTGTTAAACTCCGCTTAAAATTGACCATGATTCACAGCCTACTCGTGTGGCAGTTTTGGTAAATATGTATATGTGGTGCTAGTAAAATTGTGTGTGTGCGTGTGTGTGTGTGTGTGTGTATGTGTGTGTGTGTGTGTGTGTGAGAGAGAGAGAGAGAGAGAGGAGAGAGAGAGAGAGAGAGAGAAGAGATATGTGGGGATAATTACGTTCATAAAGATATCTGCATAAGATCACACTTTCTCCCTGCATAAAAAAGTCCCCTTCAAAACATGCAGCTAAAAATCTGTCACTTCGTTGATAAACTTTCTAAAACAATACCAACATAATGCGACCCCTCTCCCCCCCAAAAAAAAGAATGAAAACAAAGGCATTGTTTTCATATCTATCTGACACAGTCTCAAGATAAAAAAATTACAACTCCTTCAATTTATCTGATCTATTTTCTTCGGCAAGTCAACAACTGCACGCCTTATCTTATTGCTTTATTCTTGAAGGACGGAAAAACAAAAAACAAAAACCAAAAACCAAAAAAAAAAAAATATAAATAAATAAATAAAACAAAAATAAAACGTGGAAACACAATGTCACTTTTATGAAACAATTGTGTCACGAAAAACATTACTAGGTAAAAATTTAAAAAAAAGTAGTATCAGTTAAAGAGATGTAGTTTGTACTACATGATTATGATGACGATATATTTTTGTGGCACAAAGCCACTTGTTAGGGATATTGCTCAGCTGTGTGAATGATTTCATATATATATATATATATATATATATATATATATATATATATATTTGGGAGAATATGTGCTAATTGAAGTCGAACCTAATTTTATGAAAGTTAATTCATTAATAATTAATTAGGCGGGATTTACCTATTTAAATGTAAGGCTAAACAAATCGAGAAAAATCAATCTCTGTATGTACATTTCGGCCTATTAGGCCTCATCATCAGTTGGGTTAATACATTTCTAAGGGACAATAATAGGCCGAAATATACATACAGAGATTGATTTTTCTCGATTTGTTTAGCCTTACATTTAAATAGGTAAATCCCACCTAATTAATTATTAATGAATTAACTTTCATAAAATTAGGTTCGACTTCAATTAAGCACATATTCTCCCAAATATTGTTGGCTGAAAATAGCCATATCACAAATATATATATATATATATATATATATATATATATATATATATATATATATATATATGCGATGTTAATGCACGTATAGGAAAGGCATGGGCCGCTATAAATAAATTCTCGGTCATATGGAAATCCAATCTCACAGACAAGTTAAAGAGACAGTTCTTCCAGGCCGTTGTCGTGTCAGTACTGCTGTATGGCTGCACCACCTGGACTCTAACGAAGTGACTAGATAATAAATTAGATGGGAGCTGCACAAGAATGCTGCGTGTGATTCTGAACAAGACGTGGAAACAACACGCCACGAGAAAACAGCTATAAGGCCACCTACCACATATCACCCAAACCATCCGAGTAAGACGGACAAGACACGCGGAGTTTCAATTCAGAGTTTACTTTCTCCTAGACTCTAAGCGGAATTTAACAGGTTTGGAATCATAATTTTCCTTCTCCTAGACTGGTGGTCAAACCAAGATCAAAGAGCCCAACTATTTACCCATAGCTGGAGGGAGAGTAGTAAGATGCATACCTTTCCAAGAGCATTAGCGCTATGTGAAATGCACACAGCCTCGTTCATGTCCATTTCGTCTCGCCGTGTCTATTTCCAACGATGGTAACCGTTACACCACACGTCTCACACCCACATATAGGTATACGTTCACATACTGTATCATGCAGGATTTGAACTCGGGTCGACAAGTCTATTTACTACGATTGGATGATTTCATAAATACAGGTTCATTGGAATGGGTTCAGAACATTGTTAACAGTTGAAGGATCTATGTTTTAAGAAACAATGCATTAATATGGATAACAGTCGTTTAAACAGGTGAACATTTCATACTGATTTGAAGCATCTATGTTTTAAGAGTCAATGCAATAATGTAGAGCACAGCATTTAAAACAGGTGAAAATTTCATACTGAGTTGAAATATCAATGTTTTAAGAGCCAATACTTTACTACCGTAGATCACAGTCCTATGATACAATAAGCATTTCCGGTTAAATCGAACCTAACGGACCTAAATTCCATCATTGTATCAACCCTCCGAAAGAAAAAAAATTAGGGAATTAACCGAATTTAATGAAATTTTCAGTATTGATATATTAATGAATAAAATATATTGGCAATTCATTGGCAATTCAGTCTCGAAAGACTATGATAAAAGTTTTTGTGTGCCCCTGAAGTTGCAGCGCCTTCTGTGACTATGAAGTCCTATGTTTGAGAAACATTCTCGACCACAGATTTTGCATTTGTAGGTTGTCCCTGTAGATGATGATGTTCCGATGCTTTGTTGTCGTTGCTTTCTTATGGACCTCTTAGCTTCATGATATTGTATCAGGGTGACTTCTGACATGTACAGTCTTCTATGGAGATTCTGCCGGACCTAAATTCCATCATTGTATCACACCTCCGAAAGAAAAAAAATCAGGGAATTAACCGAATTTAATGAAATTTTCAGTATTGATATATTAATGAATAAAAGATATAATGCCACAGTTATTTTATTTAAAAACTTTTACATTTTTTTCCGGTCAGTCAACTTTGAACCACGTATTTTTGAGGCGTAACACAGATTCTCAAAGATACGTGGTTCAAAAGTAATTGACCTGAAAAAATATAAATGGTGAAATTCAGGTCCATTAAGTTCGATTTAACCGCATTACCTATTTAGTTGCAATATCAATTTTATAAAGACCGATGTAAGCACTTCCTATTTAGTTGAAATCTCAATGTTTTAAGAGGTAATGTATTAGTATAGTTTTAATTCAATTCCACACTTGAATATCTCATTATTAGTTTCAATATCTATAATCAACAGGTACGACAACGGTTAGAGTGGACTTGAGAGTGCTGGCAACCTTTTGGTTACTGAACCCACTCCAGAGCTCTTGAAATGAAACTGCACCGCCAGTTAATGTCACAGCTAGGAGCAGTCGTCGTAATCTCTCCCTCCTCTCTCTCTCTCTCTCTCTCTGTATATATATATATATATATATATATATAAACTTAACCTAATGAGACAGAATTAGCTACTAATAGTTTTGCTTAGTAGTTCATCAGGGCAAGAATCTGACTATATATATATATATATGTATATATAGGTAAAAGTATCCAATTGACTGATATGTTGGGGATAATTCTATTTGGGATCATCAATATTTCTTGTACATCCACAATGTATGCTCATGTTGATGCACATGTTTATACAAGGATTTTTACAAATCCCTAAGTGAGCTCAATTTTTTTTTTTTGGAAAAACGGCCTAAGTTTTTTTTTTTTTTTTTAAAGAGACACTGCTTCGGCACGGACTTCAATCGTAGCTGGTGTTGTTTTTCAGCAGCCACCGGCTAGCGGTTTTGGGGGCAGGAGGCCGGAACGGAACTCCGCGAAGAGTATCAAAAAAAGATTCTCGTTTTATTTTATCCGAAAGAAAATGGTTTTACACTTAGAAAACTGTTGTGGCCTGGTTAGAAGCCAGAATAAAGACACAAGAGAGGAAATGGGTTAAACAAATATGTTAACAAAGAACAGTAGTACAAACTTATATAAATGAGAAGGTTACTCGCGAGGCGGTCTTATCAACTGTCCGCTGAAATATCAACAGAAACTGCTGCTATTTGTAGTTGGAAGAGTTCATGCGTGCGTGGTTAATTACCATAAAAAAAAACAAAGGACAAAAACCAGATCTTATTCCAAAGAAACCTTTTTCCTTCTCAGTCTTGAAACATATGACGAAGAACTAATACATACTTGGATTCGTACCTTTCCCAAGGGTATTAGAGCTCTATGAGATGCAAAAGTCCAGGATTTGAGCTCGTCTCACCGTGTCCGTTTTCTACGACGGTTACCAGAGTTCACAATTTAAGAAACGAAAGCATTAACTCATAATCTATTGAGTAAATTTAATTGCCTCGGTGCTGCAGATGGAGGTTCTCCTAAACTAATTATAGTCCATTATTCCAAGAATATGAGATTGATATACTAAGTGCAATAAACAGTGAAGCTTAGTAGATACTAGAAGTGGCTACCCAGCATTGACTGCGTAGAGTTGGAGGAGACAAAAACCCTATTGTAATGATTTGCTTACTTTTAAGATTTACAAATGCTGAACAATTTTAAGTAGAATTTCAATGCTATTCTCTGTATATTTTGATTTTTAAATATCTTCGAATATAAATCAAATCTTCATAATTTTTGCACAAAAGCTAGAATTAGTGATATTTAATGTATATATATATATACGTAATAAAGATAAATCTAATGAGTCAGACGAACCTACTATTAGTTTCTCTTAATGCTCTTCAGGGCTAAGATCTGACTTAAGTCTACTCTACTTAGGTATTGACCACTTTTTACTTATTAGCTATTCCCCTAGCGGTTATATGAATATATATATATATATAGCTTATATACATATATATACATATAAATTGTTTTTTCTTTTGGCCAAATACTGTACCAATAGATTATTTTTTGTTGGTACGACTATCTTGGTCTTTTCGTTTTTCAAAATTTTTTTTCTCCCCTTGATGTTTGGTAGTATATTTTTACAATCAAACTATTTGCTGGTTTTTTTCTCACCGCAAGGATTTACCAACACGCTTGGTATATTAAATAATATATATACGTATATATATATATATATATATACCTATATTAATATATGTATATATATGTGTGTGTATATATATATACTATATATATATGTATATCTATCTATCTATCTATCTATCTATATATATATATATATATATATATATATATATATATATACCTACTTTGTTGTTTATGGAGGCGCGTGGCACAATCGTTAGAGTAGTAGGAAATGGACTCTTCGACCCGAATTCAAATCCTAGACGAAACTGTTTGCGTTTCACATAGCACTAGTACCCTTGGGAAAAGTATGAATCCAACTATACTCGCTCCAGCTATGGGTAAATAGTAGGGCAGACTGGGCTCTTTAACCCTGGTAAGGCAACCTGTCTATGAGAAGGAAAGCTCTGAATTCAAAGCTGTTAAACTCCGCTTAAGAAATCGACCTTGTGTCGCATCCTGTTCGTGCGAAGGGGTTGGTAAATATATATATATACTTCATTGTTAATTGTTTTATTTTCGCAGTTTCAACTGACATACATACATACACACATACAGCAATAGCATAATCTTTACAGATCATTGCCGTCCCTCACAATCCCACAACTCCACCACCAGAACCCTTCCTTGCATGAGCCCTCAAATGACTCATCAAACCTGCTGCAGATCTACAAAGTTTGATGCAAATATGACATTGAAAAGACATCCTTCCCGTTGAATGAGATGATTCAGATGAATCAGATGATAAAATTGATGCTTATGCACCACCATGTCTCTTAAGACATACATACATACATACATACATACACACAAACTGCCCTTATATATGTATAGATCTATCTTACTCTTATTAGAATACTTATCCGACGTGTGTTCAAAAAGTATCAAGAGTGAATTTGTATTTAACAATAGAGAAATGAACAATACACCAAGATTACATGTCCTGATGCAGCAGATGCTCAGGTGTCTCTCAAAGCGATTATAGCAAGTCCATCATTACTTGAATATATACCGTTCGCCGAACAAATATCTCTTGGCATGGTGCTGAGGAGGCTTGTATCTACTGATCATTTTGATATGCCGTGTGACTGTAGATCTATTTACAAAGATGGAAATATAAAATGAAGGAAATGAAAATCAATGAAACTATGTCTGTCCCATAATAGTTGGTACATTTATATATACATTTCTTCTACTAAATGTAACATTAATTATGAGACGGAGGCAGCATTATGCGAGGTGTGTTTAAATGTATCAAGACTGAAGTTGTGTTTGTCAAGACAGAAATGAACAATGAATGAAACTATGTATGTCCCATAATAGTTGGTACATTTATATATACATTTCTTCTACTAAATGTAACATTAGTTATGAGACGGAGGCAGCATTATCCGAGGTGTGTTTTAAAATGTATCAGACTGAAGTTGTGTTTGGCAAGACAGAAATGAACAATGAATGAAACTCTGTATGTCCCATAATAGTTGGTACATTTGTATATACATTTCTTCTACTAATGTAACATTAATTATGAGACAGAGGCAGCATTATGCGAGGTGTGTTTAAAATGTATCAAGACTGAAGTTGTGTTTGGCAAGAAAAAAATGAACAATGAATGAAATTATGTCTGTCCCATGATAGTTGGTACATATGAATATACTCCGACAGTATAAAAAAAAGCTCCCGGCTCTATAATTTGTAAATACACAAAACAAATATTCACTTGGAGAAAAAATACATAAAAAAGCGAATAGACCAAATCATATGCACCACCTGAAAATAATCATTCGACACTATTATAATAGCCAAAAGAAAAAATGCCAAAAGAGTTGCCTAAGTTAAATATACTAAGGTGCTCAATACACTACGTAGAGCCAATAAATAATAAAGTAAGCCGAATCAGTCAGGGACTATCTACCTAGGTTTCTCCTAATGAATCATCAGGATAACTCTGACTCTTAGCTTAATGATACATTAGGAGAAACCTTGGTATATAGTCTCTGACTCATTAGGCTCACTATATATATATATATATATATATATATATATATATATATATATATATATAGGATTGTAACGAAAGTCTTGTCCCATACAAAGTAACATTTATTTAACCAATAAAGACATGTAAATTGAGAAATATATAAACAAAACATCATCAACCTCTCCGCACGAGTAGGATATGACACAAGGTCAATTTCTTAAGTTTCAATTCAGAGTTTCCTTCTCCTTGACCGGTGGCCATACCAAAGTCAAAGTGCCCAGTCTGCCCTACTATTTACCAATTGCGGGAAGGAGAATAGTTGGATTCATACCTTTTGCAAGGGTATTAGCGCAATGTGAAATGCAAACAGCCTCTTTCAGGATTTGAAATCTATTTATCTCACACTTTATTCATATCTATCTATCTATCTATCTATCTATCTCCGTCTTTATATATGATCTATCTATTAAGCATTGAACAAGCTCATTGCTGCTTAACTTCGGTTATCTAGTGGGAACCGGTGCTTTCAGCGTCACTAGACCGTAATAATAATAATAATAATAATAATGATAATAATAATAATAATAATAATAATGAAAATAAGAAGAAGCGTAAAGAGAAGAACTGTTTCTTCTCTTTACTCTTCTTACTTTTCTTCTCTTTCTTCTTAAAGAGGAAGAGAAAGAGAATGAAGAAGCGAATCGAAAAGGAAGAGGAAAGGAAGGAAAAGAAGATAAAAGAGAAGAAGTAGAAGGTGGAAAGGACAAGAAAAGGGAGAAGAAAGGGTCTAAGGAGAGTATGAAGACAAAATAGAAAGGAGGGAAAAGAAGTGGAAGAGGAATAGGTGTAAAGAAACGAAGAACAGGGAGTAAAAAAAAGGAAGAAGAAAGGGAAAAAGAAGGAAAAGAGAAGGAAGGAGAATAATAAGAAGAAAGGAAGGGAAAGAAGCTGAAAGAGATATGAAGGAGAAATAGAAAGAAAGAACGAAAAGGGCAGTGCGAAGAAGGGGCGTAAGGAGGATGAGAAGTAGAAAGCAGGGAGGAGGAAGGAGAAAGAGAGGAAAAAGGATAAGATTAAGAAGTAGAAAGGACGAAGAAGAAGAAGAAAATGTAAAGAAGACAAGGAGTAGAAAGGAGGGTGGAGGATGGAGAAGAAGAAGGAGAAAACAGAAAAGAAGGAGACGATGAAGTAGAAAGGACGAAGAAGAAGAGGAAGAAGAAATTTAAGGAGGACAAAGAGTAGAAAGGAGGGCGGAAGAAGAAGAAATGTAAGAAGGACGAGAAGTAGAAGCGAGGGAGGAGGAAGAAGAATAAGGAAAGGAAAGTAGATGAAGAAGACAAAAGAAAAAGTACAACAGAAGATGGGGAGGAGAAGGAAGGAGAAGAAGATAAGGGGGGGAGAGAAGTAAAGGAAAAAGAAGATGAAGAAGAAAAAGAGATGTAAAATCAAGGATATAAGGAAAGATAATAATAATAATAAACTGAAAAAGCTATAGAATATGAGAGTGAAAGTGATACCAATTGTAGTTGGTGCACTTGGAACGGTCCCAATAAACTTGGAAAAAAGACTGGAGACCATCCAGACTACTGCACTGCTACAATCGGCTAGAATACTCAGAAGAGTCCTGGAAATCTGAGGAGACTTGTCGTCACTCAGACTCCAGCGAAATACCATCAGCTAACGCCTATAGGAAAAACTCAAAACGAGTGATCCCAGCAAGAAGACCAGACCTAGTGTTGATAAACAAAAAAGAAAGAACTTGTCAACTGGTGGATTTTGCAGTGCCAGCAGATCACAGGGTGAAGCTAAAGGAAAATGAAAAAAATGGACAAATATCTAGACCTTGCCAGAGAACTGAAAAAGTTATGGAATATGAAAGTGAAAGTGATACCAATTGTAGTTGGTGCACTTGGAACGGTCCCAAAAGGATTAGAAAAGGGTTTGGAAAGTTCGGAAATCAGAGGAAGGATTGAAACCATTCAGAACACGGCACTGCTGCAATCTGCCAGAATACTCAGAAGAGTCCTGGAGACCTGAGGAGACTTGCTGTCACTCAGACTCCAGTGAAAGACCATCAGCTAATGCTGATGTGAAAATTCAAAATAATAATAATAATAATAATAATAATAATAATAATAATAATAATAATAAGAAGAAGAAGATAAAAGGAGGAGGAAGAAGTAAACGAAGGCGAAGAAGATGACGAAGAGAAAAGAGAAGTAAAAACAAGGAGATGAAGAAGAGGAAAAGGAAGAGATGAAGAAGATAAAGGGGGAGGAGGAAGAGGAAGAGAAAAGAGGGGGAGGGGAGAAGAACGAATAGTAACAGCAATAAGAACAAAAAGGATTTGCCAAAGCAGTTGGTCGTGAAATAGTTATTTCTTCAGTCGAAGTGTGCCTACTTTACATCTCTCAACGTAGACAGTTTCTACCCGGGGGCATTGCAGACATTGGCACAGAAGCATTCATGCTACAGACAGCGTAGCGAAGCGGCATAATGGTCAGCGGAAGTGATAGAAGCTGGGTAAGGGGGGGGGTGAGGTCGGCCCAGGAAATCTTCGATTCAGGTTCAACGCAGTGGCAAGCGTGTAGGGCGAAAATTCGAACTAGCCATGCGTACGGGTACAGCCAAGGCAAAGGCCGATCCAAAGCAACACCCCCATTTGGTAGTTTGGGAGCTCAGAGTCGACAGAATTGGGGGTTACGGTTGAGGTTGCGACCGGGATGGTTTTCTGGATTTCCTGGGTTCAACGTACGTATTAGAGTTGAGGGTTCGGGTCGAAGTTTGGGCTTTATTCATACCGTTCACGGCTGATCGGACGCATCAGTTAAAGACGGCTTCTATTCCTTCCTCATACTTGCTCTCCACTAGAATGTGTGGTACGCTTGAATCAACTGTGTGTCGAGTTATCATGGCCGGGTCTAATTCAATTGCAAAATGATAGATAGAAATAGAAACTATTGCCAATAAAGGACAAAATATCAACAACAAAATCCAGTGTTATCTCTATGGTTAGCGAAAAGAACTAAAGGATGACGTTTAATTAACTTATATACTGCATACAACATGCTTATATACTACTGATATGCATACTATAGGGCCGGTTTAGCTCAGTCGGTGAGCACTTGACTAGGAGTCTCAAGGTTCCT
>CM042145.1:93323449-93398705 GCA_023376005.1 Doryteuthis pealeii
GGGTAAATACTAGGGCTCTGCAGTCTGGGCTATTCAACCTTGGCGAGGTAACCAGTGAGAAGGAAGAATTTGAATTCAAACCTGTTAAACTCCGCTTAAGAAATTGATTTTGTGTCATATCCTGCTTGTGTAGAGGGGTTGGTATATATATATATATATATATATATAGATGATTGTTTTTCTTCGTATTTTTGTTTTCTACTGGTTTTGTTTTTGTTATCCCGTTATTACTGCTACTGGCTATGTTATCAACCTCTCTTTGATATATATATATATATATATATATATATATATATATATATAATATATATAGAGAGAGAGAGAGAGAGAGATGGAAAGCTGATAAAGCAAAAATTCTTACGAGCTGTTACCGTGTCAGTGTTACTGTACGACTGCACTACTTGGACTCGAACGAAAAGCATAGAGAAAAAGTGAGGTGGGAATTACACAAGGATACTGCGTGCTGTCTTAAATAAATGTTGGAAGCAGTACCGCAGAAAAAAGCAGCTGTACGACCACTTAACTCCTATCATACAAACCACCCAAACCACAAGAAAGCAGATGTGCCGCCACTTGCCTCCTATCACACTATAATATTCCGGGTAAGATGAACAAGGCACGCAGAAGTATCAAGGATGAACTCTAAGGGATGTTTCTTGTGGACACCTACACATAGATGCACTAGACTAGGTCGACCAGCAAAAGCCTTTATCAGTCAGCTCTGTGCGTATTCTGGATGTTTCGAGGAGGACCAGCCTGTTTGATGTGATTTTCATCGTCTCGTTTCGTGTTTTCTTTTTTCGTTTTCCATAACTCTTATTTCTGTATATCTTCATCTATAGATATTTTTTACTATTTCTCTGAATTGGACACATGGCGTAGTGGATATAGGCGTTGGGTTAATACAGTTCTAAGTGACAGTTATCTCTAGGCTACAGGTTCAATCCTGGTCAAGGGTGACAGTAACATAGAATAATAATTAACACAGCTTAACACTTGTACCCAGTCATGGTTAGCGGAATGAGAACAGGATACCCCCGTGGATTGAATAAAGGGTTGGGTGTCAAAGTTCCGTGAATGTCCCGATTACAATAAGAAGGTTCCCGAGTTCGAAAAGAAATTTCCTGAGTTCGAGAAGGCTCCCGAGTCCGACAAGAAATACCCGAAGAAGGCCAGGGGACACATCAGCCGAAACGTTATACAGAAAACGATATAGATGAGGACAATAGTTCGAATAATCCAAATTGATATTTTTTATAGAAAAATATTTTTCGATGTGGTTTCCATGGTTTTCTCATTACTTACCTCTACACTTTTACTTTTACTTATCTTCCTTCTTTCCCCCTTTTCTCTCTCCTTGCACATTTCCTCCTTATATATATATATATATATATATATATATATATATATATATATATATATAGCTACTTCCCTTTTTTCTGTATCTCTCAGCTACTTTTCGTATTTTCATCGACGAAAGATGGAAAGAAATAAAGAATGGACTTGCAAAGACGTTCAATAGAAAACTCTTTAACTCGAGAAGGAACAAATGTTGTCAAATGAGCAGAAACCGAAAAAAAAAAAAAAGATTTGCTTTGGGCAAAGAAACTTAATCCTCAGCATAAATACTAGCCAATCAAGTCCCGGGAGGAGCGCACTTAGAGACCAACCAAAGACATCCAAAGCTAATCACAGACTCGAATCAACCAAACCATTATTGGCACTTGGTGAAAAAGATTCGCCTCAGGACTCAGATGAACAACTATAAATTTGCATCCTAGTCAACAGACGGAATGTCGGTTAACAGTGACAGTCACTATAGTTGTTAAAAACGAAAACACAAAAAATCACCATTAAACACATCATATTCTGGACATGATAAATACTATCTAATACAATTATATATACTAGCAAATATATGCACCCTCCGGGTGCAAGTATTTAAGTTTTAATGTAATAAAATATCATATTAAATTAGAAAGGCTAATGAAACTAAATAAGAATGCATATAAAATGATTTGAAACAGAGGGGGGGTATAATCGATAAATAGAACAACTGAAACTTACTCTTACATCACTTTTTTCATTGTTATTTTTTAATTTAAGTATTTAGTTAAAGAGGAAGTAAAGTATAAAATGACCGTTATTTTTCTTGTTAATGGATTTCATTTAAGATTCATTGAAGAGATTTTTGCTTATATTCATTAAAATAAAAACCAAAAGATTAGAAATCAATAATACTAAGCATATATTTTATTAAAATCACATTTTTAATATCAATATGCAATTAGCCTTCCCGTTCACACTGTAAACCGCTATTTTGATGTATATATAAATATAATTGCATGTTGTTAGTATGTAGATATGGTTAACAGTATTAATAATGTAAAACAATTTTATTAATAATTGTGGTTTAAATAAAAAATAAAATCATTGAGAATGTGACGTCAATAACTAAGGGAATTGTAACTTGAGTAGTAATTATGACTTGAATATAGTTTCGGTTACAGACAGAAAAACACACAATCTCCATTATAATAAGATATATATATATATAGTCGGGTGGCCTAAAGTCGGTATCAACCTAACAGCGAGGGAGCCTATCCCCTTTTCAATAGCGCTAGACCAAGGAGATTGTTTTTTAGCATCATAGGTGGAGCGCCACACCTACCATCAGCTCCTTACTTTACCGCACATATCCCTGTGCTACTCATACGCTGAGTTGGCGAAGACCGGTATCGAACTAGGAACCTTGTGGTTTCTAGCCGAACGCTCTACAGACTGAGTTAACTAAATTACACGTTTCATATATAGCTTTTAAAAAAATTTTTTTTTTTTAGTATACATATTTCTACATAAATATGTATTTTCCCTATCGCAATTTTAAAACCTACGAACTATCAACTGTTTGCATATTTGAATTATGTAATACATCTATAATAGATACATCTTTAAGACATACCATTGATTCTCAACATTTCATGCACTCACAATATGAAAGGAAAACATGTTTTTTAATTTTTTTTAAAATTGATATTAAATATATATATATATATATATATATATATATATATATATATATAATATATAGTGATGGAATGATTAAGAATAAGAAAAAGATGATAAAAATAAAAAAATTAATTATGATTAATTTAACAATATTGACATACTTATTAACTCCTTTACATGACATTATTTCTTTAAAACCATGACACCATTTCTTTAACCATAATACCTCTTAGGATTACGGTCAGTCTAGAACTATTAATAAATATTTAAGGAAAAATAAGAATAAATAATAACAGCAAAAGAATGAAAAAAAGTTAAATAAAATATATAATTGAAGCAAAACACTATGCCTTTTGTAATTCAAATATTTGATTTATATATTTAATCTATTTGAAATTTAAAAGGAGAATGTTTGTTTTATTGTTTTGAATTTGCATCAATCCTAATATGTAATTATTATATGATATTTAATATATAATTAATATAATATTTAATCTATTTTAAGTTTAAAAGAAAAGGAGAAAAAAGTACTCATAAAAGATATTTTCTTAAAAAAAAAAAAAAAAGAATTATTATTTATTTTTTCTATCAACTAATACATAATTTAAGATAATCTTTATTTACTTTTTTTACTATAAAAAAAAATAATTTAATTAGAGAACAAAGGGGATAAAAAGAAAAAAAGAAAAAGAAGAGAAATAACACAAAAAAAGAAAGAGAGGGAGAAAGAATAAGAAAGGAAAGGTGAAAGCAAACAAAAGCTAAGTATGTAAATTTTTCTATTAACGGTTTTTATTTATTTGTTCATTTTTGTTTTTTAAAATTTTGACATGCCTACACGGTCGCAACATATTGGCAACATTTTACCGATGTCAGCCTTATTCTCAACAAACTTAAAAAAAAAAAAAAAAAGAGAGAGAAATAAGAAATTACAGTTATTCGCCCATTTCATTCATAAAGGGGGAGAAGAAGAAAGAGAGGAAAAAAAGGAGAGGAAAAGGAAATGAGAAGAGAAATTATAACCACACAAATAAAAAAATAAGCACGTCATTTCTGAAAATAAACTCTGATGATGAAGCTCTAGCTTTCGAAATCGATAAGAATATAAACATCTTTTGTCTTTATTTTTTTTATACGCATTGTATTGCCTTCGAATTCTATTATTTTTATAACATACTTAACAATGCTTCAAGCAAATTACCAATTACTTTTATATAGATATATATGTATATATATGCATATATATGTTATATATATATGTATATATATGCATATATATATGTCTATATATGCATATATATATATGTATATATATAATTTTTCTATTGTTATAGTCAGTCATTAAAAAATACGTTGATAAAGGATGAAGGTCTTCCGAAATATTGGGAAAAATAAAGCGAACCAGGGACAAACAACGGTTAAGTACTGGAACTCTGTTTTTTGTCCACTTACACAGCTGGTCCCATTTAGGACAATATTACCTCGCCGAAGAGATGCAGTCGGCGTATTTTACAGCCCCAGCCGAAAGAACTTAAGACATTTGGGAACTATCAATGAGGTTGTCATTCCAACGTAATTAGGAACGCCCGTCATTATCACACTTTTAAAGTTGGGACATGAAAAATGTTTATACTAACGTTAACTGTGAATTATGTCGAAAATGTTTATTTTTAAATTAATTCTTTTTGTGTATTCATTTTTTAAACTCATTTTTTTAAAAACATGAAGACAATAAAGTTGAAACAATCATATAGGTTCTAGGGTTGACGTGACCAGCCGATTGATTGGAGAGGACCTCTGCGACCACCCGTCTAGCCTAAGAAAGGGACAAAGTGGAATTTTGCATGTCATGGACTGCTCAGCCACCAGGATTCTATCCTTAAGTACCACGAGTCACCATCCACGACCAACTGGTGGCTCTATTGGGGGGCCTTACCCCTTGCAGAATGTGCAGTCGGTGTATTCTACAGCCTCAGCCGACAGGTCGTAAGAACATTTGGTAGAGCTGTGGGGGGGTAGGCATTAATATGATAACATGTACAGTATCAACTGAAATTTCTATTAATTTTTGAAAGGTTTTGTTTTCGGCCTTTACTTGGTCATATACGCACAGTTGTATACATTTATATGTCTATAGACAAATAAATGTGCCAAAGACACATAAATATGTCGCAAAATGTTAGGGTAGGTTTATCATTTTCCTCCGTTCTTCTGGCAAATATCAGTTTATTATTTTTCTTTGCATGTGTAAACAAACAAACAAACAAACAAACAAACAAACAAACAAAAAGACCCCAAAAGTTACCCCCCCCCAAAAAAAAACAAAACAAAAACATGAAAAAAACACCAACAAACAAAGCACCTCCCCAAAAAACAATATAGTGTCACAATGCATATCGCTAAAACGCGAACAGATGTCATCGTGAAAAACATCACCCTCGTAAATGCAAAAAACAACCCTTCAAAACAAAACAAACAAAAAACAAACAAAAAAAAACAAAAAACAAAAACCCCTCCAAAAAAAAACAAACAAAAAACAAACAAAAAAAAAAACAAGCAAGCAAACCAAAGGAAAATGCTTAAGAAATTGTAACAAAAAAAAAAAAAAAAAGTTCATAGAAAAGCCGAAGAGAGCGTCTTATTTTGAAGAGGTTTAGAGATGCAGAAATTCAGGCATAATCCGATAAAAATATTTTTTTAAACTTAAAACATAACTTTATACTCCATTAGGCCAAAATGAAATAAAAAGTGGTATTAGACAAAAAACAAAACCCCCCCCCCAAAAAAAAAATCCAACAACAATAACAACAAAACCACACACAAAAAAAAATCACTTGTAAAAACAAGGACTTAGCACAGCAAAATCTTAATACATGAAAGCCAAGTGAAGATGAAATATTCTTTGCTCTGCAGAAAAAAAAAAAAAGAAGCCTGACAACAAAGTCAAAACCTTTTTTTTTCTAAAAAAAAAAAAAAAATTAGTTGCTCACAAGAAAATAGTAGTAGCATAGTGGTTAGCATTTTAGTATCACTTATAATGAATCAGTTTCTCACTGTGTGGCCCCACAAATATTTTTGCGTGGTCAACACGTCGTAGTTATGTACGAGGGGCATCCAGTAAATAGTAAGAGTTTTAGAAAGCAAAATAAATGTTTACAAATAATTTAAATGATATTTAATATTCAATACTTAATATATCCAATATATCTAATATTCAATATATTTAATGTAACATATTTAATATGATATAATAATTATATAAATTAATATATATATATATATATATATATATATATATAATTTATATAATTATTATATCATATTAGATATGTTACATTAAATATATTGAATATTAGATATATTGGATGTAACATATCTAATATTAAATAATTATATAAATTCATATATATATATAATATTATATATATATATATATATAATATATATAATTTGGAAGAACAAAATGTTCCAAAAAAGATAAATTTATTATGATGTTTATGTCGACCTTAAACGTTAAAGAAAATTTTCCAGGCTTGGTTGCCAGTAAAGAGGGCCATGCTAATAGGGACATAAAAAGACTCATCACTATTTATTTTAAGGTCTCCAATTCTAATTCCTACAACGATAATCATTACGCTATGTGTTGTTGGGAAATATTTTGCAAATCAGTCCCCTCATAAAAAAAAAAAAAAAAAAAAAAACTCTTGAGAAAACGACTGCACAAAAAATAATCATGAATCTACAATTAACCTAAATTCCTAACCTCTAGGCATAAAATAACCCGAGATATTTACCTGTCATAAAAATCAATAAGAATAGATAAAAAATGAATACTGTCTATTGTGACTTTAAATACAAAACAACTCGCTTACTACGATATCTAAAACCATTGAGAAAGGTATGTAGCCCGCACCCCCCACATATGGGTTAAATAGGTTTTGGTTTGGTTTGTTTTGTTTTACGGCATATCAATCTCAGTGGGTCATGTAATGCTGATAAAGTTTTGAAATAAATCAATTCTTAATGGATAATACAATTTTTTTTATAAATACATTTTTCTATTTAACCCATAGATGGGACCCTAACAGGTACTACCACTCCAGGTCAGAGTGGACCAGGGAGCAATGGTGATGAAGGGGTGCTCTACATTCCCCAAACCTCCAAAACTGGAACCTCACCATCAGATAGAGTTTAACGTCATTCCCAGGACATGTAGACCCGCAGCCACCGCCTTCTAGCACCCATATGATAAAAAGGGGTTGGGGCTTGTCACCTCTAGTTAAGGAACAAGAGTATTAATATATAGATGTTTCATCCTCTATTTTTTGCCTGTCAGCAGAGCTTAACCCAGATATTTACATGTCATAAAAATCAATAAGATTGATAAAAATTGAACACTGTCTATTGTGACTTTAAATACAAAACAACTCGCTTACTACGATGTCTAAAACCATTGAGAAAGGTATGTAGCCCCTCATCCCCCACATATGGGTTAAATAGTACACTAATGTTGTTTTACAAGAATGGCTTTGATATTAAATAACCCACGAAGATTGATTGCCATTAAAACAAAAAAATCGAACCAAACCAGGACATTGACCCCCCCCCAAAAAAAAAACTCTTAAGATTTGAATACACAAAAATATAAATATAAACGTACAATTAACGCGACTCCCTAACTTCTATGCATAGAATAACCTTAGATGGGTTAACATGCCGTTAACTCAATAAGAATGCATGAACATTGAACACTATCTATTGTAATTCTAAATACAAAACTATAACCACGGCGCCATCATGAAGAGATATGCTGACAGATATCTTCTGAATCCCTACTGAACAACTTTCGACAAATAGACTTACAGGTGAGCTTAGCTAGATGAATGATACTCGAATTGTATTTTTAAGTCGGTGTATCAAAAATATTTGCATCAAGTAGTTTTCCTCTTAAGTGCACTTACTTTGAATTTAAATTTGAAAGCAATCGAATTCAAATAGACGAAGATCAAAAATCTAAACATTTGTTCAAAGCCGCAAAATTCGAAAAAATACACATTAAAATGATTGGAGTTCGAACTTGCTTACTGCGATGTCGTAGTCCAGCAAGTTAATTACTATGCCTGGAGGACTCCCCCCTTTCATGTTATCAACACACACACACACACATATATATATATATTATTATTGTTATTATCATTATATTATTGTTTATTTTATTATTATACTAAAGCTGAGATAATCACCTTTTATTTCCTAAAGGTTTTTTTCCTGTTTAGTTTAATGACACAAAATTCATACTAAAATATTCCTTGTTTTTAAGGTTATGTTATGTTTGAATAAATTCCATATTAATTGGTTCTAATTAGTCGTAATTAGCAATTAATTAAAAAATTGACCCATCTCTCTTTCACATTCTGCATATTATTTTCACCCTCTCTCTATATATGGATTACCTCCCGCTTATACAAATATTAGTCTCTCTGTGTGAGTAAGAAGGAGAACGAAGGGTTATTTTGTTAGAGAGATTTAACAATGTTAAAATTAATTTAAAGGTAGGGGTGAGCAGGTAGTGGTGTAGCTCCGTGGGCCCCTAGTGGACTCGCCCTTCCTAGAACACTCCGCCCCAGTAGGCATAAAAAGGAGATTTTTTGCTGGTACGTCGTGGGAGGAGGAAGGAGTTTATAACTTGGTTCTATTGTGTAGTGAAATCTGTGACAGTTGTTTTGAATTAAAATAAAATGAAAAAATTAAAGATATTTTAAAGGGGGTGGGTAAAATATTTACATTTACTTTTCGATTAAAAAACCTGGGTAGCTTACTTTTGACGCCTACAAACCACTGAAAGTTATTTGTCGATAAAAAACGCCTTCAAACCGCTAAAAATATTTTAAAGAAGAGGGTTTTAAATATTTACATTTTACTTGACGAGAAAAGACTTGGTGTGTGGGGGTAAAATGTCGCTTTCATATGAAAGTTGGAAGGAGAATAGTTGGATGGAGAATAATTGGATGCATACCTTTTCCAATGGTATTAGCGCTATGTCTTTTCATATACAGTCTTTCTTCTTTCTTTCTTTCTTTCTTTCTTTTCAGTTTTTCGTTACTCCAGAGCTACAGATTTTTCATCTTTTGACTAAAATCAACACCATTCTTCTTTTTCTTCATTTACGCAGAATACTCCCCCAAGTTCTTCTTCTTCTTCTTCTTCTTCTTTAGGACATTTCTCATCTCTGCCTTTTTATCATCAATATCATAACAGAAGCAAATGTGACACATTTCCCTTTTCCCCTCTCCCCACCAATATTCAGCTCATTCGCGCTAAAATGACTCTGGAACGTCTGAATGTTAAAAATTGCTTCCACGACAAATTTTGTTTTGCCAACTTACATTTTCTCCCCTGTCAGAATAAATTTGCGGGGGTGTAAGAAGAGAGAGAGAGAGAGAGAGAGAGAGAGAGAGAGAGAGAGAGAGAGAGAGAGAGAGAGAGAAAAAGTGATAGAAATGAGGAGGAGTTATGAGAAAAGAGAAATGGAGAAAGAATTGATAATAGCAAGCATACACAAGATAGATATGAGAATAGAAGATAGTTTGATAGGTAGATAGATAGATAGGTAGATAGATAGATAGAGAGAGAGAGAGAGAGAGAGAGAGAGAGAGAGAGAGAGAGAGAGAGAGAGGGGGCGTAAAAATGTGAGAGAGAAAATAGAAAGAGGAAGAAGAAAGCATAGAGTATGAGGGAAGAGATATAGATAGATAGATAGATAGAGAGAGAGAGAGAGAGAGAGTGAAAAAAAGAGAGGGAGAAAAATAGAAAGAATGAGAAGAAGTGAGAGAGAGAGAGAGAGAGAGAGAGAGAGAGAGAGAGAGAGAGAGAGAGAGAGAGAGAGAGAGAGAGAGAGTCTTGTATTCTATCTACCACGTTTTAATGATCATTTCTCCAGTGGATGGCGCTTACACAGTTGCCAAAACCACTTGTTTGCAAAGAGAACAATAACAAATACGAACAACAACTAGAAATACAAAATTAAAAATGGCAACACTTTTAACAACAACAACAACAACAACAATAGAAGAGAAATAAATACAAAAAAGAGAAAAAAGCAAAAGAAAGTGATATCAGTTGATTTGTCATAATTAATGATGGTATGACAAATGTTAGCAGGCAAATAATCATAGGGTGTTATCGTGTAATAACACGAGCTAATACTAATGGTAAAAATATTAAGAAATGTGCCCATGAGCCGAGGAAACTGCATGTCACTATGCTTTCACGTGTGAACGCTAGGGAACAACAGCAACAACAACAACAACAACAACAACAACAATAATAATAATAATAATAATAATAATACTAATAATAATAATAATAATAAATCCTACAACTTGAGGATTACACAAGAAAGTGCAAAGACAAATTACTTATGGCGGCCAACAATAGTAGAAGTGACAGATGGACAAACAGAAAAACAAGAAAGACTAGAAAACAAAAATGGGAAGAAAAACAATTATATGGACACTTCAAACGACAAATCGAAGAGGTTACAGACTTGGACATGGTTAAGATAAGGAATCCTCAAAAGAGAAACAGAATCATTAATAATTGCTGCACAAAACAATACCATAAGGACAAACTATATAAAAATTGATAAGACCAACAAAATAGTAAATGTAGACTTTGTGGTAATAGAGATGAGACTGTAAACCATATACTCTGCAAATGTAACAAACTAGCACAACGAGAATACAAAACTAGACACGACTGGGTTGGGAAGGGGGTCCACTGGGAATTATGCAAAAAATTAAATTTTGACCATACAACAAAATGGTATATGCATAAACCAGAATCTGTTCTTGAGAACGAAACACATACAATTATCTGGGACTTTGAAATAAAAACGGATCACCTTATCCAAGCAAGGGGACCAGATTAACAAAAAAGAAAGAACTTGTCAACTGGTTGATTTTGCAGTACCAGCAGATCACAGGGTGAAGATGAAGGGAAACGAAAAGGTGGACAAATACCGGGACCTTGCCAGAGAACTGAAAAAGCTATGGAATATAAACGTCAAAGTTATACCAAATTGTAGTTGGTGCACTTGGAACGGTCCCAAAAAGCTTGGAAAAAAGACTGGAAATCAGAGGAAGAATCAAAACCATTTAAACAACAGCATTGTTAAGATCGGTTTTAATACTCACTGCTGCAATCTGCAGAATACTCAGAAGAGTACTGGAGACCTGAGGAGACTTGTTGTCACTAAGACTCCAGTGAAAGACCACCAGCTTATGCTGGTGTGTAAAACTCACAAGCAGGGAAATTATAATTATTTGTTTTTCTTTTTGTCACACTTTTCTACGTCACTTCATAGTGACATCTTAAAAAGAAAAGAAAAGAAAGAATTTTATATTCCGATAACATAACAAAAAATGTTGAATTTGAAGAATAATAGAAATCTAGAAAAAAAAAAATTAAAATACAACCCCAAAATAATAAAAATCCATTGTTAGTCAAACTCACGGCAATGCAAATTAAAAAAAAGGGAAAATTATTTAGTTTCTTTTTTGTTCTTATAACAATACCTGTTACGAGCCGTTGGAACCATCCAGACCGCGTACTGCTAAAATCAGCTAGAATATTTAGAAGTGTCTTGGTTATCTGAAGAGACTTGAAGTCACATTTGACTTAAATGAAAACCACAATGCACAAGGGGCTACAAATTTACAAAATCACTGAAAAAAAAAATCAAACAAAAAACACTATGTACATGGACTATGTACAGACTATAAGAATATACAGCCAGGATATAAGAATGGAATCTGGGATTGAAAAGTGTATCATTGATGAAAAAAGGATGAAAGTGAAACAATGGAAGAAATAGAACGAAAAAACTATAAGAATACTTGGAGAAAAAGAAAATGACAAGTACTTGGGAATATTGGAAGCGGACAGCATCAAACAAACAGGAATAAAAGAAAAAGTAAAAAAAAGAAAAAAACGTACATCTGAAGAACAAGAAAATCTCACCAAGGGAATAAACACCTGTGCTGTACCCCTTGTAAGATACTCTGGACCATTCTTAAAATGGGCAAGGGGGGAACTGAAACTATTGGCACAAAGTGGAAATTGATGCCAATGCACAAGGCTTTACACCCGAGAGATGATATTGAAGATTGCGTAGATGAAATAATAAGGATGGATTATATTAAAGCGAAAATAGATAATACGCAATAGAATAGCAAGTGTGGATTGTATGGAGACGAAACGATCATTCACCTAATAAGCGAATGCAGCAACGTTACACTGAAAGAAACCAAGACTAGACATGACTGGGTGGGATAGGTGATCCACTGAGACTTGTGGAAGATATTAAGATTTGACCATACTACCAAACTGTATATGCACATATCAGAATATGATAGGCATAAAATTCTCTTGAATTTTGAGACAGAAACTGATCACCTAATCCCAACCAGAAGACCAGGCCTAGTGTTAATTAACAAGAAAAAAAATTGTCATCTGGTAGATTTTGCCATTCCGGCGGAACACTGAAAAATGAAAGAATGCAAAAAGAATGTCAAATACTTGTACCTTGCTAGAGAACTAAAATAATATGTAGAATATGAGCATAACGGTAATACCAATTGAGGTTGGTGCTCTTAGAGCGATCCCCCAAAGGTTTGGTTGATTGGTTGGTTGGTTGGATTTTACAGCATGTCAACTCTTTTTTGGGTTATTTTATACCGAAGACGTTTTGTTTTTATATATCCCTGATGGTATTTTTTTTTCAAACTCAATTTCTAAACACATTTTTAAAACTCATTTGGAAAAGAGCCAGGACGAATTGGAAATCAGAGGAAAATGGAGTACAACATGGTTAAGAATAACTAGAAGAGTCAGAAAAGTCCCGGAGATCCAGGGTGACTTGCTGTCACTCAGATCCCACTGAAAATCCATCGGCAAACGCTGGTGTGAAAAAGTTGCAAGGAGTGATATAATAATAATTATTATTATTATACAAACAAACAAGGAGGCCCGTGGGCTAGTGGTTAGAGTCGTGGAAAATGGGCTCATCGATTCGAGTTCAATTCCTAGACGAAGCTGTTGGCATTTCACATAGCGCTAATACCCTTGGGAAAGGTATGAATCCATATATTCTCCCTCCAGCTATGGGTGAAATTATAGGGCAGACTGGGCTAGGGTAGGTAACCAGTCTAGGAGAGGGAATAACTCTGAATTCAAAATTCATGAGGTCTGTCGCTGATTGGGTTTGTGGCAACCCTTGATGCACCAATTCTTTCCTATCGACTGTGCCAAAAAGTGTGGATGGTCCAACACAAGCCTTCACCACTATAAACAAATCACTGTGTGGACGTTCATTGTATGAACACTCATACGTCGAAATCGACGGGAGAGTCCATCACAAACAAACACACTCATACAGAATAATATATTGATACTTTTAATTTTTCATCGGCGAGAAAACGTAGACAAAATATGGACTTCAGAAGCATTTTAACTAACCCACTGTCAATAAAGGTTAACGTTATAAATCTATATATTAATACGCTAGTACCTACCTACATATGTTATGCCCTGTTATCCCCCCAAATAAATAATGGGTCATTCCATTTTGATTCATAAGTCCAAATGTTATACCCTGTCATCACCTCAGATAAATAATGAACTTATGTAATTGTGAATAAAGAAAGGGAAAAGAATGTGCTACACGTCAGAGGGAAAAAGAAAGCAAATATATAACGTTAGAAAAAATGAGGAAGAAAGAAAGAAAGAAAGAAAGAAAGATAGGTGAGAGATAGGGAGTGATAGTCCTTATCGTCTGTTACAATTAAATACAAGAAAATCAGAAAAAAAGAAAGAAAAAGTAAGAAAAAAGAAGGAAAAAAGAAGAGAAATAATAAAAATAAAGAAATAATTTCGTCAGAGATTATTATACTTTTTACTTCTTGGGCTATATTGCAATAGCTCTTAAGTAAACATATCAAACATTGTAAGAGTCAAATTATCATACTGTGGTATATCCACAGGTAATGCTATTTAATGATAATCACTACGATAATATCAGAGCTTAGAAATGTAATTTCATCTTTAGACAACATATCTAGCAAATTTTACATAAAATAAGCCTAGACAGGTTGACATACCGTTAAATCAATCAATCAATCAATCAATCAATCAATGACATTATTTAATGATAATTTTAGGAGTGAAGGATTGAATAGATCCGACCGAATGTGGTTGAAAATAGAGGAAAATGTGGATATAACAACACAAACAAATTAAATTCAATGGATATTTCGCCTCATCATTGGCTGAAGCTTTTTCAAAATTTATTGACTTAAGTGCTTGTACATTCTGCTTTTATAATGTAAAGGTAAATGGGTAAGGGGGAGAGAAAAGGGGAGGGGTTTTGGTGTGTTGTATAGAGGAATGAGAAAGAAAGTTGGGTGGACTTGGTATGTGGGGAATGGTATTTGTATTTTTTATGGGATCATTCAATTGACTTTGAAGAGAATTAGATATTTAGAGTGTAGGTCAACTGTGTGATTAATGATAATTTATAAATAGTTCTATTCAATTAACTATTCTTACCTAATACTAATAATTTATTATTTTATGATTATATATATATATATATATATATATATATATATATATATATATATATATATCCTAGCTATTAGTATTTATTCCTATCAAATGCAAATGTTTTAACTTGAAACTTACTGCTCAGAAAATGATAGTTGAGGTGACATTTTAAATACTAGTTTGGTGATCTTCATTATCACAATTTTTATTGGACAATTTTGCACAGATAAAATATCTTTACTGCTGTTGCTTCCTGGTTAATTGGAAGTTATTCTGTTCTTTTTTAAACATTCCAAAAGTAATTAATTTCAAGCAATTAATTTCAGTTTACAATCGTTTTAAACTGATTAACACCTCATACTTAGTAACAATACCAATGTATCAAGAGCCAATATATTAATTCGATTCAAAATCATTCAAAACATCGTAAAACATAAATTAAACGGTTAAATCGAACTTAACGGACCTAAATTCCACCATCGTATGTCACCCCGCCGAAAGAATCCCCCACGCCCCCAAATCAGGGAATTAACCGAATTTAATGACATTTTTAGTGTTCCTATATTAATGAAAAAAATATAATGCACCAGTTATTTTATTTAAAAACTTTTATATTTTTTCAGGTCAGTTAACTTGGAACCACTTGGTATCTTTGAGGCGTAACACAGATTCTCAAAGATACGTGGTTCAAAGTTAACTGAGCTGAAAAAATGTAAAAGTTTTTTAATGAAATAACTGGTGCATTATATATTTTATTCATTGATATATCAACCCTGAAAATTTCATTAAATTCGGTTAATTCCCTGATTTTTGGTATTTTCTTTTTCTTTTGGCGGGGGTGACATACGATGGTGGAATTTAGGTCCGTTAAGTTCGATTTAACCGATGAAACCCTATCAAGTTCTACCAATCCGGGTCAGAGTGGATCTGGAAGTAATTACAAGAAAGAGAGGACTCCACAACCACAAGAGCTTCAGAACTGGTGCCTCACCACTAGCATACCCAAGATGTCAAAACAGTTGTTTTCAAGACGAAAAATAAAAGATAATGCCTTTTTTTTTTACAGTGGAAAAAAATACATATTTCTTTTAAAAATAATTTTCTTTTTTACTTTTTTTTTGTTGAGAAAATGAAATAAATAATAATTCGGGGAAAAATTAAATAATAAACCGGAAAAAATTATCAGATTTTTAGATTAAAAAAAAAAAAAAAAAAAAAAAAAAAAAAAACAAAACAAAAAAAAAACAGAAAAATTTTTTTTCGGAGAAGAAAGGAGAGGAGGAGTGAGATGGAGAAAAAAGAGAGAGAGGAGAGAGAGAGAGAGAGAGAGAGAGAGAGAGAGAGAGAGAGAGAGAGAGAGAGAGAGAGAGAGAGAGAGAGAGAGAGAGAGAGAGAGAGAGAGAGAGAGAGAGAGAGAGAGAGAGAGAGAGAGAGAGAGAGAGAGAGAGAGAGAGAGGAGAGAGAAGAGAGAGAGAGAGAGAGAGAGAGAGAGATTAACAGGGCGAGAGAGAGAGAGAGAGAGAGAGAGAGAGAGAGAGAGAGAGAGAGAGAGAGAGAGAGAGAGAGAGGAGAGAGAGAGAGAGAGAGAGAGAGAGAGAGAGAGAGAGAGAGAGAGAGAGATGGAGAGAAGATTAACCACAGACAGAATAAGAAACACACATAACATGCAACACAGATAAATAATCACACATACTCACATACATACATACATACACATACATACACATACATACACATATACACATATATACACATACACACATACATTTAAAACTTTTAAAATACCTTTCAACAGCAAACGCACGGTGTCCAATACATGAGTGTTGCTTGGTTGGCAGGTTGGATTTTACGGCATGTCAACACTTGTTGGATTATTTTATGCCGAAAGCATTTTGTTTTATTCATTCTTGATGGGTATTCAATTTTTTTCAAACTCAATTATTATTTATTATTATTATTATTATTATTATTATTATTATTATCATATGGTTTTGCACACCCGCTTAAGCTGGAGGCTGAGTGTTAGCAAGTCTCTTCAGGTCTCCAGGGGTCTTTTGAATATTCTAGTTGATCTTAACAGTGCTGTAGTTTGGATGGTCTCAATTCATACTCTGATTTCCGATTCACCCAAATTCTTTTCCAGAGCTTTGGGAAATTCCAAGGAGACCAATTACAATTGGTACGACCTTCACCTTCATGTTCCACAGTTTCCTCAGTTCTCTGGCAAGGTCCAAGTATTTGTTTATCTTTTTGCTCTCTTTCATTTTTACTCGGTGGTCGGCCGGGACGGCAAAATCCACGAGATGAGAGGTTCTCTTCTTCTTGTCGATCAACAACAGGTCTGGTCTCCTGGCTGGGATTAGGTGATCCGTCTGTACTTCAAAGTCCAGAGAATTTTGTGCGTCTCATTCTCCAGGGCAGATTCCGGTTTGTGCATATACCATTTAGTTGAATGGTAAAGATTGAATTTCATTATTATTATTATTATTATTATTATTATTATTATTATTATTATTATTATTATTCCCCTTTTCACTAACGCAACTTATACTGCCTGTAAATGCGAATCTCTGAGTTAGTTCTTTAATCAATTGTTCTTTTGTCAATTACGATCGTAGAAGTGTTTCGATCGGCCATATTATTAGATTCTTAGTCGCCTTACAACTTAACAATGTCAAAGCGAGAATAAGCGAGACAATGTTGAAAACCCACGGTTTTTTGTCAAATCACTGTCAATGAACTTTATCGACTCTTTATTGATCTACTGTTCGTACCGTTATATTTCTGCCATTTCTCGTTGGCAGATTTTATAAAAATTGAACTAATCTTACAGAATTTGGGGACTGCAAATTGAATCTTAGACTTCAGCTGGAGTCATCTTACTGTGATGTTGGCATAGCCAGGGGTGTCAAAGTTTAGGTACCGGACATGATTGCCGAAAAAGGGAGGTGGTCTCCTTAAGGAAAAAATGTGTAAAAAAATTGTAAAAAGTACCTGTTACGAATTTTGTGGCAATTTTTAGGCTTCAAGTGAGAGCACTTTACAGTGGAGATCCCTTGTGTGAAGCAGAGGCTGATCTTTAGTGAATAATCATTTGATTGTTCTTCGGTGTCCTTAGTGTTGGGTAAAATCCTTGGTTCTTTCCTAGGTGCCATTTAGTGTTGATCAGTATCCTTCGGTTGAACGAATTCCTTGGTTGCAGGTCCGTTAGGCAATGGCGAATGCGTGCAATTGAACGGCTTTCGATATCAGCGATTAAATAGTTAACTAACTACGTATTCGCGCTGTTGATTGGCTGGTTTTAATCCACGCACCCATGGAGGCATGTGGGCTAGTGGTTAGAGTCGTGGAAAATGGACTCGTCGATTCGAGTTCAATTCCTAGACGAAGCTGTTGGCATTTCACATAGCGCTAATACCCTTGGGAAAGGTATGAATCCATATATTCTCCCTCCAGCTATGGGTTAAATAGTAGGACAGACTGGGCCCTCCAGCCTTGGGCAGGTAACCAGTCTAGGAGAGGGGTAACTCTGAATTCAAAATTCCTGAGGTCGGTCGTTGATTGGGTTTGTGGCAACCCTTGATGCACCAATTCTTTCCTATCGACTGTGCCAAAAAGTGTGGATGGTCCAACACAAGCCTTCACCACTATAAACAAATCACTGTGTGGATGTTCATTGTATGAACACTCATACATCGATCGACGGGAGAGTCCATCACCCATGCCGAGTCTATATGTTCAAGTGGTGGATTCTAGCACATATTATATGCCAAAATAATCCAACAGTACCCGGTATCTCTAAAGGGATGGGAGTCATTCCTAAAATGAGGTAACCAAGCAAGAACCTGGTACTATTAGTGTTTTTTTTATAATTTAACCACTGTAGTTGTTTTAGACAATAACAAAATAAATGAAATCATTCAATTTTGGGCTTGTGAGTATATAGTTTTCTGAAATGGATTGTCTATGTTTTCAGTGGGTCCAGGTGGTTATTTCCCGTTGGTGTCTCAGTAACAATCTCTGGTACTTTCTTTGACTAATGCCACGTCACAGCGACACTCCACAGTGAAGTCGCAACAGCCATTGGTTTCGTCGTGGACACGATTTTGCATAAGAGCTGCCATAATCACGCCACGAACAAGACAAGACGAGACAAACATCGCATAAATCTACGCGTCAATGGTGACTGATCTCTTTTGAAGAAAACCGAGAGGCCACGCGGGTGGTAAGCTATTTCGTTCACTACATTTTCGATTTTTTTCATAATTCAAAAAAATCATTATAGAAATCCATATTTTACTCTATGGTTCGTAATCTTCGATTCAACTCTGATGAGAGAAGACCGAAAGTACTTAGTCAATCCTTCACTTTTTTTGTTTCCCCCCCCTCTCAACTTTACACTTTTATTTTCCAAAAAATATTTGAATAAATGAAATCATGTTGTTCAAAGCGTTTTATAAAATTATTCTGATTAATTATCATTCTGACAACTCCATTGTAATCTATCAGATCTTCATATACCACAGTTGAATGAGCTGTCTATCTTTATTAAATTCTTAGAGGACTTGATTAGTTGAGTTAAAATTACTGTTAATAGAAGAAATGACATGCGGTAATTCCATGTCAAATCATCCAGGACATGTCACCCACCCCTTCAATCTTTCTGAAATTTTGTACAAGTGTGGATATGTTAAAGTTAGACAGACAATCCCCGAAATTTGAGCTTTCAATTCCAAAAATTAGCATATTTATGTCGATTTTTAGCTCTCAAAATTTGGGGGGCTCGCGAAAAATGGCGACTTTTGTAATCTATTTTTGTCTCTAAAATGGGTTCTAGAGCTTCCCTACTACTAAAATTGGTTTATAAAAGCATTTTTGCCGAAGCAATCCACAAATACTATAAAAAATGTCTTAAAGTTAACTAATTTTAAGTTATTGACGATTTCCAATTTTTTCATAGCAAGATCAATATCCCGATGTGGCACTGCATCTGTGACAACATTTTTTTCTATTAATATTTCACATATATTGAACATTATTTGTACCAAAAAGATTGTCTAAATTGAAAATAGTCCCCACCTGAACAAAATTTCAGAAATGTTGAAGGGGGTGAGTGACAATTTTACTTTTTTTCTGGATGATTTGACATGGAATTACTCATGCACTTAAAAATTGAAAGTCATTTCAATTCAATATCTAGATATATAAATAGATTATTTATACTAGCAAAATAAAAAACGGCCTCCGGGCGATGTAAAATACATTTTTGAAAGATATTGCTTGAGGAGGTGGAAGTTAAAAATTAAATGTCGGAGAGTTTGAACCATAAATCATGAAATCATCAAATTTATTAAAGGAGTAAAAAAAAAAAAAAAACAATTAGAAATCGAAACTAAGTTCTATTAACTTTGAATATATATTAAAATAAAACAAACTATATATAAATATATGATACTGGGGATGTATCTATCAAAACTTGTTTTTAAAAACAATGAGGACTGTTTAATGTTGCATGCTCAAATTTTTAGTGTATTTATTCTATGTTATGACGATTTCGGGTATAGTGACGTAAGCAGTGACGTAGTTTTTGTTACAGACAAAAACCGGAAGCGAATCTCCATTATTAATAGATTATATCTACATTGAAATAATAAACGTTATGCTTAAGTAATAAGTACATCACTATTTTTCTAAACTTTGACTCTCACTGGCATAGCATATATTTTTTTAAAGGAAGTATGTATTTACCAACCCCTTCACACAAGCAGGATGTGACACAGGGTCAATTTTAAAGCGGAGTTTAACAGGATTCAATCCAGAGTTTTTCTTCTCATTGGCCAGTTGCCAAACCAATGTTATAAAGTTCAGTCTGTCCTACTATTTACCCACAGGTGCAGGGAGTATAAATGGATTCATAATTTTTCCAAGAGTATTAACGCCTCTTCCAGGATTTGAACTAGGGCCAACTAGTCCATTTTAATACATAAACATGACCATTACTTCACGGGCAAGGAAGGATTGTAATTTTAAAATCTGCATTTACAGAGAAATGTATCGTGAAGAAATGTTCCGTTTTGCTTTTTTTTGTTTACTGGCATACCAAATGCCAAAGACATCCTTTTTAGAAGAACTGTAGTGGTACTATTTTACGCATAGATGGAAAAATGAAGAGGTTCGAACCATTTCCAAGAGTATAAGTCCAGGTATGCGTCATCATCAGCACAAAAATATAAATATCTAGCAGGATGATGATCGGAGATGCATATTTATTCTATTTTATTTTAAAACAATTTTAAATGAATCTCTGTAGGTGTAAACAAACGTTCGAAACACGTGTCGACAGCAACAAATACATTATATTACACATACACGCATATGTATACATTTTATATGTATATATTGACACACACACTCGAGCATATATATATATGTATAAATAGCCATGTATATATATATATATATATATATATATATATATATATATATATATATATAATATATATATAAATGTATATTTATATCATGGATAAATAATGGATAAATATAATTAAATATATATTATATATATATATATATATATATAATATATATAATATATATATATATATATATATATATGCTCGAGTGTGTGTGTCAATATATACATATAATGTATGCATATGCGTGTATGTGTAATATAATGTATTTACTGCTGTCGACACGTGTTTCGAACGTTTTGTATATATATATATACAAAAACTGATATATATTTATTCATCATCAAATAATTGCTCAATCACAGATATTGATGACTTTCATAATAATACCGCAAGAATTCACCCACCACTGTGAGCTGGTAACCATACACTGTTGAAATATATATATATATATATATATATATATATATATATATATATATATTATGGAAGTGAATCCGACGGTATGTTGATAAGAGAAATAAAGGAAAGAGAGTATTAAATGGATTAAACAGGATATTTTAATTAATTTAACTTACACGTGTTTCGGTCAGGAGTTTATCCATGTGTACATTATTCAATCTATTATTATTTTTAAATAACAAAATGAAATGAAATAATAATAATAGAAAACAAATGATGTTTTTTCTAAAATGTTTAATTCATACTGTCGGATTCACTTCCATTTACTTTTCATATATATATATATACATATATTATATATATATATATATATATAAAGATAATCTAATGAGTCAGACGAACCTACTATTAGTTTCGCATAAAGCTCTTCAGGGCTAAAATCCGACTGAAGAGCTTTATGCGAAACTAATAGTAGGTTCGTCTGACTCATTAGATTATCTTTATTACTTGGCTCTACTTAGGTATCGAGCACTTTTGACATATTAGCTTCTCCTAGCGGTTATATGAATATATATATATCTTATATACATATATATACATATAAATTGTTTTTTCTTTTGGCCAAATACTGTACCAATAGATTATTTTTTGTTGGTACGAATATCTTGGTCCTTTCTTTTTTTCAAAATTTTTTCTTCTTCCTGGTTGATGTTTGGTAGTATATTTTTACAATCAAACTTTCTGCTGGGTTTTTTCTCTCCGCAAGGATCTACCAACACGCTTGGTATATTAAATTATATATATATATATATATATATATATATATATATATATATATATATATATATATATATATCTTTTAATATGCACACATACTCAAACACACACACACACACACACACACACACACACACACTCACATACATATATCTTTTTCACTTTTAATATTTTTCTTCAAAACAAAGTTTAACCATTTCCATTTGTTCACCTACATAATGGTGAGTGCAAGAACACTTGAAAATTCTGGCTCAAAGTGTGCTATCTATAATTCTTGAAATCCTACAATAATTTTTCAAAACTACAATATTTTTAATATTCAGATAAGACCAGTTGTTATTTCAAAGAATATAAGTAAAAGCAGACATATATCTATCTCTCTCTATATATGTATGTATGTATGTATGTATGTGTGTGTGTGTGTGTGTGTGTGTGTGTGTGGTGTGCGTGTGTGTAAAAATGTCCTGTCTGAATTTATTTTTATGTGTTTCATATATTTCATATTTCCCGTGTTCAAAGAGAAGAGTTGTCACTGGTCTTAGAAAAGAGAAAGAAAATATAAAAATATTTTCTCTATTTATGTTTTTCCCAGTCTTTATGCATTAGGCTATCTGATGAGTCGATTATAATAGGTATAACAAAATTAGTTAATACCAATATCAAATTGTTTGCTGACTACTAATTTAATAGTGCTTAAAATTAATTTTAACAAAGAAATGTTTATAATATGAAATAGTGGTAGTGTAATTATAGTTAAGAATAAAGTTGTTGTTGTTGATGATGATGATGATGATGATGATTGGTAACAACAATGGTTACAAACAAATAGATTGGTTGGTTGGTTGGATTTTACGGCATGTCAACCTTTGGGTTATTTTATGATGAAAGACGGTTTTTAAAAAAAATCCTTTTGTTGGGTATTCCATCTTTTTAACTCAATTTTTTAAACTGATTTTTAAAACTGATTTTTTAAAATCTTTTCTTTTAATTTTTAATGTTCTCTTCTTTAGGGGTAATTTTGGTTATCATTCGTTATCTTATATTTTCCATGATTTCAATACAACCCAAAAATTTCCGAAACATCCATCGCATATATCTATAAAGAAGCATATTTCATTCAAAATAAAAACGGTCAAATAGAGGAATTTATTTACTTAGCTTTTTTTTTCAGTTGTAAAATAGAATAAAATATATTAAATTTGAAATTCAAAAATACTCATAAAATATAGTTTTCTAAAATTATTCATCAATCTTTCTAATATATAATTAAAGATAATCTTTTTTTTTTGTTATTTACTGATCTATCTGATTAATTTAATATATTTTAATTTATTTAACAACTGAAAAAAAGCTAAGTAAATAAATTCCTCTATTTGACCGTTTTTATTTTGAATTCAAGATAGTTACAATGTAGCAATATTCACCGGAAGTTTAACCAGACAAGATTAGATATATATACATATAAAAATTCAAACCCATTCTCAACAGATATTGCAAAGGTAAGAGACGAATTTCATCTTCTCTGATAACTTATAGAATAATTATATTAACTTGATGCTTCAAAGGAGTCTAATAATAGATGAGGAAAACTTTCTATCAGGGACCCCGCTCTCAAAAAGTGTTTTAATACTTTTGAGAGGGGTCCCTTGGAAAGGATTTTTCATTTATCCCCCTCATTTCATTCATTTTTATTTCATCCATTCATTCATTTTACCATTAATTTTTAACTAAATAATTTAGAAGCATACGTGAAAACTTAAATGATATATATATATATATATATATATATATATATATATATATATATATATATATATATATATATATATATATATATGTATATAGTTGAGAACTTGATGTTCATATTATTGAACAGAGCAATATAATTGATAAAGAAACAGGTTTAATGATATATATATATATATATATATATATATATGTATATATATATATATATATATATTATATATATATATATATATATATATATATATAATATATATATATATATATATATATATATATATATTATATATATATATATATATATATATCATTTAAACCTGTTTCTTTATCAATTATATTGCTCTGTTCAATAATAATGAACATCAGGTTCTCAACTTGCCGGGTTAGCTCAGTCGGTAGAGCATTCGGCTAGAAACCACAAGGTTCCTAGATCGATACCGGTCCTCGCCAACTCAGCGTATGAGTAGCACAGGGATCTGTGCGGTAAAGTAAGGAGCTGCTGGTAGGTGTGGCGCTCCACCTCAGACGCTAAAATAATCTCTTGGTCTAGCACTATTGAAAAGGGGATAGACTCCCTCGCTGCATGGCTGATACCGACTTTAGGCCGCCCGACGACTTTACTTTATATATATATATATATATATATATATATATATATATATATAGAGAGAGAGAGAGAGATAGATAGATGTTTGCTTGTTATTGTCTTATACAACTATACCTGATGACATCTAGTTTCATATTTCAATTAAGACAGTTAAATAAAAAGAAAAATACTTGCTCTATTCTATAAATGTTCAACAAAGCAAATTTACTGAATTGACTCTTCATTCATCTTTATGAGTTCTTTACAATCAAATCCTCTTTGAACGTTTCGTCCCTCCCCTCCTTCATACGGAAGAAGAAGAAAAAAGAATAACGTACTTTTAAACAATAGAAATCCCAAATGAATAAGTTGTCACTCAAAATGATTCTTCTGACATGAATAATCAGAAAGCAATTGAAGATCCCCAAGAAGAAATATTCAGCTAAACCTTTTTCAATGATCTATCTATCTATCTATCTATCTATAAATATATCAAGGGCATTTTGTGTGTATGTATGTCTGGAAGAAACTAAGGAAAAAAAATTAATGACAAAAGTAAAACTATATACACATTCACTATCAACAGATCTTGCTTTTTGATTGATTGGTTTTGATTGGTTTGTTTTGTTTTACGGCATATCAACCTCAGTGGGTCATTTAATGCCGATAAAGTTTTGAAATAAATCAATTCTTAATGGATAATACAATTTTTTTATAAATACATTTTTCTATTTAACCCATAGATGGGACCCTAACAGGTACTACCACTCCGGGTCAGAGTGGACCAGGGAGCAATGGTGATGAAGGGGTGCTCCACATTCCCCAAACCTCCAAAACTGGAACCTCACCATCAGATAGAGTTTAACGTCATTCCCAGGACACGTAGACCCGCAGTCACCGCCTTCTAGCACCCATATGATAAAAAGGGGTTGGGGCTTCCATAAGGGCAATAGGGTTGGGAAAATCATATAGGTGCTAGGGCTTGACGTGACCATTGCTTTTTGAACAAAAATAATGAAGATTTGATTCATATTCGTGAAGATGATTAAAAAAATTACATTTAAATGATAACAGCATATAATTTTTTTGTATTTTAAATAAGACTCATTAATTTTCATTTTCAGAGTGTCTGCACCAAAGCAAGGTCTTTTTTTTACATAAGAATTTTAATGGGGAATCCTGCGAGGATCCAACTCGCAATTCAACAATAATGGATCTTCGAAACTACGTTTTTAACCATCACCACCACCACCTAGGCGACGCTGGGTAGCCGCTTCTAGTATATATATAAAGGGCAGTTGGTGTGTATGTATGTATGTCCGGATGAAATTACGAAAATATAACGTAACAGTTAAAGTAAATATATATACACATTAAATATCACCGGTTCTTGCGTTTTGTGCAAACATTATGAATATTTGATTTATATTCGAAGATATCTAAAAAGTAGAATATACATAGAAATAGCATTGAAATTCTACTTAAAGTTTATTCAGCATTTGTGAATCTCAAAAGTAAACAAATTAATATACCAAGTATTTATGCCCTCTTCCTACACTACTCAGGCGACACTGGGTAGCCGCTTCTAGTACATAATAGGACAGTTGTGTATATGTATGTATGTATGTCCGGAGGAAACTACAATAAAGAAACAATTAATGACAAAGTAAATATAGGTACACATTCACTATCACCAGATCTTGCTCTTTGGGCAAAAATGATAAAGATTGGATTTATATTCGTAAAGATAATAAAAAAATAACATTTAAATGATAACAGCATGGAATATTTTTTGCATTTAATATTTCCATTAGTATACATTAACGTTTCTTTTCAGAGTAGTTGGATCAATGCAAAATCTTTTTTAAGAGGCGATTTTAATGGGACATCCTACGAGGATCCAACTCAGGATTCAGCAATAAGGGAAAATCTCTCTCTAACCAGGCGACTCTGGGCAGCCGCTTCTAGTACATAATTAAATCTATGCGTCTATTTGTTTGGAGCCTTGACGGATGGGGCTGTAGAATACACCGACTGCACCTCTGTAAAAAGCTAAAAATCCTTTAAAAAAACTATTTGTGTTAGATACGAATATTATTATCATTACTAGAAAATATATGCACCCTCCAGAGAAAGTATTTAAGTTTTAACTTAATAAAATATTATATCAAATTAGAAAGGCTAATGAAACTAAATAAGAATGCAGATAAAAAGATTTGAAACAGAGGGGAGTATCATAAAAAAATAGAACAACTGAAAGTTACTCTTCCGTCACTCCCATCTTTCCTTGCTAAATTTTCCTAATTTTACTATTTAGTTAAGATAAGAGGTAAAGAATAAAATTACAGTTATTTATTCTTGTTAATGGATTTCTTTTAAAGATTTCTCCCCGATATTTTTGCTTACATTCATTAAGATAAGACCAAACAATAAGAAATCAATAATACTAAGCACATATCTATTAAAATCAAACTTTTTATATTAATATGCAAATGAGTCTTCCCGTTCACACTGTAAACCGCTATTTTGTTGTATATATAAATACAACTGCATGTTATTAGTATGTCGATATGGTCAACAGTATTAATAATGTAAAACAATTTCATTAATAATTGAAATTTAAATAAAGATAAAATCATGGAGAATATGACGTAAATAACTTAGGGAATTATGACATGAGTAGTGATATAGTTTCGGTTACAGACATACAAACAATCTCCATTATAATAAGAATTATTATAAAGATTAACGTTAACGAAAGAAACACGAAGAAGACCGGAAAATACAGAGGCCGAAACCTTGTTTGTATAACAACCAAGATGAGGATAACCGTTCACGACGTGTAAATAATGTGAATATAAGTAGGAAAAACTTGGTAAATATTGACAGGGTAAATTGGTATCTAGGATGCACTTATCTTAGAACGGTACTTTAATCTATGTACTCCATACCATCCTGTCAGCTGGGGACGTAGAATACACCGAGTGCACCTCTGCAGAGGGGGAATACCACCACTCCGATTGGGGCCACCTGTTGGCCGTGGATAGTGACCTGTGATGCTTAAGAACGGAATCCTGGTGGCTGAGAAGTTTATGACATGCAACACTCCGATCTATCCTCTTTTTTCTAGCGCTAGACGAAGGAGATTGTTTGAGGTGGAGTGCTACGCCTACCATCAAATCCTCACTTTATCGCACAGATCCCTGTGCTAGTCATACGCTGAGTTGGCAAGGGTCGGTATCGAACCCGGAACCTTGTGGTTCCTAGTCGGACGCTACCCAAAAAGAATGAATAAAACAAAAAAAGTCTACGGCAGAAAATAACCCGAGGGTTGACATGCCGTAAAATCCAACCGACCAACTACTATTGTTACTATATAATGTTCGTCAATCAACATCAATAAAGAAAATAAACTTAGTATATTAACTACATAGACGATTTGTTTGTAGCGACGAAGGTTTGTAAAGAATCAGTAATACTTTTGGTGTCCAGCGTATGAATTTAAACTGCATCTAGTGCTGACGATCTAATTTTGGAACTTTGGGGAATGTGGAGTACCCCTTCATCGCTATTACTCCTTTGTACACTCTAACCCGGAATGGTAAATAGATTTAAAAAGATGAGTTTAAAATAATTGAATACTTAACAAGAATAAATAAACCAAAAACGTATTCGGCAGAAAATAACCGGAGTGTTGACATGCCGTAAAATCCAACCAACTTACCAACTTGCTGTTGGCGGTTGAATACGTTATAGATATGAGAAGGAAAAAATAAAATGAAATGAATTGAAGATATTAATTTCTGCGTCAAAATATGCATATGTACAGCAGATGTTGTTTAATATTTACGTTTAATAAAATAAAGAATTTAAATCTGTTCCAATACTTTTTCACAAGAGAATGGCTGAAAGGCATCAGCTCTTTGCAAATCTTTTTCTGTCTTTTTGTGTGTCAGATGTTTATCTTAAAGAGTAGCAGCTCAACTCTATGTCAAAATGTCATGCGTCCTAATGATGCATGACATTTTGGCATAGAGTTGTCACACCTTGTATTCTGAGAGAAATAATTCTTCACTTCAATCTTGGTAAATACAGCTTTAAACTTGGTACTTTTTTGACACACTTTGTATTCTGAACAAAAATAATGAATGGAATATTATTTTTTCAGAATACAAGGTGTGTCAAAAAGTATAAAAAATCTCGATACTTTTTTGACAAACCTTATATATATATATATATATATATATATATATATATATATATATATATATAAGGTGTGTCGAGATTAGTATCGAGATTTTTTGTACTTTTTGACACATCTTGTATTCTGAAAAAAAAAAAAAAGTACCAAGTTTAAAGCTGTATTTACCAAGATAGAAGTGAAGAATTATTTCTTTCAGAATACAAGGTGTGACAAAAAGTACAAAAAATCTCGATACTTTTTTTGTCACCTTTTATATATATATATATATATATATATGGTGAGTCTTGTTCTCGGTGGGAATATATTATATTTGTATATATGTATTTATATATCTTATTATAATGGAGATTGTGTGTTTTTCTGTCTGTAACCGAAACTAAATCACTACTCAAGTCACAATTCCCTTAGTAATTGACGCCACATTCACCATGAATTTATCCTAATGTAAACCTCAATTATTAATAAAATTGTTTTACATTATTTATAATGTTAAACATATCTACATACTAATAACATGCAATTGTATTTATATATACAACAAAATAGCGGTTTACAGTGTGAACGGGAAGGCTAATTAGCATATTGATATTTAAAATGTAATTTTAATAAATATATGCTTAGTATTATTGATTTCTAATTGTTTGGTTTTATCTTAATGAATATAAGCAAAAATCTCTTCAATAAATCTTAAATGAAATCCATTAACAAGAAAGATAACTGTCATTTTATTCTTTACTTCCTCTTTTAACTAAATACTTAAATTAGAAAAATAACAAAATGAAAGACGAGAGTGATGGAAGAGTAAATTGCAGTTGTTCTATTTTTTCGATTATACTCCCTCTGTTTCAAACCTTTTTATCTGCATTCTTATTTAGTTTCATTAGCGTTTCAATTTAATACGATATTTCATTACATTAAAACTTAAATACTTGCACCCGGAGGGTGCATATATTTGCTAGTACCTATAATATTTATTTTTTGGGATTATGTGTGAAGCATGAGCTGTGAAAGTAATAAGAATCTCAGTCGTTGTTTGAGTGTTAGGTTTCATTTTATCTTATTTCATTCTATATTTAGGAAATTCGACCTTATTTTATGCACGAGCAGGATGTGACTTTCTTAAGCGGAGTTTAACGGGTTTGAATTCAGAGTTTTCCTTCTCCTAGACTGATTGCCTAACCAAGATTAAAGAGCCCAATCCTACTTTTTATCCATAGCTGGAGGGTGAGTAGAGTACCTATATATATAGATTGGTCGGAGGCCTCCTCCGACCAATCGGTTGGCTACGTCAGGCCCTAGCCCCTATATGATTGCTCCAACCCTATTGCCCTCATGGCAACCCCCAATCCTTCTTATCATATGGGTGCTAGAAGGCGGTGGCTGAGTGTCTACGTGTCCTGGGAATGATGTTAAACTCTATCTGATGGTGAGGTTGCAGTTCTGGGGGTTTGGGGAATGTGGAGTACCCCTTCATCACCATTGCTCCCTAGTCCACTCTGACCCGGAGTGGTAGTACATGTTAGGGTCCCATCTATGGGTTAAATAGAAAAACATGTTTATAAACAAAATTGTATTATGCATTAAGAATGAATTTATTTCACAACCTTGTCGGCATTAAATGACCCACCGAGGTTGATATGCCGTAAAACAAACCAAACCAAACTTAACCCATCCGCACGAGGATGATATGACACAATATCAATTTCTCAATCGGAATTTAAAAGGTTTGAATTCAGAGTTTTCCTTCTCCTAGATTGGTTGCCTAACCAAGATTAAAGAGCACAATCTGCCCTACTATTTACCCATTGCAGGAGGGAGAGTTGGATACGCATCTTTCCCAATAATATTAGCACTATGTGAAATGCAAACAGCCACGTCCAGGATTTGAACTCGCGTTGACAAGTTTATTTCCCACGACCAAACCATTACATCATGCACCACCTATATAAATAAACATATTTTGCCTCTATCAATATACATCATCCATCTGCAGACGTGTAAAATACTCCATTGGCCCTTAATTAGGCTAGGCGGATGGTCTGAGAGGACCCGCTCCGATCAATCGGCTGGTCATGTCAAGCACTAGCACCTATATGATTGCCCCAGCCTTATTGCAGAATAGCCTGAAAAAGATAATTTTAGATTACGTATAAAAAGCATTGCATTTCATTACTTGGTGCTAATGCAGAATAACCCGCAAGAGATAATACCATTAGAATACGTATAAAAGCATTGCATTTCATTACTTGGTACTAATGCAGATTAGCGCGCAAGAGATAATACCATTAGAATACGTATAAAAGGCATTACATTTCATTACTTGGTACTAATGCAGAATAGCCCACAAGAGATAAAAGATAATAAATTTAGGAAGTTGGCTAATCCTGCCAAAGAGAGTATAGTTTGTTTGTTTTTTTTTGTTTTTTTTGTCTTTGTTTTTTGTTTGTTTTGCTTTTCTCCTTTATTTCTGGTGCTGTCTTTTGTGATACGCCAACCTTTTCGCAATCTTCAACGTTGGAAGTATTATACAATCCTCTAACGACACATGACATATTGGCTTAGAGTTGAGCTGCTACTCTTTAAGATAAACACCCAACGCAAAAAGACGAAAAATATTAGCAAATAATTTTAAAGGGTTGGTTGGTTGATTGATTTTAACGGCATATAAACCCGTCTGGGGTTATGTCGTGCCTAACGGATAGGAAGTAATATATGTTGTGCTTTTATATTTATATTTTTGTAGTGATTTGTTTTAACAGTGTATTAGCACCATTGGGGATCATGTTGTATGGTATTGATTAGGTTCATGTCTATATTCTATGGTATAATTTTATTTCCTTCAAAAAGGACAGAATGTCGTCAATGTTGACATTTTCAAATAGATCTTTCATATTATTTTCATTAAAATAACGGTTTCTGATGTGAGAAAAAAAACCTGCATTCCATAAATAGGTGTTTAACAGTCAAAGGTGTTTGATATGTTTCACACTGTGGTTGTTGTTCTTGTTTGAGTATGTAGGAGTGCGTTCGTCTTGTGTGACCAATGCGTTATCGGAACACAATGACTTCCTCAAAGCTGGTCTCCTGTCTCCCAAAGGTTTAAAGTAAATATATTTGATAACCATTACATGATTTTAAGTACACCTATCTAACACTAATGATTATAAATAGAATGAAATGTTTTTTATTAGTTTGTTTTGTTTTGTTTTACGGCATATCAACCTCAGTGGGTCATTTAATGACAACAAAGATTTGAAATAAATTAATTCTTAATGGATACTCAATTTTTTTATAAACACATTTTTCTATTTAACCCATAGATGGAACCCTAACAGGTACTACCACTCCGGGTTAAAGTGGACTTGGGGGCAATGGTAATGAAGGGGTGTTCCACATTCCTCAGACCACCAGAACTGGAACCTCACCATAAGTTAGAGTTTAACGTCATACTCAGGACATGAACAACAAGGATTCCATTATTTTTAAACCAAATTTGTTTCCCTTTATTAAAAGACATATTTTTGCTACTAATAAAAACCCCGCCCTGACGGCTGGGGCCTTAGAATACAATGAATGCACCTCTGCAGAGAGGTAAGACTCCCCTAGTGGGGCCATCTGTTGGCCGTGGGTGGCGACCCGTGATGCTTAAGGATAGAACCCTGGTGGCTGAGTAGTCCATAACATGCAACACTCCACTTTGGTCCTTACTTAGGTTAGACGGGCGGTCGGTGAGACCCCCTCCGATCAATTGGTTGGTCACGTCAAGCCGTAGCACTTATATGATTGTCCCAACTCTATTGTCCTTATGGCAACACCCAGCCTTTTGTTTATCATATATGTGATAGAAGGCGGTGTCTGAGGGTCTTCATGTCCTGGGAATGACATTAAACTCTAATGGTGAGGTTCCAGTTCTGGAGGTCTGGAGAATGTGGAGCACCCATTTTATCAGCATTACTCCCAGATCCATCTTGAACTTCCGGGTCAAAGTGTACTTGGGAGTTTGACCTTTTAGGGTCCCATCTATGAGTTAAAAAGAAACAAATGTGTTTGAAAAAAAGACATCTTCCTAAAGAAACCTCAATTTTTAGCGCAGAGATTTATGCAATAGACCTGGCACTTTTACTTAATTACCAAAAGCAAGAACTCAAAGCACATAGTATTTTCTGACTCCCAATCTGCTATAGTAGCAATCATGAACAAAAAAATAAATAACCCATTAATAGCTAAACTACTCACCAAATTCAATAATAGTAACCAAAAAGAAATTATACTTTGCTGGATACCAAGTCACATCGGAATCCAAGGAAACGAAATAGCAGACTCAGCAGTAAAAACAGCTAAAAACAACCCATTTGATACACACTTTAAAATACCTTTTACAGACTTAAAAAGAACCATAAACATATACACAAAACAAAAATGGCAAAATTATTGGAATAACTTCCAAAACAACAAACTACATGAAATAATGCCACAAATAGGAAAACTTCAAATAAATCAAATCAAAATATCCAGAAAAGAAGAAGTAATATTATCCAGACTAAGAATAGGACACTCATACATTACCCATTCATACCTCCTCAAAAAAGAAGCAGACCCATATTGCATACCATACCGAAAACCCTACACAATCAAACACATACTAACAGAATGTAGCAACCTAAAACAAATACGAAAAAATACTACCAAACAAATCTAAAACAGATATTCTACCAAATAAACCCAGAAAAACTACTTGGATACATAAAAGAAGCACACATCTACAACAAAATCTAAAAATCTTCCAAAAAAAATGAAAACACAAAAATATATGTTAAAAAAAAATCATCTAAAAGTTTCATTCACAAAAATACGTAAAAAAAAAAAACCTTTAGAAAATTAAACATTATCACCAATTCATTTTAAAAACGTAGTCGGCATTAAATGACCCATTGAGGTTGATATGCCGTAAAACAAGAACAAAATCAAATCAAATGAAAAAAATTGAGTACTCATTAAGAATAAATAAAACAAAAACGTCTGCATAAAATGACCCAACTGGGGTTGACATGCCGTAAAATCCAACCATCCAACCAGATACAGTTGAGTATCATATACAGGACATCCCTTTATTTAACTATTCTTTATGTTCGCTTAAGATAAATAACTCGACTTGATGATTTTTCTCTTGTACTGACAAGCGACAGGGAAATATATCTCTATTGAAAGATATCTCATTATCCGTATCATGCATGATTTTATAGTTGCCTGTCATCTGTAAATAGAATGGAAACAAGACAATAGCGAGACATGACATTATTAAATTACAATTTATGTTCTGAATATTGTTGTTCGGTTCGGTTTCATTCGATAAAATATGTTAAATTCTTAAAATCAAGATGTTCTAATAGAAAATAGAAAATAAATTCAGAATTATCAGGAAAAAAAAAAGATTAAAAAAAAGAAAAAGATACAAATCCACGCTGAGAAGGTCACTGCTAAGAACAGAAGTTATCTCTAGTTTTTTTTTACAAGGAGGAAAGCCATCATTATATGAACCATAGGAACGTATAATTAATATTATTCTAATTAACCAAGTTTAATTCCAACGAAACGAAGTAGTAAGGCATTCGTTAATTAATACCAATGTTATAAACATATAGCTAAATTAGCAGAAAAAACACTGTTTTCTAAATGTGTTTATTCCTTTGGTGAGATTTCCGCTCGAGAGTTTCGAGGAGTTTTCTTGTTCTTTTAAAGTAAAGTCAAACTAAAGTAGGCGGAGTGGCCTATTGTCGATATCAGCCGACAGATCCAAGCTGTGCTACTCATGCGCTGGGCTGGCGAAAGCCGGTATCGAACTAAGAAACGGACATAAATAATCTATACATATATAAAGGGCAGTTGGTGTGTATGCATGTATGTATGTCCGGATGAAACTACGAAAATAAAACAATTATTATAAATGACAAAGTAAATTACCACTTCTTGCTTTTTGTGCAAATATTATGAAGAATTTATTTATATTCGACGATATTTAAAAATTAAGATATACATAGAAATAGCATTGAAATTCCACTTTAAAAAGTCCAGCATTTTTAAATATCAAAAGTAAACAAATCAATACACCAAATATTTCCCCTCCCCCCACTACCAAGGTGACACTGGGTAGCCACTTCTAGTAGCTAAATAAAGGGGTGTCCTGGATATGACACTAAACTACATCAGGGGATTAGGCCCCAGTTTTGGATTCCTTGGGGCGCGGAGTCAACCTGGTTTGTTTAATTTCCCTATCATCAACACGGTTAGTTTTGGGCATAATTTGATTCGTTTTAATGCACTTAATTCTTGGAACACTGTTCAGTCGGTATTATTTGATGAAGAAAATGAGGAAAAGGTGAAGTTTGTTTCGGTAAATTATTTTGTCCTTAAAAAACTTTTGAAAAAGCATTTTATTGCCTCTTATAAACAACGGATTTGCATTTAGATTCTCACACAACTAATTTGTCTCATGTTATATATCTATATGTTTGTGTTGTCTGGTGTGTCTTGTATCGTTTCCTGTGAGCGTCCAAGGGTGGTCATGTCCATGGGCCTAGCTTCACGCTATTAGGCATGGCCTCCCTTCAATAGTAGTTTAACAAAAATAAAGTTTTTCTTTTACTTATTCTTTATAACTTGTACCTACTATTGATAAATAAATTTCTTATTTCTTATTTCTTTTTCTTTATAGTAAAGTCTGCGAAGTTGCCCTGTTGTCGGTATCAGCTGGACAGTGAGCGAGTCTATCCCCTTTTCACACGCGCTAGACCAGGGAGATTTTTTTGCGTCAGAGGTGGGGCACCACACCTACCATCAGCTCCCAACTATATCGCACAGATTCAAGCTGTACTACTCGTGCACTAGTTGACTCCGAGGTGGATGCTTTACCGACTGAGAGATACTCTTCTATTTCTTCTTTCATCTCAGTTTGATGGTGTTCTATCCCAATATTCCCAGAAACTTACAGTTTTCTTTTTCTCCAATTCTTTAGATGTTTTCATCCTTTGTGAGTTTTTCATACCAGCCGGTGGTCTTTCACTGGGTGCTGAGCGACAGCAAGTCTCCTCATGTCTCTTGGATGTTTCTGAGTATTCTATCCGATCTTAACAATGCTGTGGTCTGTATGGCTTTGATTCTCCCTCTGATTTCCAATTCCTCCACTCTTGATCTTCAATTCCTTCAAAACTTTGGGCAACGTTTTGTTACATAATTCATAAGTAGTCATAATTTATGAACGTACCTGTAGTTAGAATTTTGAATTAGGGTCCAATGATTTAAAATAACGGAGACCTATGAAAAGTTACTAGTCGGGTATGGACAGTTAGTGACCTTTTGATTTGACCCTTGAAAACGCGCCATTACAGACGCGTGGGAATAGGTTTTAGTTTTAGTTAGCAGATTCGACCCGGCTTTCAAGGAGCGTAGACGTTGTTCTTAGCTCCATGGATCCATCTCACCCGCGGCGGAATCATGGGCTAGGGAAATAAAGCTTTATTATTAAGAACACCAAGTCTTGTTGTTAATTAAATATAAAAGAACAATGATCTTCCCGACACGAAGAAAGAAGAAGACCAATTCTTAAAAGAAGCCCAACAGATCACCAGATAAAATGGCGGCCGAGGTAGACGCAGAATGTAAAGTAAGAAAGACCACTTATCAACTCTTTTATCTAATATATCTAACTGTCCCTCTCCCCATTATATACTGTGTTTAGCCACACTGATGAGACGTGGGTGACTTTTATATATATATATATATATATATATATATATATATTTGTTATCGATTATATATATGTATGGGTCGATTATTACCATTGGTTTCAATGCAGCAAACTGGCCAATTATCATCAAGACAACGTGCATGTGAAAGAACATACAGTCTATATAGGCAGCACATATTCGCTTAATGTCAGAACCAATATAGACAGGCTGTATGTTCTTTCATAGGCGCGTTGTTCTGATGATAACTAGTCTCTACGCTGCTTTAAAACCAATGGTGATAATCGGCCCTTAAATGTATTGTAATCTATAACAAATAAATACAGATCTTACACCCGTAATCGAGTATTTTTTTCAATTCTCCAATTCTAAATAACTATGAATATATATATATATATATATATATATATATATATATATATATATATATATATTGCGATTAATGGACACAGTGCAGAGGAATATATTCTGATCTAAATTTCTATTGGTTCATTGATTGATTAAATAATCTAATTTGAATGATTTTTGTCGAAGACGGAATAAGATGATTCTTTATCACGTGACACGTCGTGACATCGAATTGTCACCTGTTTTAGTGACGAAAGCCACGCCCATTCAAAGCCACCAATCACGAGCAATAGTCACCGTGCGATTCATGCAAAATTCAATAAATTTGAAACTCCCTTCTCTTTCCGTCATGCCTCCTCAATTTGTTTATGGCCGTCACGAACGCCGGAAAGTCAAGATGGCGATAGCTGTATTTCTATTATTTTAATAGAAAAAAAAAGAAAAAGAAGAAAACGGAGAATAAAAATGAAAAAAAAAGTAAGAAAGGAAAAAGGGAAAGAAAAAGTAATAGAAATGTTAAAAAAACAAAGAACATATCTTCTTCTTCTTCTTCTTCTTCTTCTTCTTCTTCTTCTTCTTCTTCTTCTTCTTCTTCTTCTTCTTCTTCTGATTTATTGTTTTCCGTCTTCTTCATTTAAAGTTTTCCATCTTTTTCTTCTGTTTCTTCATTTTTGTTTTCTTTTTTCTTCTTTCATTCTTCTTCTTAATTTTTTCCCTCTTCATGATTTCTTTCCTTCTTCATTTAATGTTTACCTTCTTCTTTCCTTCTTCGTTTAATTTTTTTCTCATTCATTCTTCTTCATTCAATGTTTTCATTCTTTATTTAACGCTTTCTTCTTCTTCTTCTTCTTCTTCTTCTTCTTCTTCTTCTTCTTCTTCTTCTTCTTCTTCTTCTTCTTCTTCTTCTTCTTCTTCTTCTTCTTCTTCTTCTTCATTTATTGTTTTCCGTCTTCTTCATTTAAAGTTTTCCTTCTTTTTCTTCTGTTTCTTCATTTTTGTTTTCTTTTTTCTTCTTTCCTTCTTCTTCATTAAATTTTTCCCTCTTCATTATTTCTTTCTTTTTCATTTAATGTTTACCTTCTTCTTTCCTTCTACATTTAATTTTTTTCCTTCCTTCTTCTTCTTCATTTAATGTTTTCATTCTTTATTTAACGCCTTCTTCTTTTCTTCTTCTTCTTCTTCTTCTTCTTCTTCTTCTTCTTCTTCTTCTTCTTCTTGATTTATTGTTTTCCGTCTTCTTCATTTAAAGTTTTCCTTCTTTTCTTCTGTTTCTTCATTTTTGTTTTCTTTTTTCTTCTTTCCTTCTTCTTCATTAAATTTTTTCCCTCTTCATTCTTTCTTTCTTCTTCATTTAATGTTTACCTTCTTCTTTCCTTCTTCATTTAATTTTTCTTTCCTTTTCTTCATTTCTTTCTTTCCTTCTTTTCTTTTTTTCTTTCTTTCTTTCTTCTTCTTCTTCTTCTTCTTCTTCTTCTTCTTCTTCTTCTTCTTCTTCTTCTTCTTCTTCATCTCTTAAAATGACCCGTTCTTCATTCTCTATTTCTTCTCTTATTTTTTTTGTTTTTTCTCTTGAATTTTTCTTTCAAAAAAAAAAGAAAAAGAAAAAAAAAATGTATTCTATTTTATATCTGTCAGCCATTTTTTTAGAGGCTATTTTTTGCATAGTTATCGAGCTGCAATTTCACCTTCTTCACGGTGGCGTGCAACTCCAACCGTAGTTATTGGATTTCAGCGTCCAATCTGTCACCATCCTCTTTCAATTGTTTTTCACGTCCATCTTTCTCGTCGCATCACGAATCATGAAGCAAGCATTAATGTTTTTTTTTTAATGCTTTTTTTGTTTTGCTTTTTTGTTTTAATGCTTTTTTGTTTTAATCCCTTTTTACTTTTTTGTTTTTTTTAAAAGGAAACTCGTTTTTTTTGTTGTTTTGTTTTTATTCATGTTTCATTTCTACTCTCTTTGTTTGAGGCTTCTTTGTATTCAGTGATTCGCATCAACTTTTAAAGCATTCTTCTCATTCCCTTCTCTACCTGAACAATCACCAGACGAACGCTGGTCAATGGATTCCGCAAATCTTTAAAAAGGGGTTCGATATCTTCAAGTTCCTGTTAATCATTACTAGCAGGACCTGTGGATATACCACAGTATGATAATTTAATTATCACAGGCCACTTGCCCCCCATCTCACAAACCATACGAGTAAGACGGACTAGTCACGCGGGACACTGCTGGAGAAGCAGGGATGAGCTCGTAAGCGACGTACTACTGAGGAAGCCAGCGCATGGGCACGCTAATGTGTGCCGCCCAGCCAGAACCTACATTGGCCAACTATGTAAGGATGCTGGCTGTTGCGTGGACGAGCTCCCAGAGTCGATGAATGATAGGGAAGGTTGGCGAGAGATTGTCATGGATATCTGTGCAAACAGCGCGTCATGATGATGATGATGATTTTTTTAAGGGGCTAGTTTAGCTCAGTCGGTAGAGTGTCAGCCCTAGGAACCACAAGGTTCCTGATTCGATACCAGCCCTCGCCAACTCAGCTTATCTGTGCGGTAAAGTGTGTGGCGCTCCATCTCAGATACAAGAACAATCTCCTTTGTCTAGCACTAGTGAAAAGGGGATATATTCCTTCGTTGTCTGGCTGATACCGACTTTAGGCCACCCCGATGTCTTTACTTTTTTATTTAAGAGCTAGTGCCAGATAGTTCAATATGTAAAAAATATTACTATATATATTTATAGGTATAAGTATCCAACTGACTGGTATATAGGGAATAATTCTATTTGGGTTCATCGATATCTAAAATATAATATTTAATAAGTATAATAAATTTAATAAACATAATAAATATAATTCTTTAAATGTATTTGGTTGCTTTTCTGTTGCTTTTATTATTGTCATCATATATATGGTTTTACGTGGGTGTGTTCGAAGAGATGAGTTTTTACTGTTCTTATAAAAGAGAAAGAAAATAAAAAAAAATCTCTATTCTAGTTTTTCTCAGTCTTTATGTAATAGGATATCTGATGAGACTAGGTTTATATTAATTTCTGGTCGAAATAAATTCATAATAGCCAAATGACGGTTTGTTAAGTTTTTCTTACTTTGAATATATATATATATATATATATATATATATATATATATATATATATATATATATATATATATAGGTGAGTGTGATAAAAAGTTTTCGGTTCAAGAACTGTAGATCCAAAATTACGATTACGAAAAATGCGATTACTCGTATCTGTCCTGAAATTAACCATATTATTTTACACTAGCAGGACCTGTGGATATACCACTGTATGATAATTTAATTAATACAACGTCTGATATGTTTACATTTTTTATATGTTTATTTAAGCCAAATAGTTCAATATGTAAAAGTATAATAATCTTGATTGATCCGTGCGCTCATCCCCTCTCTCTATCTTCCCCTACTCCCGTTCTTTCTTTCTTTTTTCCTTTTCCTTTCCTTTCCTTTCTTTCTTTCTTTCTTTCTAATAAAACCCGAATGATTCATTATTTAGCTGAAGTAACGAGACTCATAAGAAATAAGAATTTGGCGGATAAGCAACACCAGATAGTTAGTATTTACATTTTTGCATTTCATCTTGGACGATTTGGTCGGACACTTTTTTAAACTAGGGTGTGTTGCTAGATGATAACGGTCGTAGAATTAAGGAACACGAGTATTAATATATATAGATTAAGATTATGAATAATGTTTAGTGACGATATTTCCAAGAGAGGGGCGTTGTTTGTATCACAGAATCCTTATAATATAAAATAGTCGAACTCTTCTATTTTATAATTATACAAGAATCGGCTGCCCGGCGTTGCTTGGGTTGAGGGTTATAATAAAAAGTTAGTCTCGCAGATCCATTGATTGTTTTGGTCTTACATAATTGATTTATATTTTATTCACGAACGTAACCAATGCTTTTCCCTTTTCTTATTATGCAAATCCTAATTTTTAAATATCTTTCCAGATATAAATAAAATCTCCATTATTTTTGTACCCCCCCTAAAAAACAAGCTTGGGTGATAGTAAACGTGTACATATATCTACATTGTTGTTAATTGTTTTATTTTCGTACTTTCATCCGGACATACATACATACATACACACAAATGCCCTTTATATATCTACTAGAAGTGGCTACCCGGCGTCGTCGGGGTAGAGGTTTTATTTTTAAAAAAAGTTAGTCTCGCAGATCCATTATTACTTATTGTGAGTGAGATCCTCGGTGGTTGCCCCATAAAAATCCCCACGGAAATATATAACAATATAGTAAGAAATTTCCATTCAATGATTTACAATTAAAAAAGATATAAATGATGCAATTAATTCAATCAATCAATATTACATTTCAAAGGGAAAAAAAACAAAACAAAAACATACAAAAAAAAAGATAAACAAAATAACATGCTAATGACTTTCCCTTCTATTAATTTTCAAATTTGAATTTTTAAATATCTTCCCAAAGATAAATCAACTCTTCATTATTTTTGCTCAAAAACCAAGCCCTGGTGATATTTAATATGTACATGTATTTACTTTGTCGTTAATTGTTTTATTTTCGTAGTTTCCCCCGGACATACAGATTCACACAACTGCCCTTTATATATGTATATATATTTACCAACCCATCCGCACGAGCAGGATGCGACACAAGGTCAATTTCTTAAGCGGAGTTCAACAGGTTTGAATTCAGAGTTTTCATTCTCCTAGACCGGTTGCCTAACCAAGGTTAAATAGCCCAGTCTGCCCTACTATTTACCCATAGCTGGAGGGAGAGTAGGATTCATACCTTTCCCAAGAGTATTAGCGCTAAGTGAAATGCAATTACCACGTCCAGGATTTGAACTCGGGTCGACGAGTCCATTTCCCATGACTTTAACCATTACACCAGGCGCTTCCTTTATATATGTATAGAAGATAGATAGATATAGTCTGAGGCATCTGGAGAAGGTCGAAGATTTTCTTTTGGCAGAAAAAGTACTACCTAGACAAATAATTGTATGTATTTACGTTGGGCAAAATCCAACACTTGCTATTTAAGCAGTGCATAGCTGAAGGCGCTCTTCGCATAACGGTTATCCTTGCAGTAAATGGACTCATCCATACGGTAATCATCGTAGGAAATTGACTCATTGACTTCAAATCATGGATAAGTCTTTTGAATGGATGATTAGTTATTTGACTATCATTTCCTCCAACGGTATATAAGAGGGTGAGTCAAAAAGTAATGCCATTTTGTTTAGGACAGGTATAATTACCAACACAGGAACGTGTATCATACATAAAAATGAAGCTTGGCCCTCTGTGGATCACATCCCTACTGGAATAATCACTATCATCTGTTCGGCCCCATGAAAGATGGTTTGAGAGGCAAACATTATTCCAGTGACGGGGAAGTGAAATCTGTTGTGAAGAAGTGGCTCAAAGAACAGTCATCAGAATTTTACAGGCAGGAATACATGCTCTCATTCAAAGGTTGAACATCGCTTTTGAGAGAAACAGTGACTATGTGGAGAAGTAGTGATGTGATCCATAGAGGACCAGCTTCATTTTGATGTATGTTCCGTGTTGGTAATTATACCTGTCCTAAACAAAATGGCATTACTTTTTGACTCACCTCGTATATATATATATATATATATATATATATATATAATATATATATAACATCCCGACGAAAATGATTACAAATAGACTTTATTGTCTGAGAAAACTCAAACAGAAACAATACAAAACAGAAGAATACAAAGAAGATGTGTGTACAGAATAAATGTTCCGATAGAAAAAATCCTTTCAGATAATCCTGAGGCTACTGAACAGAGAATTAAAGTCGTCACTTACTGTTTAGAAAGGCCCTCGTGTAACAGGTATACGGAATGTACATGGGATGTGAAACCTCCATCCCACCGTTCTGTAGATAAAAGTAAATAAACTGGTGTGTGTGACCTCCGTAAAGCCGGAGGTCGAAAAAGCAGTCGTGTAACAGGTACACGGAATACCTGTGGAAAGCGAAGCCCCCACCCCAGTCCTAAAGGACAGAGAAGACACAACGGGGGTACTGTATGACGGCTGGAGAGTCTACGAGAAAATAGGATTTGACTATTTATACTACCGGCCACAACGCCCCCTAGTGGCCTAACGGAAAACCATGGCAAGTAAGAGAAATAATACCAACAATGGCTGTTTGCATTGCACATGACTATATTACCTGTTAGCTCACTCGGTAGAGTGTTCAGCTAGAATCCGCAAGGTTCTTAATTAGATACCGACCCTCGCCAACTCAGCAGTATCTGTGCGGTAAAGTAAGGAGCTGGTGGTAGGTGTGGCGCTCCAGCTCAGACGCAAAAACAATCTCCTTGATCCAGCGCTAGAGAAAAGGAGATAGACACCCTCGCTGATTGGCTGATACCGACTTTAGGCCATCCTGACCACTTACTAGCAACAATAAAACACCCCCGCGTGTTGTGAAAATAATGTTTGAAGGATATTGCATGAGGCGGGGGAGTAAATGTCAGAGGGTCTTTATCATAAGTAAGCAAAATCATCCTATTTATTAAAGGAGTAAAAGATAAAACAATTTGAAATGGAAAATTACTCCTGTCCTACTCAAATGATATGTTGCGTGTATCTATTACTCATTAGATAAATTATTAATTTGAATATTTTGCGCATAGATTTTACATAAAATCGTAGGTATCTATTTATTTGTAAACGTTTTAGTAAACTTCTTGTTACTAAAAAAATAGAAATCCAACAATTCTCCCTCCAGCTATGGGTAAATAGTAGGGCAGACAAGGCTCTTTATCCTTGGTTAGGCAACCAGTCTAGAAGAAGGAAAACTCTGAATTCAAACCTGTTAAACTCTGCTTAAGAAATTGACCTTGTGTCACATCCTGCTGGTGCGGAGGGTTGGTAAATATCTATACCCTAAAGTGGATATACATGAAAAAACAATTCATGATGAGTAGACAAAAATAATTTCATTGACTGAGCAAATTTAAAATGAATGGAATACAAACATGACTGCCTTATCAGCTTGGGGCTTTAGAATACACCGACTGCACCTCTGCAGAAGGGTAAGACCCCTGCCCCCCAATAGGGCCACCTCTCGGCCGTGGGTGGCAACCCATGATGCTTAAGAATGGAACCCTGGTGGCAACATTCCACTTTGACCCTTACTTAGGCTTTTTGCAGAGAAATTGTGTATGTCTGAGGTGCCATGCAAACTGCGTCAGTTGTGCATTTGAAATTTCAGTCATGCAAGATGAAGCATGCAGAAAAAAATGCTGGTTGTTCCTTTTGTGTTGAAACTGTTACGATTCGTGTGGTTACTAAAAAAAGAAAAGGGCAAGAGTAAAAAACAATTAAAAAAAATGCTTACTTTAATTTAGAGTGTATATAACATAGGCATGTTTTTATTCTATGCATTAACGATTTTGACAATGAATTAGTTGACTAATTAATAGACTATTATGAATAGAGAATATTGTGACGTAGGCTGTGACGTAGTTTTTGTTACTGAAAGAAAGACACCCAATCTCCATTATTAACAGATGATGCTGATATAATGAATATGTAAATACCTTGGTACCCCCTCACTATAATCCGATTGGACAGTGTCATGTATAAATAGTCGACACTGTGTTGTTCTTATACCTATTGCCTCCAACCCGTCTTTCGGGACGGGGGTCCAGTGCGCTTCGGCCACTGGACCGGTGAGATGGTAAATTAATAGCGTCGATCCCAGAGGGCCATCCCTCCAGGCAATACTGCCCCTTTGACTTAAAGGGGCAGGGCTGGTTTATTGCCCAGCGCCTGAGGCGCCCCCTTGAGGGGAATGCATATTCATGGTGTAAATGCACAAAAACAAATTAACCAACATATTTACTCTTAAAACATTATCAAAGAACGCAACATTAGCAGAAAGGTTAGTGAGATTTGTGAAAACTGAATTCAAGTAAGTCGGCGGGTCGTAGTTGGGACCCCTGTTTTACAGGGATGGTTTTGGCATTAATAACCCGCGAAGTTCGATATGCCATTAAACAAAAAACTAAACGAAACCAACCCCTCCGCAATAGGAAGGATACGACACTTAATTTTAAAGTTGTGTATTGCGAGTTTATTGTAGGCGCACATAACATAACAGTGAATCATCGTTGGTCTTCAAATTCTGGACGAGGCTGTTCGCATTTCACATAGCGCTGATACCTCTAGGGAAAGGTATTTATCTAACTATTCTGCCTCCAGCCATGGGTAAATAGTAGGACATACAACTTTTGGTAATTTTCACCTTTAGTTGGCTAAATTCCTAGCAAATAAGGCAATTAGAGTAACCTTCCTTGACTTTCACTTCGAAACAAGCCGGTAGCTATTTTGAAAATCTCCGTGCGAAATAAACAAATCTTAGAAACTTTTTCGAAAACAATACAACTGCATGCTTTAACACAAAAATATCATAAAATGTGTTATTAATAACAATTAAGTTCATTTCATATAATTTTATGCTCGGAATTTAGCCAACTGACTTTCACTTTGAAACAAGCCGGTGGCCATTTTGAAAGTCTCCGTACGAAATACACAAATCTTAGAAACTTTTCGAAAACAATACAACTGCATGCTTTAACACAAAAATATCATAAAATGAATTCTTAATAACAATTAAGTTCATTTCAGATAATTCGCGCACAATTTATTGCTAGGAATTTAGCCAACTAAAGGTGAAAATTGTCCCGCTTTTTAACGTTGGTCTGTCAACCGGTCAAGAAGAAGGAACACTGGACTAATTGGCTATTCTTGCCCAAATAGGCGACAAATTGTACTCCACGACCAAACTAGGTTAGGAGATAAATCTTTCTTTCTTTTCTATTGCTGGTTGGAGTTCAGAGTTTTCCTTCTCCTAGGCTGGTTGCAGTATCAAAGTAAAGAACCTAATCTGCATTATTACATGTATACTCACCTGACGAACACTGGTCAAGGGATTCGACAAATCATTAAAGAGGGGTTCGGGTTAAATCGAAATTAACGGACCTAAATTTCACCATCGTATGTCACCCCGCCGAAAGAAAAAATACCAAAAATCAGAGAATTAACCGAATTTAATGAAATTTTCAGTGTGATATATTAATAATAAATATATAATGCACCATTATTTATTAAAAAACTTTTACATTTTTTCAGGTCTTGGAGTAACTTGAACCAACTTTTGAACCACGTTCTTTGAGAATCTATGTTACGCTTCAAAGATACGTGTTCAAAGTTAACTGACCTGAAACAATGTTTTTTTTAAATTTTTTCTTTCGGTAGGGTGACATACGATGGTGTAATTTAATCCGTGGTTCGCGGTACCCCAAGTTTCTATTATTATCAATAATATTCGGTAACGATATTTCCAAAGAGAGAGAGAGAGAGAGAGAGAGAGAGAGAGAGAGAGAGAGAGAGAGAGCTTCGCGGTATCACTCCCCTATAATATTTGGAGGCGCATGGTGTAATGGTTACCGTCGGTGGAAATGAACACGGCGAAACGAGTTCAAATCCTGGATGAGGCTGTTTGCATTTTGCTAATACCCTTGGGAAAGGTACGAATCCAATTTTTCTTCCGCGAGCTATGGGTGAATAGTAGGACGGACTGGGCTCTTTAATCTTGGTTAGGCAACCGATCTAGGAGAAGGAAAACTCTGAATTCAAACCTGTTAAACTCCGCTTAAGAAATGTCGCATCCTACCCGTGCAGAGGGTTGGTAAATATGTATAATATAAAAGTAAACTGTTGTATTTCATAATTAATAGCAATTATATGTACCCTCCTGGTGCTAGAATTTAATATTATTATAATAAAATATTATATTAAAATTAGAAAAAGCTAATGAAACTAAATAAGAATGCAAATAAAAAGATTTGAAACAGAGGGTGTATATCGAAAAATAGAACAACTGAAACTTACTCTCATCTCTTTCGTCTTTTATTGCTAAATTCTCCTAATTTAATTTTAGTTAAAATAGTAAAGAATAAAATTACAGTTATTTCTTCTTCTAATGGATTTATTTTAAGATTTCTCCCGAAATGTTTGTTCATATTCATTAAGATAAACCAAACAATTAGAAATCATTAATTCTAAGCACATATTTATTAAAATCAGATTTTTAATGTCAATACACAAATTAGCCTTCCCATTCACACTGTAAACCGCTATTTTGTTGTATATATAAATAAATTGCGTGTTTATTGTATATCGATAGGGTCAACTGTATTAATAATGTAAACAATTTTATTAATAATTGAGTTTAAATAAAAATAAAATCACAGACAATGTGACGTAAAATAACTAGGGAATTGACTTTAGTAGTAATATACTTTCGATTACAGACAGAAAAAACACAATCTCCATTATAATAAGATATAATCTGATTGATTGATCGGTAGATTTTACCGGCATGTTAACCCATCTGTGGTTATTCTATTGGTTAGGGAATTGCGTACGTTGTACGTTTATATTTACATTTTTTGTGTAGTTGTTTGTTAAGAGTATCTTTTTTTGCACACGGTTATATGATATCAAGTATTCTTATCTAATACAAATAATTTACAAATAGATCTGTTTGACCCGAAAACAAGAAAACGTTTCTTTTCAAATTTCAAAACATAATCGTTTATGACATAATTAATTTCGAATGTTTTTCTTGTGTTACTCGTTTTAAAAAAATCAGAACACTCTGTCCTGAAGATGATCTCTTGTTTGCATGCCTGATATTTTGTTTCTATTATTTAGTTTATTTCATTTTCTTTTATATTTGAAATAGTTTTAAATAGATTACTCTGTGTGTGTAAATAAATTTTGATCGAAACACGTATTAACAAATTACAGTAATAAGTTTCACCATACCATAGTATATATGTAAAATAACCTATAACTTATAATCTGATGGATTCATTTTCATTTTTCTCCCTTACGACACACCACACACACCACACACACAACACACACACATATATATATAAGGTAAAAAGAAATCCAACTGACTGGTATGTAGGGTGATTCTATTTGGGATCATCAATATCTACTGTACATCCACAATGTATGCTGATATTGATGGAAACTTAGATATTTATACAAGGATTTTTACAAATACCTAAAGAAGCTCAATTTATAATAACTAATAAATAATTATATACATATATATATATATATATATATATATATATATATATATATATATATATATATATATATATAGGGCCGGTTTAGCCAGTCGGTAGACCGACTAGGAACCACAAGAGTTCCGAGTTCCGAGTTCGATACCTTCTGGCACTCGCCAATCAGCGTATGATTAGCACATGGACAGTGCGGTAGATTGAGGAGCTGTGGTAGATGTGGCCCTCCATCTCAGAAGCCCAAAAATCTCCTGGTTCTAGTGTTAGTGAAAAGGTGATAGACTCCTTCGCTTCAGGTCACTCCGACGACTCTACTTTTTAAAAAATTATTATATATATATATATATATATATATATATATATATATAAGAATACTGTCCATCAGATCTCATCAAAATGTTATAATGGCCAAATCTTTAAAAAAGATACTAGACAGACCGCTTTGTGAGAAGATATTCGTACTAAAAATCAAAATGCAATAAAATGCCAATCAGTTTCGCTTTAATGCATCCGAATATGCTTAATTATCTCAAATATCAGATCCAAATCAGTGTTTCGAACGTTCTTAGACCACAAACCCAATGCCCAAACCCCTCAACATCTATTCCATTTTTGGTGGCGTCATACGGTATTGTCAAGCAATCCTTGGAATCATTTCAAGACAAAGCCGCTAACGTCCAAGCCAGGCACGGTTCATGCTGGGTGGTTTCCATCAGACCCTAGCTGTTCTTCCTGTCCCTGACGTCGCCATTGTTGTCAGTGATGACCTCTCCAATTCTATCCTTGTCACTGTCGCTGAAGAGGAAGAGCCTCCGGGACCGTGGCGCGGTTTAGGTCAGAAGTGAAATCGTGAGAGCAGGACGTAGGGTCTGTAAGAAGAAACGAGCAGTAGGGTTTATTCAAAAGAATTTGTATGAATCATAGAATTCAGATACTGTCCTTTCAGTAAGTACGTAAACTATAAGCCGAAACAATCTCTCAATGTTCGTTGACGCTGATTATTGAATCTGTAGATACCTTTAAAATGTATGTTTATATCTATAAATACGCAGGACTAAGGATTTCTAATGTTATTGAGAGTATAAATATGTTTTGTGGACAAACTTTGAAACGGATATCCTGAGAGTGATCGTCTTAAAAACAAAAAAGTTGGTTGGATTTTACGGCATGTCAGCCTTGGTTATTCATTCTTGTCTGGTATTTTAATTTTTTTTTCAATCTCACTTTTTAAAAAACTTATTTCTTTAAACTATTTAAAAATCTATTTAACCCATAGATGGGACTCTAACAGGTACTACCACCCAGGATCATAGTGAACCTGGACTAATGGCAATAAAGTAGTACTCCACAATCCCCAGAGCTCCAGAATTGAAACTTCACCATTAGATGCAATTTACTGTCCTCCTCAGGACACTAAGTCTCTCAGCCACTGCCTTCTAGCACATATATGATAAAAAGGATTAGAGTCTTGCCATAAGGGCAATAGGGCGGGACAATCATATAGGTGCTAGCGCTTGACATGACCAGCCAATTGATTGGAGGGGGCCTCTCAACTGCCTATCTAGCCCAAGCAAAACCAGAGTGGTGTATTGTTTGTCATGCACTGCTCAGTCACCAGGATTCTGTCCCTAAGCATAACGGGTCACCACATAAGGCCCGCAGGTGGCCCATTGAGATGATCATACCTCTCCACAGAGGTGAAGCGGTACAAATAAGAATAGTTACAGAAACTACATGATTTAAGGGCCGGTTAGCTCAGTCGGTAGAGCGTTCGGCTAGAAACCACAAGGTTCCTAGTTCGATACCCGCCCTCGCCAACTCAGCGTATGAGTAGCACAGGGATCTGTGCGGTAAAGTAAGGAGCTGATGGTAGGTTGGGCGCTCCACCTCAGAATGCTAAAATAATCTCCTTGGTCTAGCGCTAGTGAAAAGGGGATAGACTCCTCGCTGTCTCGCCGATCACCGACATGCCGCCCCGGACGACTTTACTTTACTTTACATGATTCTTTGAAAAATTATTATCAATACACAGGAATACTTGAAAACAATTAACTGTATTCAGGATTAATAGCAGTTAAACATGTTTAATTCAGCTGAATAATCTAGCTTGAATTTTCAGAGTCTTTCTTCTCTTGATTGGTTGCTTAAACAAGGCTAAAAACCCAGTCTGCCATACTATTGTACACATAGATAAGGGGGTGATACAAATTAGTCACGCTTTTTACAAAGAATATAAATGCACTCGTTGTTCTAATGTTAAAGTCTATTGAAATGGACATGGCAAACGAGTTCAAATCTTGGAACGAGGCTGTTGCATTTCACATAGCGCTTCATTAACCCTTGAAGGTATGAATACAACTGTACCCCTTCCAGCTATGGGGTAAATAGTTTGGTTGGTTTTACCGGACATATCAACCTCAGTAGGTAATTTAATGCCGATAAGTTTTGAAATTAAACTCAATTCTTAATGGATAATACACTTTTTTTATAAATACATTTTTCTATTTAACCCATAGATGGGACCCTAACAGGTACTACCACTCCGGCGTCAGAGTGACATGGGAGCAATTGGGTGATGAAAGGGGTGCTCCACATGCCCACAAAAATACTCCAAAACATAGGAGAACCAATACACAAATCAATAGAAGATATACGTACAATTCACAGAGACTATGTAGACCTCAGTCACCGCCTTTCTAGCACCCATATTGATAAAAAGGGGTTGAGGCTTGCCATAGGGGCAATAGGGTTGGGAAAATCATATAGGTGCTAGCGGACTTGACGTGACCAGCCGATTGATCGGAGAGGCCTTCTCCGACCGACCGTCTAGCCCAGATATGGCCAAAGTAAGAGTATTGTAAGTCATGGAACTGCTCATCCACCTGGGTTCTATCCTTAAAGCATTACGAGTTGCCACCAACGCCAAAGGTGGCTCCTTGGTTAAAGATTCCAATTGTCCCATTGGAATCTTTACCTTGGTACGGTATCCGCGTCAAGGAGAAGGAAAAAGTCTGATTCAAGCTCTGCTAAAGAAAACGGCAACTCTCTCGTCCAGAAATCTAACTAGTTATCGGCAATTTAAAGAGATGAAAACTTAAAACCAAGCTTGGAATATTTTGAAGAAACGGTTGGAAATTATTCCTTACAAATTGCCGATCCTAGTTTAGATTCTGGACGAGGCAGTTGCGTTTTCTTTAGCAGAGCTTGAATTCAGACTTTTCCTTCTCCTTGACCGGATACCGTACCAAGGTTAAAGATTCCAATGGGACAATTGGAATCTTTAACCAATGGAGCCACCTGTTGGCCGTTGGTGGCAACTCGTAATGCTTAAGGATAGAACCCAGGTGGATGAGCAGTTCATGACTTACAATACTCTACTTTGGCCATATCTTGGGCTAGACGGTCGGTCGGAGAGGCCTCCTCCGATCAATCGGCTGGTCACGTCAAGCCCTAGCACCTATATGATTTTCCCAACCCTATTGCCCCTATGGCAAGCCTCAACCCCTTTTTATCATATGGGTGCTAGAAAGCGGTGACTGAGGGTCTACATGTCCTGTGAATGACGTTAAACTCTATCTGATGGTGAGGTTCCAGTTTTGGAGATTTGGGGCAATGTGGAGCACCCCTTCATCACCATTGCTCCCATGTCCACTCTGACCCGGAGTGGTAGTACCTGTTAGGGTCCCATCTATGGGTTAAATAGAAAAATGTATTTATAAAAAAAGTGTATTATCCATTAAGAATTGATTTATTTCAAAACTTTATCGGCATTAAATTACCTACTGAGGTTGATATGCCGTAAAACCAAACCAAACTATTTACCCATAGCTGGAGGGGTAACAGTTGTATTCATACCTTTCCCAAGGGTATGAGCGCTATGTGAAATGCAAACAGCCTCGTCCAAGATTTGAACTCGTTTTGCCATGTCCATTTCTATAGACTTTAAACATTAGACAACGAGTGCATTTATATTCTTGTAAAAAGCGTGAACTAATTTGTACTCACCCCCTTATCTATGTGTACATAGTATGGCAGACTGGGTTTTTAGCCTTGTTTAAGCAACCAATCTAGCAGAAGAAAGACTCTGAATTCAAGCTAGATTTATTCAGCTGAATTAATCATGTTTAATGCTATTAATCTGGAATACAGTTAATTGTTTTCAAGTATTCCTGTGTATTGATAATAATTTTCAAAGAATCATGTAAAGTAAAGTAAAGTCGTCGGGGCGGCCTAATGTCGGTATCGGCCAGACAGCGAGGGAGTCTATCCCCTTTTCACTAGCGCTAGACCAAGGAGATTATTTTAGCATCTGAGGTGGAGCGCCACACCTACCATCAGCTCCTTACTTTACCGCACAGATCCCTGTGCTACTCATACGCTGAGTTGGCGAGGGCGGGTATCGAACTAGGAACCTTGTGGTTTCTAGCCGAACGCTCTACCGACTGAGCTAACCCGGCCCTTAAATCATGTAGTTTCTTGTAACTATTCTTATTTGTACCGCTTCACCTCTGTGGAGAGGTATGATCATCTCAATGGTGCCACCTGCGGGCCTAATGTGGTGACCCGTTATGCTTAGGGACAGAATCCTGGTGACTGAGCAGTGCATGACAAACAATACACCACTCTGGTTTTTGCTTGGGCTAGATAGGCAGTTGTAGAGGCCCCCTCCAATCAATTGGCTGGTCATGTCAAGCGCTAGCACCTATATGATTGTCCCGACCCTATTGCCCTTATGGCAAGACTCTAATCCTTTTTATCATATATGTGCTAGAAGGCGGTGGCTGAGAGACTTAGTGTCCTGAGGAGGACAGTAAATTGCATCTAATGGTGAAGTTTCAATTCTGGAGCTCTGGGGATTGTGGAGTATTTACATTTATTGCCATTAGTCTTAGGTTCACTATGATCCTGGGTGGTAGTACCTGTTAGAGTCCCATCTATGGGTTAAATAGATTTTAAATAGTTTAAAGAAATAAGTTTTTAAAAAGTGAGATTGAAAGAAAAATTAAATACCAGACAAGAATGAATAACCCAAGGGCTGACATGCCGTAAAATCCAACCAACTTAAATTTGTTTTTAAGACGATCATCTCTCAGGATATCCGTTTCAAAAGTTTGTCCACAAAACATATTATACACTCAATAACATTAGAAATCCTTAGTCCTGTGTATTTATAGATATAAACATACATTTTAAAGGTATCTAAAGATTCAATAATCAGCGTCAACGAACATTGAGAGATTGTTTCGGCTTATATGTTTACGTACTTACTGAAAGGACAGTATCTGAATTCTATGATTCATACAAATTCTTTTGAATAAACCCTACTGCTCGTTTCTTCTTACAGACCCCTACGTCCTGCTCTCACGATTTCACTTCTGACCTAAACCCGCGCCACGGTCCCGGAGGCTCTTCCTCTTCAGCGACAGTGACAAGGATAGAATTGGAGAGGTCATCAACTGACAACAATGGCGACGTCAGGGACAGGAAGAACAGCTAGGGTCTGATGGGAAACCACCCAGCATGAACCGTGCCTGGCTTGGACGTTAGCCGGCTTTGTCTTGAGATGATTCCAAGGATTGCTTGACAATACCGTATGACGCCACCAAAATATGGAATAGATGTTGAGGGGTTTGGGCATTGGGTTTGTGGTCTAAGAACGTTCGAAACACTGATTTGGATCTGATATTTGAGATAATTAAGCATATTCGGATGCATTAAAGCGAAACTGATTGGCATTTTATTGCATTTTGATATTTTAGTACGAATATCTTCTCAACAAAGCGGTCTGTCTAGTATCTTTTTTAAAGATTTGGCCATTATAACATTTTGATGAGATCTGATGGACAGTATTCTTAATATATATATATATATATATATATATATATATATAAATTTTTAAAAAGTAGAGTCGTCGGGGTGGCCTGAAGCGAAGGAGTCTATCACATTTTCACTAACACTAGAACCAAGGAGATTTTGGGGCTTCTGAGGTGGAGGGCCACACCTACCACCGGCTCCTCAATCTACCGCACTGATCCATGTGCTAATCATACGCTGAGTTGGCGAGTGCCAGAAGGTATCGAACTCGGAACTCGGAACTCTTGTGGTTCCTAGTCGGTCTACCGACTGAGCTAAACCGGCCCTAATATATATAATATATAATATATATATATATATATATATATTATATATATTATTACTCTGTATATAATTAATTTATTAGTTATTATAAATTGAGCTCTCTTAGGTATTTGTAAAAATCCTTGTATAAATCTCTAAGTTTCCATCAATATGAGCATACATTGTGGATGTACAGTAGATATTGATAATCCCAAATAGAATCATCCCCTACATACCAGTCACTTGGATTCTTTTACCTTTATATATATATGTGTGTGTGTGTGTGTGTGTGTGTGTGTGTGTGCAAGGGAGAAAAATGAAAATGAATCCATCAGATTATAAGTTATAGGTTATTTTAAGTTATAAAATGATTGGAAGAAAAAATATATACTATGGTATGGATGAAACTTATTACTGTAATTTGTTAATACGTGTTTCGATCAAAATTTATTTAGACACACAGAGTAATCTATTTAAAACTATTTCAAATATAAAAGAAAATGAAATAAACTAAAATAATAGAAACAAAATATTAGGCATGCAAACAAGAGATCATCTTCAGGTCAGAGTGTTCTGATTTTTTAAAACGAGTAACACAAGAAAAACATTCGAAATTAATTATGTCATAAACGATTATGTTTTGAAAATTTGAAAAGAAACGTTTTCTTTGATTTTCGGGTCAAACAGATCTATTTGTAAATTATTTGTATTAGATAAGAATACTTGATATCATATAACCGTGTGCAAAAAAAGATACTCTTAACAAACAACTACACAAAAAATGTAAATATAAACGTACAACGTACGCAATTCCCTAACCAATAGAATAACCACAGATGGGTTAACATGCCGGTAAAATCAATCGGTCAATCAATCAGATTATATCTTATTATAATGGAGATTGTGTTTTTTCTGTCTGTAACCGAAAGTATATTACTACTAAAGTCAATTCCCTTAGTTATTTACGTCACATTGTCTGTGATTTTATTTTTATTTAAACCTCAATTATTAATAAAATTGTTTTACATTATTAATACAGTTGACCATATCTACATGATATTTTCCACGTACCCCACTTGTACGGGTCAGGCACGAAGGCCCTATCTATGTGGGACCACCCACAAGCCGAAGCTCAGGGGGTGGTGGGTGAAAAATTGCGTCGATCCCGTCGGCATTCCCCCTCAAGGGGGCGCCTCAGGCACTGGGCAATAAACTCAGCCCTGCCCCTTTAAATCGAGGGGGCAGGTGTTGCCTGGGGGGTGGCCCCCTGGGATCGACGCCGTTAATTATATCAATGGTCCAGAGGCCGAAGCCACTGTTGACCATATCAACATACTAATAACACGCAATTGTATTTATATATACAACAAAATAGCGGTTTCCAGGGTGAACGGGAAGGCTAATTTGCGTATTGACATTAAAAATCTGATTTTAATAAATATGTGCTTAGAATTAATGATTTCTAATTGTTTGGTTTCATCTTAATGAATATGAACAAACATTTCGGGAGAAATCTTAAAATAAATCCATTAAGAAGAAGAAATAACTGTAATTTTATTATTTACATCCGATTTTAACTAAATAGTTAAATTAGGAGAATTTAGCAATAAAAGACGAAAGAGATGCGAGAGTAAGTTTCAGTTGTTCTATTTTTCGATTATACCCTCCTCTGTTTCAAATCTTTTTATCTGAATTCTTATTTAGTTTCATAAGCTTTTCTAATTTAATATAATATTTTATTATAATAATACTTAAATTCTAGCACCATGAGGGTACATATAATTGCTAGTAATTATGAAATACAACAGTTTAGCCTTTTATATTATACATATTTACCAACCCTCTGCACGGGTAGGATGCGACATTTCTTAAGCGGAGTTTAACAGGTTTGAATTCAGAGTTTTCCTTCTCCTAGATCGGTTGCCTAACCAAGATTAAAGAGCCCAGTCCGTCCTACTATTCACCCATAGCACGCGGAAGAAAAATTGGATTCGTACCTTTCCCAAGGGTATTAGCAAAATGCAAACAGCCTCATCCAGGATTTGAACTCGTTTCGCCGTGTTCATTTCCACCGACGGTAACCATTACACCATGCGCCTCCAAATATTATAGGGAGTGTGATATAGGCGACGCTCTCTCTCTCTCTCTCTCTCTCTCTCTCTCTCTCTCTCTCTCTCTCTCTCTCTTTGGAATATCGTTACCGAATATTATTGATAATAATAGAAACTTGGGAGTACCGAACCAGATTAAATTACACCATCGTATGTCACCCTACCGAAAGAAAAAAATTTAAAAAAAACATTGTTTCAGGTCAGTTAACTTTGAACTACGTATCTTTGAGGCGTAACATAGATTCTCAAAGACACGTGGTTCAAAGTTAACTGACCTGAAAAGGTAAAAGTTTTTAAATGAAATAACTGGTGCATTATATCTTTTATTTATTAATATATCAAAGCATACAAAGAAAGGCTAATGTATTTGGATACACTCCATATTGCACTGAGTTTGGCAAAAAATTATATGCGCCAATAATATTAAGACTAGCAGGACCTGTGGATGTACCACAGTATGATAATTTAATTCTCAAAGATACGTGGTTCCAAGTTAACTAACCTGAAAAAATGTAAAAGTTTTTTAATAAAATAACTAATGCATTATATCTTTTATTCATTAATATATCAACACTGAAAATTTCATTAAATTCGGTTAATTCCCTGATATTTGGTACTTTTTTCTTTCGGCGGGGTGACATACGATGGTGAAATTTAGGTCCGTTAATTTCGATTTAACCCCGAACCCCCTCTTTAATGATTTGTCGAATCCCTTGACCAGTGTTCATCAGGTGAGTATACATGTAATAATGCAGACTAGGTTCTTTAGCTTTGATACTGCAACCAGCCTAGGAGAAGGAAAACTCTGAACTCCAACCAGCAATAGAAAAGAAAGAAAGATTTATCTCCTAACCTAGTTTGGTCGTTGAGTACAATTTGTCGCCTATTTTGGGCAAAAATAGCCAATTAGAGTCCAGTGTTCCTTCTTCTTGACCGGTTGACATACCAACGTTAAAAAGCGGGACAATTTTCACCTTTAGTTGGCTAAATTCCTAGCATAAAATTGTGCGCGCATTATCTGAAATGAACTTAATTGTTATTAAGAACACATTTTATGATATTTTTGTGTTAAAGCATGCAGTTGTATTGTTTTCGAAAAGTTTCTAAGATTTATGTATTTCGTACGGAGACTTTCAAAATGGCTACCGGCTTGTTTCAAAGTGAAAGTCAGTTGGCTAAATTCCGAGCATAAAATTATCTTAAATGAACTTAAGTGTTATTAAGAACACATTTTATGATATTTTTGTGTTAAAGCATGCAGTTGTATTGTTTTCGAAAAAGTTTCTAAGATTTGTTTATTTCGCACGGAGACTTTCAAAATAGCTACCCGTTTAGTTCAAAGAGAAAGTCAAGGAAGGTTACTCTAATTGCCTTATTTGCTAGGAATTTAGCCAACTAAAGGTGAAAATTACCAAAAGTTGTATGTCCTACTATTTACCCATGGCTGGAGGCAGAATAGTTAGATAAATACCTTTCCCTAGAGGTATCAGCGCTATGTGAAATGCGAACAGCCTCGTCCAGAATTTGAACACCGACGATGATTCACTGCTATGTTATGTGCGCCTACAATAAACTCGCAATACACAACTTTAAAATTAAGTGTCGTATCCTTCCTATTGCGGAGGGGTTGGTTTCGTTTAGTTTCTTTGTTTAATGGCATATCGAACTTCGCGGGTTATTTAATGCCAAAACCATCCCTGTAAAACAGGGGTCACCAAACTACGACCCGCCGACATTACTTGAATTCAGTTTCACAAATCTCACTAAACCTTTCTGCTAATGTTGCGTTCTTTGATAATGTTTTTAAGATAAATATGTTGGTTAAATTTGTTTTTGTGCATTTTACACCATGAATATGCATTCCCCCTCAAGGGGGCGCCTCAGGCGCTGGGCAATAAACACAGCCCTGCCCCTTTAAGTCAAAGGGGCAGATATTGCCTGGAGGGATGGCCCTCTGGGATCGACGCTATTAATTTACCATCTCACCGGTCAAGTGGCCAAAGCTCACTGGACCCCCGCCTGAGCAGGTGAGGCATAAGGTCTAGAACCAACACAGTGTCGACTATTTATACATGACACTGTCCAATCAGATTATAGTGAGGGGGAACCAAGGTATTTACATATTTATTATATCAGCATCATCTGTTAATAATGGAGATTGAGTGTCTTTCTTTTAGTAACAAAAACTACGTCACAGCTTACGTCACAATATTCTCTATTCATAATAGTCTATTAATTAGTCAACTAATTCATTGTCAAAATCGTTAATGCATAGAATAAAAACATGCCTACGTCATATACACTCTAAATTAAAGTAAGCATTTTTTTTAATTGTTTTTTACTCTTGCCCTTTTCTTTTTTTAGTAACCACACGAATCGTAACAGTTTCAACACAAAAGGAACAACCAGCATTTTTTTCTGCATGCTTCATCTTGCATGACTGAAATTTCAAATGCACAACTGACGCAGTTTGCATGGTACCTCAGACAAACACAATTCCTCTGCAAAAAGCCTAAGTAAGGGTCAAAGTGGAATGTTGCCACCAGGGTTCCATTCTTAAGCATCATGGGTTGCCACCCACGGCCGATAGGTGGCCCTATTGGGGGGCTGGGGTCTTACCCTTCTGCAGAGGTGCAGTCGGTGTATTCTAAAGCCCCAAGCTGATAAGGCAGTCATGTTTGTATTCCATTCATTTTAAATTTGCTCAGTCAATGAAATTATTTTTGTCTACTCATCATGAATTGTTTTTTTTTTCATGTATATCCACTTTAGGGTATAGATATTTACCAACCCCTCCGCACCAGCAGGATGTGACACAAGGTCAATTTCTTAAGCAGAGTTTAACAGGTTTGAATTCAGAGTTTTCCTTCTTCTAGACTGGTTGCCTAACCAAGGATAAAGAGCCTTGTCTGCCCTACTATTTACCCATAGCTGGAGGGAGAATTGTTGGATTTCTATTTTTTTAGTAACAAGAAGTTTACTAAAACGTTTACAAATAAATAGATACCTACGATTTTATGTAAAATCTATGTGCAAAATATTCAAATTAATTATTTATTTAATGAGTAATAGAAACACGCAACATATCATTTGAGTAGGACAGGAGTAATTTTCCATTTCAAATTGTTTTATCTTTTACTCCTTTAATAAATAGGATGATTTTGCTTACTTATGATAAAGACCCTCTGACATTTACTCCCCCGCCTCATGCAATATCCTTCAAACATTATTTTCACAACACGCGGAGGGTGTTTTATTGTTGCTAGTAAGTGGTCGGGATGGCCTAAAGTCGGTATCAGCCAATCAGCGAGGGTGTCTATCTCCTTTTCTCTAGCGCTGGATCAAGGAGATTGTTTTTGCGTCTGAGCTGGAGCGCCACACCTACCACCAGCTCCTTACTTTACCGCTGAGTTGGCGAGGGTCGGTATCGAATTAAGAACCTTGCGGATTCTAGCTGAACACTCTATCGACTGAGCTAACAGGTAATATAGTCATGTGCAATGCAAACAGCCATTGTTGGTATTATTTCTCTTACTTGCCACGGTTTTCCGTTAGGCCACTAGGGGGCGTTGTGGCCGGTAGTATAAATAGTCAAATCCTATTTTCTCGTAGACTCTCCAGCCGTCATACAGTACCCCCGTTGTGTCTTCTCTGTCCTTTAGGACTGGGGTGGGGGCTTCGCTTTTCACAGGTATTCCGTGTACCTGTTACACGACTGCTTTTTCGACCTCCGGCTTTACGGAAGTCACACACACCAGTTTATTTACTTTTATCTACAGAACGGTGGGGTGGGGGCTGCACATCCCATGTGCATTCCGTATACCTGTTACACGAGAGCCTTTCCAAACAGTAAGTGACGACTTTAATTCTCTGTTCAGTAGCCTCAGGATTATCTGAAAGGATTTTTTTCTATCGGAACATTTATTCTGTACACACATCTTCTTTGTATTTTTCTGTTTTGTATTGTTTCTGTTTGAGTTTGCTCAGACAATAAAGTCTATTTGTAATCATTTTCGTCGGGATGTGTTATATATATATATATATATATATATATATACGAGTGTGAGTCAAAAAGTAATGCCATTTTGTTTAGGACAGGTATAATTACCAACACAGGAACATACATCAAAATGAAGCTGGTCCTCTATGGATCACATCACTACTTCTCCACATAGTCACCGTTTCTCTCAAAAGCGATGTTCAACCTTTGAATGAGAGTATGTATTCCTGCCCTGTAAAATTCTGATGACTGTTCTTTGAGCCACTTCTTCACAACAGATTTCACTTCCTCGTCACTGGAATAATGTTTGCCTCTCAAACCATCTTTCATGGGGCCGAACAGATGATAGTGATTATTCCAGTAGGGATGTGATCTACAGAGGGCCAAGCTTCATTTTTATGTATGATACGCGTTCCTGTGTTGGTAATTATACCTGTCCTAAACAAAATGGCATTACTTTTTGACTCACCCTCGTATATACCGTTGGAGGAAATGATAGTCAAATAACTAATCACCCATTCAAAAGACTTATCCATGATTTGAAGTCAGCGAGTCAATTTCCTACGATGATTACCGTATGGATGAGTCCATTTACTGCAAGGATAACCGTTATGCGAAGAGCGCCTTCAGCTATGCACTGCTTAAATAGCAAGTGTTGGATTTTGCCCAACGTAAATACATACAATTATTTGTCTAGGTAGTACTTTTTCTGCCAAAAGAAAATCTTCGACCTTCTCCAGATGCCTCAGACTATATCTATCTATCTTCTATACATATATAAAGGAAACGCCTGGTGTAATGGTTAAAGTCATGGGAAATGGAATCGTCGACCCGAGTTCAAATCCTGGACGTGGTAATTGCATTTCACTTAGCGCTAATACTCTTGGGAAAGGTATGAATCCTACTCTCCCTCCAGCTATGGGTAAATAGTAGGGCAGACTGGGCTATTTAACCTTGGTTAGGCAACCGGTCTAGGAGAAGGAAAACTCTGAATTCAAACCTGTTGAACTCTGCTTAAGAAATTGACCTTGTGTCGCATCCTGCTCGTGCGGAGGGGTTGGTAAATATATATACATATATAAAGGGCAGTTGTGTGAATCTGTATGTCCGGGGGAAACTACGAAAATAAAACAATTAACGACAAAGTAAATACATGTACATATTAAATATCACCAGGGCTTGGTTTTTGAGCAAAAATAATGAAGAGTTGATTTATCTTTGGGAAGATATTTAAAAATTCAAATTTGAAAATTAATAGAAGGGAAAGTCATTAGCATGTTATTTTGTTTATCTTTTTTTTGTATGTTTTTTTTTTCTTTTTTTTTTTTCACTTTGAAATGTAATTGTAAATCATTGAATGGAAATTTCTTACTATATTCTTATATATTTCCGTGGGGATTTTTATGGGGCAACCAACGAGGATCTCACTCACAATAAGTAATAATGGATCTGCGAGACTAACTTTTTTTAAAAATAAAACCTCTACCCCGACGACGCCGGGTAGCCAGTTCTAGTAGATATATAAAGGGCATTTGTGTGTATGTATGTATGTATGTCCGGATGAAAGTACGAAAATAAAACAATTAACAACAATGTAGATATATGTACACGTTTACTATCACCCAAGCTTGTTTTTTTACGGGGGGGGGGTACAAAAATAATGGAGATTTTATTTATATCTGGAAAGATATTTAAAAATTAGGATTTGCATAATAAGAAAAGGGAAAAGCATTGGTTACGTTCGTGAATAAAACAGAAATCAATTATGTAAGACCAAAACAATCAATGGATCTGCGAGACTAACTTTTTATTATACCCCTCAACCCAAGCAACGCCGGGCAGCCGATTCTTGTATAATTATAAAATAGAAGAGTTCGACTATTTTATATTATAAGGATTCTGCGATACAAACAACGCCTCTCTCTCTTGGAAATATCGTCACTAAACATTATTCATAATCTTAATCTATATATATTAATACTGGTGTTCCTTAATTCTACGACCGTTATCATCTAGCAACACACCCTAGTTTTAAAAAAGTGTCCGACCAAATCGTCCAAGATGAAATGCAAAAATGTAAATACTAACTATCTGGTGTTGCTTATCCGCCAAATTCTTATTTCTTATGAGTCTCGTTACCTCAGCTAAATAATGAATCATTCGGGTTTTATTAGAAAGAAAGAAAGAAAGAAAGGGAAGGAAAAGGAAAAAAGAAAGAAAGAACGGGAGTAGGGTGAAGATAGAGAGAGGGGATGAGCGCACGGATCAATCAAGATTATTATACTTTTACATTTTGAACTATTTGGCTTAAATAAACATACAAAAAACAAGTAAACATATCAAACGTTGTATTAATTAAATTATCATACAGTGGTATATCCACAGGTCCTGCTAGTGTAAAATAATATGGTTAATTTCAGGACTGATACGAGTAATCGCATTTTTGTAATCGTAATTTTGGATCTACAGTTCTTGAACCGAAAACTTTTCATCACACTCACCTATATATATATATATATATATATATATATATATATATATATATATATATTCAAAGTAAGAAAAACTTAACAAACCGTCATTTGGCTATTATGAATTTATTTCGACCAGAAATCAATATAAACCTAGTCTCATCAGATATCCTATTACATAAAGACTGAGAAAAACTAGAATAGAGAATTTTTTTTTTCTTTCTCTTTTATAAGAACAGTAAAAACTCATCTCTTCGAACACACCCACGTAAAACCATATATATGATGACAATAATAAAAGCAACAGAAAAGCAACCAAATACATTAAAAAATATATATTTATTATGTTTATTAAATTTATTATACTTATTAAATATTATATTTTAGATATCGATGAACCCAAATAGAATTATTCCCTATATACCAGTCAGTTGGATACTTATACCTATAAATATATATAGTAATATTTTTTGCATATTGAACTATCTGGCAGTAGCTCTTAGATAAAAAAAAAGTAAAGACATCGGGGTGGCCTAAAGTCGGTATCAGCCAGACAACGAAGGAATCTATCCCCTTTTCACTAGTGCCAGGCAAAGGAGATTGTTCATGTATCTGAGATGGTGCGCCACACACTTTACCGCACAGATCCCTGTGCTACTCATAAGCTGAGTTGGCGAGGGCCGGTATCTAACCAGGAACCTTGTGGTTCCTAGGGCTGACACTCTACCGACTGAGCTAAACTAGCCCCTTAAAAAATCATCATCATCATCATGACGCGCTGTTTGCACGGATATCCATGACAATCTCTCGCCAACCTTCCCTATCATTCATCGACTCTGGGAGCTCCTCCACGCAGCAGCCAGCATCCTTACATAGTTGGTCAATGTAGGTTCTGGCTGGGCGGCCCACATTAGCGTGCCCATGCGCTGGCTTCCACAGTAGTACGTCGCTTACGAGCTCATCCCTGCTTCTCCAGCAGTGTCCCGTATGCCTAGTCCGTCTTACTCGTATGGTTTGTGAGATGGGGGGGGGGCAAGTGGCCTGTAAAAATTAAATTATCATACTGTGGTATATCCACAGGTCCTGCTAGTAATGATTAACAGGAACTTGGAGATATCGAACCCCCTTTTAAAGATTTGCGGAATCCATTGACCAGCGTTCGTCTGGTGATTGTTCAGGTAGAGAAGGGAATGAGAAGAATGCTTTAAAAGTTGATGCGAATCACTGAATACAAAGAAGCCTCAAACAAAGAGAGTAGAAATGAAACATGAATAAAAACAAAACAAAAAAAAAACGAGTTTCCTTTTAAAAAAAAACAAAAAAGTAAAAAGGGATTAAAACAAAAAAGCATTAAAACAAAAAAAAAGCATTGAAACAAAAAAGCATTAAAACAAAAAAAAAAAACATTAATGCTTGCTTCATGATTCGTGATGCGACGAGAAAGATGGACGTGAAAAACAATTGAAAGAGGATGGTGACAGATTGGACGCTGAAATCCAATAACTACGGTTGGAGTTGCACGCCACCGTGAAGAAGGTGAAATTGCAGCTCGATAACTATGCAAAAAATAGCCTCTAAACAAAATGGCTGACAGATATAAAATAGAATACATTTTTTTCTTTTCTTTTTTTTCCTTTTTATTTCTTTTTTTTTTTTTTTTCTTTTCTTTCTTTTTTTTTTTTTTTGGGGGGCTTTTTGGCTGATGGGGCCTTTTGTCTTTCTTTTTTTTTAATTTCTTTATTTCTTTATTTCAATGCTGAGATATGAGAACAATAACAAAATAATAAGAGAAAAAATAGAGAATGAAGAGCGGGTCATTTTAAGAGCTCATGATTGAAGAAGAAGAAGAAGAAAGAAGAAAGAAGAAGAAGAAGAAGAAGAAGAAGAAGAAGAAGAAGAAGAAGAAGAAGAAGAAGAAGAAGAAGAAAGAAAGCGTTAAATAAAGAATGAAAACATTAAATGAAGAAGAAGGGAGGAGAAAAAATTAAATGAAAGAAGGAAAGAAGAAGGTAAATATTAAATGAAGAAGAAAGAAAGAATGAAGAGGGGAAAATTTAATGAAGAAGAAGGAAGAAGAAAAAAGAAAACAAAAATGAAGAAACAGAAGAAAAAGAAGGAAAACTTTAAATGAAGAAGACGGAAAACAATAAATCATGAAGAAGAAGAAGAAGAAGAAGAAGAAGAAGAAGAAGAAGAAGAAGAAGAAGAAGAAGAAGAAGAAGAAGAAGAAGAAGAAGAAGAAAAAAAAAGAAAGAAAGCGTTAAATAAAGAATGAAAACATTGAATGAAGAAGAATGAATTAGAAAAAAATTAAATGAAGAAGGAAAGAAGAAGGTAAATATTAAATGAAGAAGGAAAGAAATAATGAAGAGGGAAAAATTTAAGAAGGAGAAGGAAAGAAGAAAAAAGAAAACAAAAAACAGAAGAAAAAGAAAGAAAAATTTAAATAAAGGAGACGGAAAATAATAAATCATAAAGAAGAAGAAGAAGAAGAAGAAGAAGAAGAAGAAGAAGAAGAAGAAGAAGAAGAAGAAGAAGAAGAAGATCTTTGTTTTTTCAACATTTCTATTACTTTTTCTTTACCTTTTTCCTTTCTTACTTTTTTTTTTCATTTTTATTCTCCGTTTTCTTCTTTTTCTTTTTTTTTCTATTAAAATAATAGAAATACAGCTATCGCCATCTTGACTTTCCGGCGTTCGTGACGGCCATAAACAAATTGAGGAGGCATGACGGAAAGAGAAGGGAGTTTCAAATTTATTGAATTTTGCATGAATCGCACGGTGACTATTGCTCGTGATTGGTGGCTTTGAATGGGCGTGGCTTTCGTCACTAAAACAGGTGACAATTCGATGTCACGACGTGTCACGTGATAAAGAATCATCTTATTCCGTCTTCGACAAAAATCATTCAAATTAGATTATTTAATCAATCAATGAACCAATAGAAATTTAGATCAGATGTTCCTCTGCACTGTGTCCATTAATCGCAATATATATATATATATATATATATATATATATATATATATATATATATATATATATATTCGTAGTTATTTAGAATTGGAGAATTGAAAAAAAATACTCGATTACGGGTGTAAGAGTTGTATTTATTTGTTATAGATTACAATACATTTAAGGAATGATTATCACCATTGGTTTCAAAGCAGCGTAGAGACCAGTTATCATCAGAACAACGCGCCTGTGAAAGAAAATACAGCCTGTCTATATTGGTTCTGACATTAAACGAATATGTGCTGCCTATATAGACTGTATGGTCTTTCACATGCACGTTGTCTTGATGATAATTGGCCAGTTTGCTGCATTGAAACCAATGGTAATAATCGACCCTTATATATATATATATAATCGATAACAAATATATATATATATATATATATATATATATTATCATAAATTCTTATAGTTGGTTCTGTTTTGTTCACTTGATTGATTTTTTAACCTGATCGCGCCACTTTTACTGTCTTTACAGTGAAAAAGTCTGCTCCAATAGCAGTATGCACCAACGAAGTCTCCCGATTTCACTGGTCGGAAGGAGTGTCAGGAGTAGAAAATCATCGGAAGCTTTTAGCACAATACTGTGAGAGTGCAATACTGCGTAGAAGTGTGTATGATTGAATACAGAAGTTTAAAAGTGGCCGGATAAGCATAGCGCACGCAAAGGGAGTGGGACACCCGTCAATATCCACCACTGATGAGAAGATCAACAGATGGTATTGGTGAAACGGCGAGTTATCATCGATGAGGTAGCTTGTTCTATGCAGATTAGTCTATCAAAGCATCCACGATGAACTCGGTTAGAATCAAACTCACAATATCTTAGCCAAGTTCGTTATTACATCACATCACGCCAGGCGTCCAAAAACTAAACGAGGTAGGCTAATAGTTATAGTCGTAGAAAATGGTCCCGGCGAACCGAGTTCAAATCCTGGACAAGGCTGTTTGAATTTCACATAGCACTAATACCCTTGGGAAAGGTACGAATTTAACTATTCTCCATCCAGCTATGGGTAAAATAGTAGGACAGGCTGGATTCTTTAACCTTTGTATAGTAACCAGTCTGAGAAAACTCTTAAATCAAAACCAGCTGTACTCCGCTTTAAAAAAAATGACCTTGTGTCACATCCTGTCTGTGGTAGAGGGTTAGGTAAATCCACACTGAGTATTGAACTCAGTAATATTGATGAGGGAACTAGTTTGCTAACCATTACACTACAACGCTTATTTCGAATCCTGTCCGTGGGCGGGGGGGGGGGGTAAGTGAATATTGTGTGGACACAGACGTGAAATGGTTTATCACATAAGCGAATGCAGCAAACTAGAACAAAAGGAGTACAGGACTGGGTGGGAAAGGGGATCAACCTTGAATTGTAAGATATAAAAAATTTATAATATATTAATATTTTGAAGGCCAATACAATGCGTATGAAAAATAAAAACAAAAAGATGTTATTTTTGTCTTATCGATTTCAAAGCATGAACTTCATCATCAGAGTTTCTTTTCAGAAATGGACGTGCTTATGTTTTTATTTGTGTGGTTATAATTTCTCTTCTTATTTCCTTTTCTTTTCATTTTTTTTTCTCTTTCATCTTCTCCTCATTTATGAATGAAATGGGCGAATAACTGTAATTTTTTATTTCTCTCATTTTTTTTAAAATGTTTGTTGAGAACAAATGTTCTAATATTGTCTGTCATCCGGTGAAATGTTCCAATGTTTTTATTAAAAAAAAAAATAAATAAAAACCGTCAATAGAAAAATTTATATACATAGCTTTTGTTACGCTTTCCCTTTTCTTTTCTTTTTCCTTTCTCCCTCTTTTTCTTTTTTTTGTGTTTTTTTTTGTGTTTTTCTTTTTTTTCCTTTGTTCTCTAATTTAATTTTTTTTTCTTAGTAAATAAGTAAATAAAAGATTATCTTAAATTATGTATTAGTATTGATAGAAAAATTTTAAGAAAATATCTTTTGTGAGTACTTTTCTCTTTTTTTCTTTTAAACTTTAAATAGATTAGATATTATATTAATTATATATTAAAATATTATAAAATAATTACATATTAGGATTGATGCAAAATTTGAACATACAAACAAATGGTATAAGCACAAACGAGAATCCGTCGCAGAAAATGAGACACAAAATCCTCTGGGATTTTAAGATACAAACGAATCACCTCATCCCGGACAGAAGACCGGACCTAAATAAAGAAAAAAGAACTTGTTATTTAGTGGATTTTGTCATCCTAGCGAACAACAGAGAGAAATTGGGAAAAAAATGAAGGGATAAACAAATACTTGGACCTTGCAAGAAAACTTTTTTTTAAATGTTGCACATTGTGTTCGGTGCCCTCAGAACTGTTATATACCCCAAACATGATTTGGGTATATAATGAAGGAGAAAGACAGAGAGTTGGATTAGAGATGATAGAGATGACAGTGAGGATAGATGGTCTTTCTTACTTTACATTCTGCTTCTACCTCGACCGACATCTTATCTTCTTTTAAGGGTTGGTCTTCTTCTTTGATTCTGGGCAGGACATTGTTCTTAATATTCATGTTGTATATTGTACGAGCGGAAGTGGGATTTTTCCGTTTGGATCGAAACAAAGAAAAGACGACAAAAAATGACAAAGGACTTTTTCCGGGTAAAGTGAACAAAGAAGAATGGGTAACAATAAGTTCGGAAATAGATTTGTCCGCTGATAAGCATAACAAAAGAAAACGCGTAGGCGTTTGATATATATAAAAGGAAGTCAGCCAGAGGTCAGACAGACAGAACACTCGGGACAGAGAACAAGTGTCAACCACTCCCGGTCACAGCCGACGGCTGTGAGCCGTCACGTAGCCACCTTCCACCTCACCATCGCCAGTCATCCTAACAGTATTAGTAGTCATCGTCAACCCTTGGGCATTCCTATTGTCAAGCTCGCCACCCACCAGCCGAGAAAGAGAAATAAATACAAAGTTCCTACCATACTCATGTGTTGTGATTTCATTAAGCGACTACTACATATATCGTCAAGTTGTTAGTGACGATACCCGCAACGACTACGCTACGTATACAGATACACGAAGTACGGCCGTGAATTTGAAGCCGCTATATAGCATTCACTTAACAACAGCAAGATTTCGGGAAAAAGAATACGACAAAGTTAGGAATTTTTTTTTTTTTAAGAAAAAACGTCGGAAGTAAAAAGAGTAATAAATAACAATAAAAACAACAACGATGGGAAGTTGCTTTATACTCCCCTTTTACTCGGGTGCACATAATGGGAGAGAGTCATCTCGGGTATATAATGGGGAGATGGACAGTTAGATATATTAGATGAAAGAGATGATAACTGGTCTTTCTTACTTTACATTCTGCGTCTACCTCGGCCGCCATTTTATCTGGGTGATCTGTTGGGCTTCTTTTAAGAATTGGTGTTCTTCTTTCTTCGTGTCTGGAAGATCGTTGTTCTTTTATATTTAATTAACAACAAGACTTGGTGTTCTTAACAATAAAGCTTTATTTCCCCAGCCCATGATTCCGCCGCGGGTGAGATGGATCCAGGGAGCTAACAACAACGTCTACACTCCTTGAAAGCCGGGTCGAATCTGCTAACTAAAACTAAAACCTATTCCCACGCGTCTGTAATGGCGCGTTTTCAAGGGTCAAATCAAAAGGTCACTAACTGTCCATACCCGACTAGTAACTTTTCATAGGACTCCGTTTCTTTTAAATCAATGGACCATAATTCAAAATTCTGACTACAGGTACGTTCATAAATTATGAATACTTATAAATTATGTAACAGAACGTTCCCCAAGGTTTTGAAGGAATTGGAGATCAAGACTGAAGGAATTGGAAATCAGAGGGAGAATCAAAGCCATACAGACCACAGCATTGTTAAGATCGGATAGAATACTCAGAAACATCCAAGAAACGTGAGGAGACTTGCTGTCGCTCAGCCCCCAGTGAAAGACCACCGGCTGGTATGAAAAACTCACAAAGAATAAAAACATCTGAAGAATTGGAGAAAAAGAAAACTGTAAGTTTCTGGGAATATTGGAATAGAACACCATCAAACTGAGATGAAAGAAGAAATAGAAGAGTATCTCTCAGTCGGTAAAGCATCCACCTCGGAGTCAACTAGTGCACGAGTAGTACAGCTTGAATCTGTGCGATACAGTTGGGAGCTGATGGTAGGTGTGGTGCCCCACCTCTGACGCAAAAAAATCTCCCTAGTCTAGCGTTTGTGAAAAGGGGATAGACTCGCTGGCTGTCCAGCTGATACCGACAACAGGGCAACTTCGCAGACGTTATTAAGGTTGACTCCGCGTCCCAAGGAATCCAAAACTGGGGCCTAATCCCTTGATGTAGTTTTATTGTCATATCCAGGACACCCCTTTATTTAGCTACTAGAAGTGGCTACCCAGTGTCACCTTGGTAGTGGGGGGAGTGGAAATATTTGGTGTATTGATTTGTTTACTTTTGAGATTTACGAATGCTGGACTTTTTTAAGTGGAATTTCAATGCTATTTCTATGTATATTTTAATTTTTAAATATCTTCGAATATAAATAAATTCTTCATAATATTTGCACAAAAAGCAAGAAGTGGTAATTTACTTTGTCATTGATAATAATTGTTTTATTTTCGTAGTTTCATCCGGACATACATACATGCATACACACCAACTGCCCTTTATATATGTATAGATTATTTATGTCCGTTTCTTAGTTCGATACCGGCTTTCGCCAGCCCAGCGCATGAGTAGCACAGCTTGGATCTGTCGGCTGATATCGACAATAGGCCACTCCGCCTACTTTAGTTTGACTTTACTTTAAAAGAACAAGAAAACTCCTCGAAACTCTCGAGCGGAAATCTCACCAAAGGAATAAACACATTTAGAAGTGTTTTTTCTGCTAATTTAGCTATATCTTCTTCTTACTATAATGGAGATTGTGGGTTTGTCTGTCTGTAACCGAAACTATATCACTATACAAGTCACAATTCCTTTTGTTATTTACATCACATTCTCCATGATTTTATTTTTATTTAAACCTCAATTATTAATAAAAATTGTTTTACATCATTAAGACTGTTGACCATATCTACAAACTATTAACATGCAATTGTATTTATATATACAACAAAATAGCGGTTTACAGTGTGAATTGGAAGACTAATTTGCATATTGATCTTAAAAATTTGATTTTAATAAATATATGCTTAGTATTATTGATTTCTAATTGTTTGGTTTTATCTTATTGAATATGAGCAAAAATATTGGGATAAATCTTAAAAGAAATCAATTAACAAGAAGAAATAACTGTAAATTTATTCCTTACTTCCTATTTTAACTAAAGAGTTAAATTAGGAAAATTTACCAATGATAGATGGTAGAAGAGTTAGTTTCGAAGTTGTTCTATTTTTCAATCATACCCCCTCTGTTCCAAATCTTTTTATCTGCATACTTATTCAGTTTTATTAGCCTTTCTGATTTAATATGATATTTTATTATATTAAAACTTAAATACTTGCACCCGGAGGTTGCATATATTTGCTAGCGTTTATAACATTTGTATTAATTAACGAATGCCTTACTACTTCGTTTCGTTAGAATTAAACTTGGTTAATTAGAATAATATTAATTATACGTTCCTTTGGTTCATATAATGATGGCTTTCCTCCTTGTAAAAAAAAAGAGAGATAACTTCTGTTCTTAACAGTGACCTTCTCGGCGTAGATTTGTTTCTTTTTCTTTTTTTTAATCTTTTTTTTTTTTCTAATAATTCTGAATTTATTTTCTATTTTCTATTAGAACATCTTGATTTTAAGAATTTAACATATTTTATCGAATGAAACCGAACCGAACAACAATATTCAGAACATAAATTGTAATTTAATAATGTCATGTCTCGCTATTGTCTTGTTTCCATTCTATTTACAGATGACAGGCAACTATAAAATCATGCATGATACGGATAATGAGATATGTTTCAATAGAGATATATTTCCCTGTCGCTTGTCAGTACAAGAGAAAAATCATCAAGTCGAGTTATTTATCTTAAGCGAACATAAAGAATAGTTAAATAAAGGGATGTCCTGTATATGATACTCAACTGTATCTGGTTGGATGGTTGGATTTTACGGCATGTCAACCCTTGTTGGGTCATTTTATGCCGAAGACGTTTTTGTTTTATTCATTCTTAATGAGTACTCAATTTTTTTCATTTGATTTGATTTTGTTCTTGTTTTACGGCATATCAACCTCAATGGGTCATTTAATGCCGACTACGTTTTTAAAATGAATTGGTGATAATATTTAATTTTCTAAAGGTTTTTTTTTTACGTATTTTTGTGAATGAAACTTTTAGATGATTTTTTTTTAACATATATTTTTGTGTTTTCATTTTTTTTTGAAGATTTTTAGATTTTGTTATAGATGTGTGCTTCCTTTATGTATCCAAGTAGTTTTTCTGGGTTTATTTGGTAGAATATCAGTTTTAGATTTGTTGTTTGGTAGTATTTTTTCGTATTTGTTTTAGGTTGTTACATTCTGTTAATATGTGTTTGATTGTGTAGGGTTTTTGGCATGGTATGCAATATGGGGCTGCTTCTTTTTTGAGGAGGTATAAATTGGTAATGTATGAGTGTCCTATTCTTAGTCTGGATAATATTACTTCTTCTTTTCTGGATATTTTGGTTTGATTTATTTGAAGTTTTCCTATTTGTGGCATTATTTCATGTAGTTTGTTGTTTTGGAAGTTATTCCAATAATTTTGCCATTTTTGTTTTGTGTATATGTTTATGGTTCTTTTTAAGTCTGTAAAAGGTATTTTAAAGTGTGTATCAAATGGGTTGTTTTTAGCTGTTTTTACTGCTGAGTCGTTTCCTTGGATTCCGATGTGACTTGGTATCCAGCAAAGTATAATTTCTTTTTGGTTACTATTATTGAATTTGGTGAGTAGTTTAGCTATTAATGGGTTATTTATTTTTTTGTTCATGATTGCTACTATAGCAGATTGGGAGTCAGAAAATACTATGTGTTTTGAGTTCTTGCTTTTGGTAATTAAGTCAAGTGCCAGGTCTATTGTATAAATCTCTGTGTTAAACATTGAGGTTTCTTTAGGAAGATGTCTTTTTTCAAACACATTTGTTTCTTTTTAACTCATAGATGGGACCCTAAAAGGTCAAACTCCCAGGTCTACTTTGACCCGGAGGTTCAAAGTGGATCTGGGAGTAATGCTGATAAAATGGGTGCTCCACATTCTCCAGACCTCCAGAACTGGAACCTCACCATTAGAGTTTAACGTCATTCCCAGGACATGAAGACCCTCAGACACCGCCTTCTATCACATATATGATAAACAAAAGGCTGGGTGTTGCCATAAGGACAATAGAGTTGGGACAATCATATAGGTGCTACGGCTTGATGTGACCAGCCAATTGATCGGAAGGGGTCTCACCGACCGCCCGTCTAACCTAAGTAAGGACCAAAGTGGAGTGTTGCATGTTATGGACTACTCAGCCACCAGGGTTCTATCCTTAAGCATCACGGGTCGCCACCCACGACCAACAGATACCACCACTAGGGGAGTCTTACTCCTCTGCAGAGTTGCATTCATTGTATTCTAACGCCCCACCGTCAGGGCAGGGTTTTTATTAGTAGCAAAAATATGTCTTTCAATAAAGGGAAACACATTTGATTTAAAAATAATGAAATCCTTATTGTTCATGTCCTGAGTATGACGTTAAACTCTAACTTATGGTGAGGTTCCAGTTCTAGTGGTCTGGGGAATGTGGAACACCCCTTCATCACCATTGCCCCCAAGTCCACTTTAACCCAGAGTGGTAGTACCTGTTAGGGTTCCATCTATGGGTTAAATAGAAAAATGTGTTTATAAAAAATTGAGTATCCATTAAGAATTAATTTATTTCAAATCTTTGTTGTCATTAAATGACCCACTGAGGTTGATATGCCGTAAAACAAAACAAAACAAACTAATAAAAAACATTTCATTCTATTTATAATCATTAGTGTTAGATAGGTGTACTTACAATCATGTAATGGTTATCAAATAGGAATATTTACTTTAAACCTTTGGGAGACAGGAGACCAGCTTTAAGGAAGTCATTGTGTTCCGATAACGCATTGGTCACACAAGACGAACGCACTCCTACATACTCAAACAAGAACAACAACCACAGTGTGAAACATATCAAACACCTTTGACTGTTAAACACCTATTTATGGAATGCAGGTTTTTTGCTCACATCAGAAACCGTTATTTTAATGAAAATAATATGAAAGATTTATTTGAAAATGTCAACATTGACGACATTCTGTCCTTTTTTAAGGAAATAAAATTATACCATAGAATATAGACATGAACTTAATCAATACCATACAACATGATCCCTAATGGTGCTAATACACTGTTAAAACCAATTACTACAAAAGTATAAATGTAAATACACAACATATATTACTTCCTAACCGTTAGGCATGGCATAACCCCAGACGGGTTGATATGCCGTTAAAATCAATCGACCAACCAATAACCATAACACTAAAATAGGACGGCCTCCTTTTAGTATAATCAATAAATTGCTAACCATTACACTACGATGGGATGCCTTTTCTATTTACCCAACCCGTTTGCAATGGGTCGGATATGACACATGGCTGTAGGTTTGGGCTATCCTGCGAGGATCGAACTTGCTTTTCAGTAGCAATTGACCAGCGAAACTAGATTGCTAACCATTACACTACGATGGGATGCCCTTCTTATTTACCCATCCCGTTCTCCACGCGTAGGATATGTCACAAGATTTCAAGTATACCCAGCGAGGATCGAACTCTCTTTGCAGTAGTTATATATCTGCGAGACTAGCTTGCTAACCATAACATTTGAAAATGTCAACATAGACGACATTCTGTCCTTTTTGAAGGAAATAAAATTATACCGTAGAATATAGACATGAACTTAATCAATACCATACAACATGATCCCTAATGGTGCTAATACACTGTTAAAACCAATTACTACAAAAGTATAAATGTAAATACACAACATATATTACTTCCTAAGCATGACATAACCCCAGACGGGTTTATATGCCGTTAAAATCAATCAACCAACCAACCCTTTAAAATTATTTGCTAATATTTTTCGTCTTTTTGCGTTGGGTGTTTATCTTAAAGAGTAGCAGCTCAACTCTAAGCCAATATGTCATGTGTCGTTAGAGGATTGTATAATACTTCCAACGTTGAAGATTGCGAAAAGGTTGGCGTATCACAAAAGACAGCACCAGAAATAAAGGAGAAAAGCAAAACAAACAAAAAACAAAGACAAAAAAAAAAAAAAAAAAACAAACAAACTATACTCTCTTGGCAGGATTAGCCAACTTCCTAAATTTATTATCTTTTATCTCTTGTGGGCTATTCTGCATTAGTACCAAGTAATGAAATGTAATGCCTTTATACGTATTCTAATGGTATTATCTCTTGCGCGCTAATCTGCATTAGTACCAAGTAATGA
>CM042145.1:93398715-93406215 GCA_023376005.1 Doryteuthis pealeii
CAGTAATGAAATGCAATGCTTTTATACGTATTCTAATGGTATTATCTCTTGCGGGTTATTCTGCATTAGCACCAAGTAATGAAATGCAATGCTTTATACTAATCTAAAATTATCTTTTTCAGGCTATTCTCATAAAGGCTGGGGCAAATATTATAGGTGCTAGTGCTTGACATGACCAGCCGATGATCGATGCGGGTCCTCAGACATCCGCCTAGCCTAATTAAGGGCCAATAGAGTATTTTACACGTCTGCAGATGGATGATGATATTGATAGAGGCAAAATATGTTTATTATATAGGTGGTGCATGATGTAATGGTTTGGTCGTGGGAAATAAACTTGTCAACGCGAGTTTCAAATCCTGGACTGGCTTTGCATTTCACATAGTGCTAATATTATCTGGAAAGATGCGTAATCCAACTCTCCCCCTCCTGCAATGGGTAAATAGTAGGGCAGATTGTGCTCTTTAATCTTGGTTAGCAATACCAAATCAGAGAAGGAAATCTGAATTCAAACCTTTTTAAATTCCGATTGAGAAATTGATATTGTGTTCATATCATCCTCGTGCGGATGGTAGTTATTGGTTTGGTTTGTTTTACGGCATATCAACCTCGGTGGGTCATTTAATGCCGAAAAGGTTTGAAATAAATCATTCTTAATGATAATACAATTTTTTTATAAACATTTTTCTATTTAACCCATAGATGGGAACCTAACAGTACTACCACTCCGGGTCAGAGTGGACTAGGGAGCAATGGTGATGAAGGGGTGCTCCACATTCCCCAAACCCCAGAAACTGAACCTCACCATCAGATAGAGTTAACATCATTCCCAGGACAGTAGACACTCAGCACCGCCTTCTAGCACCCATATGATAAAAGGATTGGGGTTCCATAGGGCAATAGGGTTGGAGATCATATAGGGGTTAGGGCCTTGACGTAGCCAACCTATTGTCGGAGGAGGCTTTCGACCAATCTATATATATGGGTACTCTACTCACCCTCCAGCTATGGGATAAAAAGTAGGATTGGCTCTTTAATCTTGGTTAGGCAATCAGTCTAGGAGAAGAGAAAACTCTAAATTCAAACCCGTATAAACTCCGCTAAGAAGTCCAATCCTGCTCGTGCATAAAATTAAGGTCGAATTCATAAATATAGAATGAAATAAGATAAAAATGAACCTAACACTCAAACCACCAAACTGAGTTTCTTATTACTTCACAGCTCATGCTTCACACATAATCCCCAAAAATAAATATTAATAGGTATATATAAATAATATATACAAAATATAATATATTTCCCACCGGGAACAAGACTCACCATATATATATATATATATATATATATATATATATATATATATATAAAGCGTGACAAAAAAGTATCGAGATTTTTGTACTTTTGTCACACCTTGTATTCTGAAAGAATAATTCTTCACTTCTATCTTGGTAAATACAGCTGTTAAACTTGGTACTTTTTTGACACAACTGTATTCTGAACAAAAAATAATGAATGGAATGTTATTTTTTTTTCAGAAACAAGATGTGTCAAAAAGTACAAAAAATCTCCGATACTAATCTCAACACACCTTATATATATATATATATATATATATATACTATAAGGTGTGTCAAAAAAGTATCGAGATTTTTTATACTTTTGACACACCTTGTATTCTGAAAAAATAACATTCCATTCATTATCTTTGTTCAGAATACAAAGTGTGTCCAAAAAGTACCAAGTTTAAAGCCTGGTAAATTTACCAAAGATTTTGGAAAGGGAAAGGAATTTGGACTCCACTTGGCTATTCTTGCCCAAAATAGGCGACAAATTGTACTCCACGACCAAACTAGGTTAGGAGATAAATCTTTCTTTCTTTTCTATTGCTGGTTGGAGTTCAGAGTTTTCCTTCTCCTATGCTGGTTGCAGTATCAAAGTTAAAGAACCTAATCTGCATTATTACATGTATACTCACCTGACGAACACTGGTCAAGGGATTCGACAAATCATTAAAGAGGGGGTTCGGGGGTTAAATCGAAATTAACGGACCTAAATTTCACCATCGTATGTCACCCCGCCGAAAGAAATAATACCAAAATCAGAGAATTAACCGAATTTATGAAAATTTTCAGTGTTGATATTTAATAATAAAAGATATAATGATTTTTCAAGTTTTGAAAGTTGCAATATATGCTTTGATATATTAATAAATAAAAGATATAAATGCACCATTATTTTCATTTTAAAACTTTTACCTTTTCAGGTCAGTTAACTTTGAACCACGTATCTTGAGAATCTATGTTACGCCTCAAAGATACGTTTCAAAGTTAACTGACCTAACAATGTTTTTTTTAAATTTTTTTTCTTCGGTAGGGTGACATACGATGGTGTAATTTAACCTGGTTCGGTACCCAAGTTTCTATTATTATCAATAATATTGGTAACGATATTTCCAAGAGAGAGAGAGAGAGAGAGAGAGAGAAGAGAGAGAGAGAGAAGAGAGAGCTTCGCGTGTATCATACTCCCTATGATATTTGGAGGCGCATGGTGTAATGGTTACCGTCGTGAAATGAACACGGCGAAACGAGTTCAAATCCTGGATGAGGCTGTTTGCATTTTGCTAATACCCTTGGGAAAGGTACGAATCCAATTTTTCTTCCGCGAGCTATGGGTGAATAGTAGGACGGACTGGGCTCTTTAATCTTGGTTAGGCAACCGGTCTAGGAGAAGGAAAACTCTGAATTCAAACCTGTTAAACTCCGCTTAAGAAATTTAACTTGTGTCGCATCCTACCCGTGCAGAGGGTTGGTAAATATGTATAATATAAAAAGTTAAACTGTTGTATTTTATAATTAATAGCAATTATATACACCCTCCTGGTGCTAGAATTTAATTATTATTGTAATAAGATATTATATTGAATTAGAAAACCTAATGAAACTAAATAAGAATGCAAATAAAAAGATTTGAAACAGAGGGTGTATATTCGAAAAATAGAACAACTGAAACTTACTCTCCCATCTCTTTCGTCTTTTATTGCTAAATTCTCCTAATTTAATTATTTAGTTAAAATAGGCTATAAAGAATAAAATTACAGTTATTTCTTCTTCTTAATGGATTTATTCTAAGATTTCTCCCGAAATGTTTGTTCATATTCATTAAGATAAAACCAAACAATTAGAAATCATTAATTCTAAGCACATATTTATTTAAATCAGATTTTTAATGTCAATACACAAATTAGCCTTCCCATTCACACTGTACACCGCTATTTTGTTGTATATATAAATACAATTGCGTGTTATTAGTATGTAGATAGGGTCAACTGTATTAATAATGTAAAACAATTTTATTAATAATTGAGGTTTAAATAAAAATAAAATCACAGACAATGTGACGTAAATAACTAGGGGAATTGACTTTAGTAGTAATATACTTTCGATTACAGACAGAAAAAACATAATCTCCATTATAATAAGATATAATCTGATTGATTGATCGGTAGATTTTACCGGCATGTTAACCCATCTGTGGTTATTCTATTGGTTAGGGAATTGCGTACGTTGTACGTTTATATTTACATTTTTTTGTGTAGTTGTTTGTTAAGAGTATCTTTTTTTGCACACGGTTATATGATATCAAGTATTCTTATCTAATACAAATAATTTACAAATAGATCTGTTTGACCCGAAAACCAAAGAAAACGTTTCTTTTCAAATTTTCAAAACATAATCGTTTATGACATAATTAATTTCGAATGTTTTTCTTGTGTTACTCGTTTTAAAAAATCAGAACACTCTGTCCTGAAGATGATCTCTTGTTTGCATGCCTGATATTTTGTTTCTATTATTTTAGTTTATTTCATTTTCTTTTATATTTGAAATAGTTTTAAATAGATTACTCTGTGTGTGTAAATAAATTTTGATCGAAACACGTATTAACAAATTACAGTAATAAGTTTCACCCATACCATAGTATATATGTAAAATAACCTATAACTTATAATCTGATGGATTCATTTTCATTTTTCTCCCTTACACACACACACACACACACACACACACACACATATATATATATATATATAAAGGTAAAAGAATCCAACTGACTGGTATGTAGGGATGATTCTATTTGGGATCATCAATATTACTGTACATCCACAATGTATGCTGATATTGATGGAAAACTTAGATATTTATACAAGGATTTTTACAAATACCTAAGAGAGCTCAATTTATAATAACTAATAAATTAATTATATACAGTAGTATATATATATATATATATATATATATATATATATATATATATATATATATATTAGGGCCGGTTTAGCCCAGTCGGTAGACGGCTAGGAACCACAAGAGTTCCGAGTTCCGAGTTCGATACCTTCTGGCACTCGCCAATCAGCGTATGATTAGCACATGGACCAGTGCGGTAGATTGAGGAGCTGGTGGTAGATGTGGCCCTCCATCTCAGAAGCCCCAAAATCTCCCTGGTTCTAGTGTTAGTGAAAAGGTGATAGACTCCTTCGCTTAGGTCACTCCGACGACTCTACTTTTTAAAAAATTATATATATATATATATATATATATATATATATATATATATATTAAGAATACTGTCCATCAGATCTCATCAAAATGTTTATAATGGCCAAATCTTTAAAAAGATACTAGACAGACCGCTTGTTGAGAAGATATTCGTACTAAAATATCAAAATGCAATAAAATGCCATCAGTTTCGCTTTAATGCATCCGAATATGCTTAATTATCTCAAATATCAGATCCAAATCAGTGTTTCGAACGTTCTTAGACCACAAACCCAATGCCCAAACCCTCAACATCTATTCCATATTTTGGTGGCGTCATACGGTATTGTCAAGCAATCCTTGGAATCATTTCAAGACAAAGCCGGCTAACGTCCAAGCCAGGCACGGTTCATGCTGGTGGTTTCCATCAGACCCTAGCTGTTCTTCCTGTCCCTGACGTCGCCATTGTTGTCAGTTGATGACCTCTCCAATTCTATCCTTGTCACTGTCGCTGAAGAGGAAGAGCCTCCGGGACCGTGGTGCGGGTTTAGGTCAGAAGTGAAATCGTGAGAGCAGGACGTAGGGGTCTGTAAGAAGAAACGAGCAGTAGGGTTTATTCAAAAGAATTTGTATGAATCATAGAATTCAGATACTGTCCTTTCAGTAAGTACGTAAACATATAAGCCGAAACAATCTCTCAATGTTCGTTGACGCTGATTATTGAATCTGTAGATACCTTTAAAATGTATGTTTATATCTATAAATACGCAGGACTAAGGATTTCTAATGTTATTGAGAGTATAATATGTTTTGTGGACAAACTTTTGAAACGGATATCCTGAGAGATGATCGTCTTAAAAACAAAAAAAGTTGGTTGGATTTTACGGCATGTCAACCCTTGGGTTATTCATTCTTGTCTGGTATTTAATTTTTTTTTCAATCTCACGTTTTAAAAACCTATTTCTTTAAACTATTTAAAATCTATTTAACCCATAGATGGGACTCTAACAGGTACTACCACCCAGGATCATAGTGAACCTGGGACTAATGGCAATAAAGGAGTACTCCACAATCCCCAGAGCTCCAGAATTGAAACTTCACCATTAGATGCAATTTACTGTCCTCCTCAGGACACTAAGTCTCTCAGCCACTGCCTTCTAGCACATATATGATAAAAAGGATTAGAGTCTTGCCATAAGGGCAATAGGGCCAGGACAATCATATAGGTGCTAGCGCTTGACATGACCAGCCAATTGATTGGAGGGGGCCTCTCCAACTGCCTATCTAGCCCAAGCAAAAACCAGAGTGGTGTATTGTTTGTCATGCACTGCTCAGTCACCAGGATTCTGTCCCTAAGCATAACGGGTCACCACATAAGGCCCGCAGGTGGCCCCATTGAGATGATCATACCTCTCCACAGAGGTGAAGCGGTACAAATAAGAATAGTTACAAGAAACTACATGATTTAAGGGCCGGGTTAGCTCAGTCGGTAGAGCGTTCGGCTAGAAACCACAAGGTTCCTAGTTCGATACCTGCCCTCGCCAACTCAGCGTATGAGTAGCACAGGGATTAATAGCATTAAACATGATTACTTCAGCTGAATAAATCTAGCTTGAATTCAGAGTCTTTATTCTGCTAGATTGGTTGCTTAAACAAGGCTAAAAACCTAGTCTGCCATACTATGTACACATAGATAAGGGGCTGAGTACAAATTAGTTCACGCTTTTTACAAGAACATAAATGCACTCGTTGTCTAATGTTTAAAGTCTATGGAAATTGACATGGCAAAACGAGTTCAAATCTTGGACGAGGCTGTTTGCATTTCAAATAGCGCTCATACCCTTAGGAAAGGTATAAATACAACTGTTCCCCCTCCAGCTATGGGTAAATAGTAGGGACAATTGGAATCTTTAACCTTAGTACGGTATCCGGTCAAGGAGAAGGAAAAGTGTGAATTCAGACTCCGCTAAAGAAAACGCAACTGCCTCGTCCAGAATCTAAACTAGGATCGGCAATTTGTAAGGAATAATTTCCAACCGTTTCTTCAAAATATTCCAAGCTGGTTTTAAGTTTGCAACTCTTAAATTGCTCATCTGGCGTATTTGAAAATATGAACCATATTAGATAGATACTAACATATAGAAAGATAGATGGACAAAACTAGATAGATAATAACAGATAGATGAAAAATATTAGATAGATATTAAAAGACAGAAAGACACATGAACAATATCTGATAGATAGATACTAACAGTGTGAAAGATAGATGAACAAAATTAGATAGACAAAAAGATAGGTGAACAATGTTATATAGATAGATACTAATAGACAGAAAGATAGATGAATAATATTAGACAGGTACTAACAGACAGAAGGATAGATGCATAATATCAGATAGATAGATATTGAAACACGGAAAGACACATGAACAATATCTGATAGATAGATACTAACAGAGGGAAAGATAGATGAAAAATATTAGATAGATACCGATTGCGATAAGTAAATTGTCGTTTAAATTACACCAAAATGTATACGGTCCAATTATTTTTCAGATGCTGCTGGTCTCCTAGGACATTTACTTTTATTCAGACATCCTATGATTTCCAATTTCTTGTACCAATCAAAGATGGATTGTCTAGTCGGCTGTGGTTTCTAGAAATGTTTCAAACATGTTATTAGTGGGCGTTTATCGTGTAATGGTAATCGACCTGGCGAAACGAGTTCAATTCCTGGACGATGCTGTTTGCATTTCACATAGCACTCATAACTTAGGGAAATGTAGGTACTTATTCAACCCGTTCGCCACGGGTAGGATGTGACACAAGGTAACAAGTTTGGAGAATTCTGTTAAATATTGAATCAGCATTATCCTATCATTTTTGTAAGGTAGTGTACAATTAGAATTTAACGTTTAACTGAAAGAACTCATGGAAATCACCATTCAACTATTCTTCCTCCAGCTGTG
>CM042145.1:93411215-93433715 GCA_023376005.1 Doryteuthis pealeii
CTGACACGGCTACAGCTTGAAAGAAATCTCGCTTTATCTTATCAGAGAGATCAGGTTTCCATATAATCGATAATCTGTCTAAAGCAGTTCATGCCTTACCTGGGCTACAGCACATAGAAAATATAACAGAGAAGGTTAAACTACATTTTGTCAATCATCAGGCGATACTACATTCTGAAGAATTACAACTCTTACGAGAGGGTGTTACAGGGAACGCACGGAATATAAAACATAATCGGATGTACATTGAAGTATGTCTAACACCCGCCCTATAGTCTGGAGCGTTAGAATGCGCCGACTGCACCTCTACAGAGGGGTAAGACTCCTCCAATGGGGCCACCTGTTGGCCGTGGGTGGCGACCCGTAATGCTTAAGGATAGAACCCGGGTAGTTGAGCAGTCCATGACTTGCAATACTCCACATTGGCCCTATCTTGGGCTACACGGGCGGTCGGAGAGGCTCCCCCCGATCAATCGGATGCACCTATATGATTTTCCCAACCCTATTGCCCTTATGGAAAGCCCAAACCCTTTTTATCATATGGGTGCTAGAAGGCGGTGGCCGAGGGTCTACATGTCCTGGGAATGATGTTAAACTTTATCTGAGGTTCCAGTTCTGGAGGTTTGGGGAATGTGGAGCACCCCTTCATCACCATTGCCCCCCCTGTCCACTCTGACTCAGAGTGGTAGTACCTGTTAGGGTCTGATCTATGAGTTGAATAGAAAAAACATTGAGTATCCATTAAGAATGACTTTATTTCAAAATTTTATTGGCATTAAATGACCCACTGAGGTTGATATGCCGCCGAAACCAAACGAAACCACAAATCAAGTTAACAAACGTATATTCGATAATAATAATAATAATAATAATAATAATAATAATAATAATAATAATAATACACTTTTCAGCATACAAATAAATGGTATATGCAGAAGTCTGAACCTGTCCTGGAGAATGAGACGCATAACATTCTCTGGGACGGATCACCTAATCCAACCAGGAGACCAGACCTAGTATTGATTGACAAGAAGAAGAGAACGTGTCATCCCGTGGACCACCGATTGAAAATGAAAGAGAGTGAAAAGATAGACAAATACTTAGACCTTACCAGAGAACTGAGGAAACTGTGGAACATGAAGGTAGAGGTCGTACGAATTGTAATTGGTGCCTTGGAACGGTCCCCAGAGTTGTGGAATATAATTTGGGTGAATTGGAAATCAGAGGAAGAATTCAAACTATCTAAACTACAGCACTGTTAGGATCGGCTAGAATACTCAGAAGAGTCCTGGAGACCCGAGGGGACTTGTTGTCACTCAGCCTCCAGTGAACCACCGGCTACGACAGGCGTGAAAAACTCCCAGATAGAAAGGTAGATATATAGACAAATACGTAGACCTTGCTAGAGAATTCGCAAAAACTGTGGAATGTGAGGGTGAAAGTGATACCAATTGTAGTTGGGGCACTTGGAACAGAGGAACTGGAAACCATAGAAAGAATTTAGACCTTCCAGACAACAGCATTGTTGAAATCAGCTAGAATAATCAGAAGTGTACTGTCCATTTTGAATAGTCTGACTATTGAGGTCTTCAAAAGTTCTTTGGCGCCTTGTTTGATCAACAGTCAAATTATTCCAAATGTCCCAGTTTGGGCCATTGCTGTGCTCGGATAGACGAGGCACACCTGAAGAAGGATACAGCGACCAAACGTTGAGGACGCAGTGAGTTCGAAACTAACTGAGTCTTTTTGTGATTATGAACGTGACCAGACATCTTACAGAAGCCTAATAATTTTTTTTTTTACATCATTCAGTGATCGGCCGTGATAAAGATGAGAACAACAGTCCGAAAAAAAAAATTCGTCCATGATTCGAACTCGGGATCGGTGATTCCATTTTACTACGACGATAACCGTTAGGCAAGACACACTACCAAGCCACCGTTGCATGTTGATAACGCAGGGGTCTTTTATGCAATTAAAAACATGTTTTTCAACGCGCGAAACGTTCGGTTGTCATCGGGTATCGATGAGCTGTCTCCATTCCTGAACCTACTCATTATCCCTTTGTGGATCTGAACGCTAACGAGAAAAGTCCTCAAAAATTGGCAATGGCGACTGGACTGTTGACTCTCAACGCTGAGACATGTTGCGCAGTCAAAGATGGCTACCGAGCGACATATCACGCAGGAAGAGGCTCGAACAAGACGTGAAAGCGTGGTGGTGGGTTAAGTGTCGGGGGTAAGTTGGGAAGTTGGGTGCGAATGACGGCCAAATCCAGCGGGCTGTCTTCTATGGACCTGCCTCCAAATGAGGGAGCACTTGGCACGTTGCCATGGACACACTTTCAATATGGCCGGTATAATGAGGTCAGGAGCTTGAATAAGTCAAACCGTATGTATATCCAAAGAGCAAGTGTGGGTAAGTACACGGGTAAGCGAATGCATGTATGTATATATGTATGTATGTATATGTGTATGTATGTAGGAGTTTACTTATTAACGGTTCCATATTTGATGTACGTGTTTCTGCGTAATTGCGCATGCGCCTCTGTGTGTAAGACCAAATGTGTGTCCCTCTCAGAGCTGATATGTAATGGCTGTTGAACTTTTTAATGTCTGCTAACAGAATTGAATATTTCCAGAGCTTGATGTTTTGTTACATCGATTAATGCCGATAAAAATTATGAGAAGGTTCTTGAAACTTGCCGGACTGCCAGACAAATTTACATTGCCGGAACTGACGTCACGGCCGATCACTAAATGATGTAAAAAAACAAAAAAAACTTTATTTAACTTCTGTAAGATGTCTGGTTGCGCTCTCACAAAAGGACTCAGTTTTCGAACTTACTACGTTAGAGTTACTACGGGAGAGAAATTGCGCATCGTCACAAAAGGACTCAGTTAGTTCGAACTTACTACGTTAGAGTTACTACGGGAGAGGTTTTTATTTTAACTTTCGTGTCTGCAATTGAAACTACGTCACTACTTACATCGTCACAAAAGGACTCGGTTAGGTTCGAACTTACTACGAACTTTCACAATTCTTATTACGTTGATCCGGGAGAGAACTTACCATCACCAATTCCTGATTATATGTTATTATTATGGAGATTCGGTGCCTGTCTGCAACCGAAACTAGTCACTTTACATCGTCACAAAAAGATGTAGTTAGGTTCGAACTTACTACGTTAGTAAATTGATCCGGGAGAGAACTTACTATCACCAATTCCAGCTTATACATTATTATAATGGAAATTCGGTACCTGTCTACAACCGAAACTACGTCACTGCTTACATCACAATCCCCTAAAAAATTGGGTAAGTTTATCAACGAGTATCTAATTTACAGTCAAAATCATTAATACATAGACTCTAGAATAAATCTTATTTATCAACGATGTCTCTATACAAATCTAAGTTAGATTTGCCTCAAAACATCCCATGTTATTAGTCCGTTTAAAATCCTGTAATGTGTCTTATATGTCACTAAGAATTAAACGTTTACATGCTATACGGTCTGGGTGATTTGCATGTTGGCTTTAACAAAAGCAGGTTTAATAAATAATTACTTGGTGTTATTGATTTTATTGTTTTATTCTCCAATGTACTAATATCAATTCTATGGATGATTTTATATAGAAACCAATTAAAATATAATTAAAATACGTATAAACTTTTTATATGTGTTCTTATTTAATTTTCATTATATGTGTTCTTATTTAATTTTCATATTGTAATATATTTTATTACATTAAAACTTAAATGTTTATGCCCCGAGTGCATATTCTTGCTAGTAGATATAAATGCAGAACAAATTATTTTAAACGTCGACCAGAGACAAACATAGGTTGAGAACCACTGCGCTAAATCTATTTCCTAACTTGCTAGTGTAATCTGATCACGCTTTCAAATGACCTCGGGTTCATCATTCATCAATTACACTAGATGACCCCCAACGGCCATTGGGCCGTTTTAAATTATCCACACTACATGTCAATAATAGAGTTCGTCAATTGAAACAAAGTAAACTAAAGTGTGTCTTCCCTTTTACCCGAAGATATTCTTTATTCCTTACATAAATTGTATTGGGCATCTCATGTGATATAGTGACTAGCAAATCATCACTGCTGATACGGTAGAGCCAGTGAGGATTGAACTCAATACGGTAACAATAATCTGCTCATCACTATCAGCAGTGGATCAGAGCATGATGGAAATCTCAACTAATCCACTTGGTGATTTATAACTTACAAACTAAAGTTTATTATCTAACTTCTTTGTGTTGTCTGGTCACGTTACTTTCTAATTCAATGAAAGCCACGTTCTCAAACGACCCTGAGGTCATCACATATCAATCAAACTAGATGACGTGCAACAGTGTTTTGAAACCATTTTAAAGTAAAGATACGTTCTTTAACCATGTACATAAATAGGTATTGGGCATCTCCGCGTGGTGTAGGGGCTAACAAATCATCACTGCTGATACGGTACAGCGAATGGGGATTGAACTCAGTACGGTAGCAATAATCTGCTCATCACTACGCAACTACAGACATTGACTAAACGTATATTTGCTAATGTCGATATAATTAGGCAATTACTTAAGATATTACGCAAATAATGTTATGAGATTTGGGAAAATTGGGAAAATGAGTTGTATTTCCATTGTCTCAAATCTATTTCTATCTTTCGTTTTAATATCTATGAATCTATTTATCTATCTATCTTCTCTCTGCTTAGTCTTTTTTCTTTTATCTCTCTCTATCTAAGTATCTTTAATAAGTTCTTTCTTTCTTTCTTTCTTTCTTTCTTTCTTTCTCAGTCTCTTTCTTTTTTCTTTTTTCTATCTATCTATTTTCTTCCTACGCAATCAGTTTTTTCTCCTCTCTCTCCCTCTCTCTCCCCCTCACTATCTATCTCAGTATCTTTCTTTCTTTCTTTTTCTCAATCTTTGTTTTCTCTCTATCCATCTATCTTTCTATATGGCAGTCTCTTTCTTTCTTTCTTTCTTTCTTTCTTTCTTTCTTTCTTTCTTTCTTTCTATCTATCTATCTATCTATCTATCTATCTCAGTCTCTTTCTTTCTCTCTTAGTATTTTTCTTTCTTTCTCTATCTTTTTTCTAATTTTCTTCTATCTATTTATATTCATTTTCTACAATCTATCTATCTATCTCTATCTATCTATCGTGCTTAATTTCTTTCTCAATCTTTATCTATCTCGATCTATCTATCTATCTATCTATAGATGTTTCTGTCTACAAGCAATTACATTACATACCGTGTATATAATTACCTTACGACAAAACCAGATTATTATAGGTTGTCCATCGTGTAATCAGTGCCCATCCATTTAAGAATAGTTTTAGATGTGAATGACAATGGACATTATAACAATGAGTAACATTTGGGGGAGGTGCAGGTGGAACTCTTCCGGCGCATTTCTTTTTCTCAGACATATTTCCTTTATCAAGGAAGCCGTTGCATTTTCGAGATTCGTTCACTTATCAAATATTATCTTGAATATGAATGGACATGGTTTTCGAAATTTTCGTTTTTAAATACCTGATGTCTGAAATCCTAAAATAAATAATCGTTATTAAATGAATCGGTAATGTATCCTTATTCTTGTTGTTTTTAGTTTTGAATTTTGGCCAAAGTGTTCTAATTTCTTGCCCTATTATCTTTATGCCAATCAGAGATTATGTTATGTTCGGTTATTTCTATCAATCTATCTATCAACTTCTTTTTTACAATCTCTCTCTCTCTCTCTCTCTCTCTCTCTCTCTCTCTCTCTATATATATATATATATATATATATATAATTTAATATCCCAAGCGTGTTGGTAGATCCTTGCGGAGAGAAAAAACCCGGCAGAGAGTTTGATTGTAAAAATATACTACCAAACATCAACCAGGAAGAAAAAAAAAATTTTGAAAAAAAAGAAAAAGACCAAGATATTCGAACCAACAAAAAATAATCTATTGGTATAGTATTTGGCCAAAAGAAAAAACAATTTATATGTATATATATGTATATAAGATATATATATATTCATATAACCGCTAGGAGAAGCTAATTTGTAAAAAGTGCTCGATATCTAAGTAGAGCCAAGTAATAAAGATAATCTACTGAGTCAGACGAACCTATATTAGTTTCGCATAAAGCTCTTCAGGGCTAAAAATCTGACTGAAGAAGAAAAGGAGCAAGACCAATAAAATACTACTAACCACATTAATCATTTAAATTATCAAATCATACTGACCAATAAAAACACAGAACGCTATAAGTTTATTGTTTAATTAAAAAAATATTAATTTCTATATTAACTGATTTTTAATTTTTTTTAAATATTATTTAGAAACAAGCAGATTTAAAACAATAAATAAGTCTAAGCACCCCGTCGTCATTCTCATCCCCTCAACCAAATGGAACCCAGCACGCCAACGATTGTCCGTCTCTTTGCCCGTAGTTAAACGATCCATCGATACGACTAAATCTAGGGAGACGGGGTTTATTCTTTAAACCTCGACATTTAATATTTTTATTTTATATATATATATATATATATATATATATATATATATATATATATGTGTGTGGTGTGTGTGTGTGTGTGTGTGTGTGCACGCGCGTGTATATATATGATAAAGAAGATGACTTATCGGAGAATTGAATATCAAGTTAATCACAGCATCGACCGTCACATCAATATGAAATAAGAGATTATTTGAGACTTTTAAGAGTAGAAAGCAATATATATATATATATATATATATATATATATATATATATAATATATATGTGTGTTGTGTGTGTGTGTGTGTATGTGTATATATATGTGTGTATATGTATATATATATATATATATATGTGTATATATATATGTGTGTGATATATATGTGTATATATAATATGTATATAATATGTGTATATATATATGTAATATATATATATATATGAATATATATATAATATGATATATATATATATATATATGAATATATATATATATATATAATATATATATGTGTGTGTGTGTGTGTGTGTGTGTAAGTACGATAAGGAAATTAATTTCTCCACATATGTGTGTGTGTGTTACATAATTCGTGGGTTGCCTACGAATTATGACTATATGGTATTATAATGGAATGGTAAATGGAAAGTTACTATTATAACCGTTATAAAAAGTGATTGACAAACAGTTCACCTTTCACTGACCTACCCGCTGATTTTTCATCGGCTGAAGGCAAAGTGTTTGAAGGGGACTGAGTTAGGTTAGTTAGAATTTAGGGGTTAGTCGAGGAGTCCAGATATGACTCGTCTGTTCCCCAGGGAAGGCCTCTTCTCACCGCGAGGTTAAACACTTTTGGGCTTCGGTTTTATTAAAGGCGTCTGAAAAAATAAACTATGTCTTGTTTTATTATAAAAAAACAAAGAAGATGAGCACAGACAACAAAGCCTTGCAAAATAGAAGCCGTATCTACAAACACGGGATGTTATGATGGATGGAAATTTATAGTCGATGTTCGAACATTTCGGTTTACAATGGAAACCTTCTTCAAGACTGTGAAAATGAGAAGAAAACAAGGATTTATGTAGATAAAAGATTATGGATGTTTTGTATGCGTTGAATTAGAATTTTTTTCTAATTCAACGCATACCAAACATTCATCGTCTTTCTCGTCTATGCGATCTAAAACCACCCTATTTTTGTTACACTTTTTGTTTAAATAAGAAAAATGGTAATGCATTGGAAAAAGGGTTTAACAATATAAATGCATTGGAAAGGGGTTTACTATAAGAATGCATTAAAAAGGGGTTTTACTATAAAAATGCATTGCAAAAAGGTTCTTTACTATAAGAATGCACGGGAAAAGAGTTTTACTATAAAATTGCATTGGAAAAAGGTTTTACTATAAGAATGCATTAAAAAAGGGTTTTACTATAAAAATGCATGGGAAAAAGGTTATTTATAATAAAATAGCATGTAACGTGTTGTAATATGTTTTAATGTTTTTTCTTTTTTATGAATCATGTTTTTTGTGTAATAAATTTGGTAACTTAAATGTTTTCAGTGAACTTATTAATATATGTGTATCTGAAGCTCCCTCGTACTGTTAATACCTCTTCTTCTGTTGGATATATATATATATATATATATATATATATATTATATATATATATATATATATAATATTATATATATGCGGATTGAGTTCGTTATATTTAGATTATAAGATCATCCGTAGTTATACCCTCATGAATCTTTTACTTATTTCTTGCTGGAGTAGCTGACTGGTACCTTACTTTCTTCTGTTCTTGTGTTCTGTAATCTGTTGTTATCTTCATTGCTTTTTTAAAAAACTTCTTCTATTGTTGACAGGTCTGGTTCTGTGTCTTCAAGATCCTGGTTTTCCAAGGCTGTTATTAGTTCTCATAGACAACGCAAGATTTGCATTTTGTGATCCTATTTTTATTCAGAACAAGAACTCACTTGTTAGGATCCTTCAACCGCACGAGTGGAGTGAAACCGGTACGTGCTTACATTACGATGTCTCCTGCTTAACTGACTAAGCTAACTGAGCCTTCTTTCCCACAGTGCGTGTAACCGGAAAGAAGGTTACCCAATGGTTATTTCATCTAACCTCACAGATTTTGAATTTCAACCCCTTGAATTGAAAATCTGTCTCAACACTAACCGTCTAAAAACCGATGGTACTTTCTTTCTTTTCTTTCTTTCTTTCTAATTCTTTTTTCTTCTCTATATTTTTCTTGTATTCGTTTCTTCTTTTTTTCTTTCTTTCTTTTCATTCTTTATTCTTTTCTTTCTTCTCCATATTTTCTTGTATTCTTTTCTTCTTTTTTTCCTTCTTTCTTTTCATACATTTTTATTCTTTTCTTTCTCCATATTTTTCTTGTATTCTTTTCTTCTTTTTTTCCTTCTTTCTTTTCATTCTTTTTTATTCTTTTCTTTCTTCTCCATATTTTTCTTATATTCATTTCTTCTTTTTTTCCTTCTTTCTTTTCATTTATTTTTATTCTTTTCTTTCTTCTTTGTAACCTTGTGTGTGTAACCGGAAAGAAGGTTACCCAATGGTTATTTCATCTAATTTCACAGATTTTGAATTTCAACCCCTTGAATTCAAAATCTGTCTCAACACTAACCATCCAAAAACTGATAGTACTTATCAATATAGAACAGTACCTTAGGTTTTAGCTCTTAACACAAAACAAAAAATCGACCGAGTGACAAGTCGTAACTCGAAAAACTCATAAGTTGAAGTACATGTAAATCAAGGTATCACTGTATTTTGTTTATTATTAGACTTTATTGGATGTATTGATGCATCTACATCTGAATATTATGGTTTGGATTGGTTTGGGTCCTTTGTTTTATGGCATATTAACCTGCATGGGTTATTTAATGATAAAGCCATCCTTGTAGAAAACGGAAAACTCGTAAATCTGGTAAGTCAATATACCACCGGATTTTCGATTCGTGCATCTCAATTCATACTGAATCTACTTTCACGAAGACTAATATCAAATTAAAAAAAAACGTAGTGTCTTGCACAAACACATTCACACATACAGATAAGCACACAATCAAACACTCATACTTACACACACGCATACATACACAATGAAGCACCCATACTTACACACATGCATTCAAGTACACACACACAATCAAGCACAGAAGCAAGTGCGTAGATCACATGCGCAATAATTAAGTTAAACACCCAAGAAAGCACACATACGTACACAGACGCAATCAAGTACACACGCATATACTCAAACACACAAGAAAGCACACATACTTACACAGACGCAATCAAGTACACACGCATATACACAAACGCACAAGAAAGCACACATACTTACACATACGCAATCAAGTACACACGCACGCAATCAAGCAAATAGACTTGCATACATGCATTCGAATATACACACACAATCAAGCAGACGTGTAATCACGTGTACATTTACACACACATTAAGGTGTGTACTCACACATACTCAAGCACACAATAAAAAACCCCAAAAAACGTAGGGTCTTTCCCTTGTATTCTGTAAGGCTGCACCACTTTGACCCTAACGAGGCGCCTGGAGATGGGAGTTGCACAAGAATGCTGCGTGTGATGTTGAACAAGTCGTGTAAACAACACCCGACAAGGAAGCAGCTGTACGGCCACTTGTCGCCTATCTCACAAACCATCTGAGTGAGACGAATAAGACATGCTAGACACTGCTGGAGAAGCAAGGATGAACTCATAAGCAGCGTTCTCCCGTGGAAACCAGCACATGGACATGCCAATGTGGGTCGTCCAACAAGGACTTACATTGACCAGCTCTGCGCGGATACTGGATGCTACGCAGACGAACTCCCGGGGACAATGAGTGATAGAGAAGGTTGGTGAGAGATCGTCATGGATATCCGTGCTAATTGCACAACATGATGATGGTGAAAGAATTATCTCCCTTGAACGAAGATTGACCTTCTCATCAGTTCCTTTGTCTTCAGTCAACTGACACATTCCTAGATTCTGTCACAATGCTTGCAATGTTTGTCGTGAAGATTGCACAAGGTTAAAGATCTGTGTGTTGGCTTTTGTTTTGGTGTGGAGGGTCGGAAGGGATTTCTTTCTCGTTGAAACAATTTGGGCTGAAGATGGTCAGTGCGCGCGTGACACTTGATGTGACCTGAAATCAGCTCGAATTGTGCACGGTGAGCCGAGATTTCGAACATGGCGGATGGCAGAAACCCGTGGCTCAAATAGTGTGTGAGGCCTTATTTGAAAAATTGATTGCCGTTTGGGCGATTGCAATGAGAAGGAATTTCAACTTTGCCGGCTTCGTTTATGATTAGTTACCTTTTCAGAAATAGGCTTAATTGTATTTGTACGCGTTCACGCGCATGCGCGGCGAACGCACGTACGCACACGCACGCGCACATAAAACTCTCTCTCTCTCTCTCTCTCACACACATACATACAGACAAGCACATAATCAAACACACAGACTTACACACACGCATTCGTGTACATACGCACAATCAAACACGCACGCAAGCACACACACACACACGCACACACACACACACAAGAATTCAAGCACACTTACACACTCAGACACACAATCAAGCACACACACACACACACACACACACACACACACACACTTACACATATGCATTCATGTACAAACACATAAACAAACACACAATACACACATACTTACATGCGTTCACGTGCACACGCACAAACACATTCACACATACAGATAAGCACACAATCATACACGCATACTTACACACACGCATTTAAGAACTCGCACACATACATACACAATGAAGCACCCATACTTACACACATGCATTCAAGTATACACACATAATTAAGCACAGAAGCAAGTGCGTAGATCACACGCACAATAATTAAGTTAAACACACAAGAAAGCACACATACTTACACAGACGCAATCAAGTACACACGCATATACTCAAACACACAAGAAAGCACACATACTTACACAGATGCAATCAAGTACACACGCATATACTCAAACACACAGAAAGCACACATACTTACACAGACGCAATCAAGTACACAAGCATATACTCAAACACACAAGAAAGCACACATACTTACACAGATTCAATCGAGTACACACGCATTTACTCAAACACACAAGAAAGCACACATACTTACACAGACGCAATCAAGTACACACGCATATACTCAAACACAAAAGAAAGCACACATACTTACACAGACGCAATCAAGTACACACGCATATACTCAAACACACAAGAAAGCACACATACTTACACAGACTGATTCAAATACACGCGCACGCAATCAAGCAAATAGACTTACATAAATGCATTCAAATATACACACACAATCAAGCAGACGTGTAATCACGTGTACATTCACACACACATTCAGGTGCGTACGCAAGCACACAATCAAGCACACAAAGGTACATACTCCTATTCAAGTACACAGAAACACACAGAGACTCAATCACAAAATCAAGCACCCAGCGCCTTCAATTACACACACACACAACACACACACCACACACACACACACATACTCAAGCTCACAATCAAGCACACAAATTCACACACACGCGTTCAAATACATACACATATATACATACACTAGCACACGCATAGATATATACAGATATGTTAAACCCTTGCACACCCAAGGGAACGCTTACCCGCATACATTTCTTTAACGTGCACTCGCACACACATAAAAATAATCACAGACACAGACACACACACACTTAAATACACAAATAAACATACACAAACCCTTAGGCGCCAATTCACACGCATTAACACAGTCACGAAGGAATAGCAAGGGCAAAAGCACACACGAATACTAGAATGCATACACGAACCCTCTGAAGTACTCATATGGACGCAAATAAGCATATACAGACACACATGCACACATACACTTGCACACACACACACACATACACACATGCACACACACACTTACACATACACACATGCACACACACACATAGACACACATGCACACATGCACACACACACACACACACACACACACACACATGAATGCGTGCAGAACACACGCGCACATATTCACACTCTCTCATACATATACACACAAAACCTCTTAAACACGCATACAAAAACGCGTGTACGTAAGAGCACTTAAACATTCTCATACACACATATACACACGGCCTCCACACACATATATGCATACACACATGCACAAAAATACCAAGTTTCCAGGTTCGATACCGGTTCCCCAAACTCAGCGCATGAGTGGCACAACTTGGTAATCTGATCTGTGCAGTAATGCATCTAGAAAGTTGACGGTAGGTGTTCCACCTCGGGTTGTTACTAGAATTTACAATGCCAACACGTCGCCACTTGAAATACTGGCGCAACACAATCTTCCTAACTTCATGGATGCACTAACCAAAAACATAAAGTCTTATTTTAACAAGTTATGCCACTACTAAATACAGATCAATATAGAATATTCATAGAGGACTCAGTGGATATTGAACTCACGCTAGTTTGTTTCATAACCAAATCCCCTCAACAATACATAGGTATACGAGTTCTATTCAAAAAGTATCGAGAAATGAACAGCAGTCTACGCATCCTCACATTATTATACTCCCACGTTTTAAACTGTCAACTTTGTGGCGCAAATGAAGTTAGGCAAGTGGAAAATGGTAGCTCCATTTAGGTAATACTAGCAGGACCTGTGGATATACCACAGTAGTATTACAACGTTTGATATGTTTACTTAAGAGCTATTACTAAATAGTTCAATTTGTAAAAAGTATAATAATCTTGATTCAACTCTCTCTCTCTCTCTCTCTCTCTCTCTCTCTCTCTTTTTTTTTCTTTCTTTGCTTCTTTTCATCTTTTTATTATGTTCGATTGAAACAGATTATCATTCTCGCTCTCCCCCTCTTTCTATATTTCCCCTTCTTTCTTTCTTTCTTTCTTTCTTTCTTTTCTTTCTTATATCTTTTATGTGTAGCTTCTGTGTGTCCTTTTTATTCCTTTCCTTTCCTTTATAATAAAAACAGAATGGCCCATTATTTAACCGAATGATAACACTCATAAGCAATAAGAATTCGGTGGATAGGAGTACCAGATAATCAGGATTTACATTTTTGTATTTCATCTTGGACGATTTGGACGGTCTCATTTTTAACCAGAGGGTGTTACAAGATGATTAACGAGTATTAATATATAGATCTTAACATTTTTTCTGATACCCGTCTGTTACGATCGTGTCTTAGACCGGTTGAACGTTTTTTTTAAGACTGGCGTGTCTGTAATTCTTTTGTTGGCGTCAACTAACTTTTAACGAAATTGGAAAAGTGTAGAAGTTATTTTTGTTAGTTAAATGAAATGGTTTTGTTAAAATGCAAAAATCAAAATATTATATAAATTTGATTTTGCTTATTGTGTTTATAGATATATGTCACACCAGTGACCTAAGTTGATATGTTTGGTAAGCTATCAGATCAATAGGGTAGCCTTGTTTTGGGGCTAGCGGTTAGCACTTGCTGACCTTATTCCGATGACAAAAATAGCCACAATTTTTCTATAAAACTGACGCTCTGAATTGTAAAAGTCAGTCAGACCATCACTCAAGAAGGAAGCTTATCACAAGGCCACAGGACTTCTTCAGAATTGTTGAAATAAGAAAATTACCACTAGAAGAAATAGACCTTGCCGCCAAGAAAAATAACTCTGATAAGAACTAAGTCCATGTTTGCTGAATCAGTCTATGCTAATTAGGATATAATAAAATGCTAGACAAAGCTCCTCACCGTAGTATAGAATGTATTAAAGATAAATTACATGTGTAATATTTTGCATTTTGAACTCATCTTGATTTTACTACTTTTTGACTTAGACAAAAAAAGGTGCATATCGCATAAATGCGCCCTGACCACCTGCCCTAAAACACTAAGCTGTGCCTTATTCGACATGAGGACTCCCTTGTTGTTTAAAGGCGTTTTTTATGAAACGTTAATAGGATAATAAACTGATTATTTAAACGACCTCGCACCAAGTTTTCTGGACAAGTATATATGTTACCACCCTCAAATTTAATCTTTTTTAGCGGTTTGAAAGCATTTTTATCTTTTAGTGGTTTGAATCCGATAAAAGTAACCCACCCCAAGTTTTTTTTTTATCAACAAGTAAATGCAAATATTTGACCCACCCCCATTTAAAATGTTTTTGTATTCTATTCAAAACAACTGTAAAAAATATTTTAAGTAAATATGACCGAATTTCGAAAATAAAAATATATCATTAAACAAAATCAAATAGAAAATATTTACATTTACTTGTCGAGTAAAGACAGGGGGTAAAATATCGCTTTCATATCACATTAACTACTTAACTACTCGTGACAAACACCTTAAACAGCTAGGGAGTTAAGTAGCATGGGTTGGATTTTCAGCAAACAGCCTAGCGTTTTTTTAGGGAAAAAACAGGAAAAAAAACAAAAACATGGCTCGCACAACAGAGTTAAACACAAAATTTGACTACAATGTAGTTATGAGTTAAAAACTCTTTCGCAAATTAAATTTTAGCCCGACCAACACAGATTCCAATAGACAGTAGTAACGAGCTACAAACTCTTTTACCAAAAAAAAAAAAAAAAGTTTTCACGAACAAGACAGATTTCGCTACCCATAAGTCACTCGTTAGAATCTGCCTCCCCATTCCCCGACGTTGCAGCAAAAATATTCTTTGTATGTCTACTGGAGAGGAGGCTGGCTTGGAAGGGTAGTCCTTTACTGCTCCACATGGTTACGCCACAGCCCGCCTCACCCCTATCTTAAAATTACTTTTAACTCAGTTAAATCTCTCTAACACAATAACTCTCCGTTTTCACTCCCACACTTACTCAAATATAGAGAGGGTGAGAGTAATATGCAGAATGACATTGAGGGACGGGTCAGTTTTTGACTTAATTGCTAATTACGACTAATTAAAACCAATTAAAGTGGAATTTTTTTCAAACATTAAGTAGTCCTGAAACCAAGGAATATTTTAGTATAAATTTTGTGTCAATAACATGAATAGAAAAAAAACCTTGGGGAAATGGAAGGATGTTTACCTCAGCTTTAGTATATGATCATAGAAATAATAATAGATAGATAGATAGATAGATAGATATACAAATCCCTCCACACGAGCAGGATGGGACACAAATAAATTTCTTGGAGTTTTAACATGTTTGAATTCAGAATTTTTCTTCTCCTAGACTGGTTACCTAGCCAAGGTTAGAGTCCCGTCTGTCTACTATTTACCCATAGCTGGAGGGAGAGTAGTTTGATGCATACCTTACTCGAGGGTATTAGCGCTATGTGAAATGTAAACAATCTCGTCTAGGATTTGACCTCGGTCAATGAGACCATTTCCTATAACTCTAACCGTTACACGACGTGCCTCTACTATTTTACGAATATATGGGTCTAATATATCATCACCTAATTATGTAATTGGTTGATTGATTGAGCTGCTGGTTTTACGGCATATCAACCCTTTGCATTTCATATAGAGCTAATATCCTCGGGAAAGGTATTATTTACCCAACGCTACATCGTTACGAGTTGGATATGACACAAGGTCGCATGTATGGGCTATCCAGCAAGAATCGAACTCACTATTCAGTAGTAATAGATCTGTACGAGACTAGCTTGCTAAACCTTACACAACAATAGGATTCCCGAGTATATATTTACCCAATCCGAATGTGCTACAACGTTGCACGTATAGGCTGTCCAGCAAGGATCGAACTCGCTATTCAGTAGTAATGGATCAGCGAGACGAGTTTGCAAACCATTACTCAAGGATGGGACGCCTTGCCCTTTCGAAAGGCATGAATACGACTATTTTATCCTTTGGTATGGGTGAATAGTAAGTCAGATTGGGTTCTTTAACTTTGGAATGGTAGACGGTCTAAGAGAAGGAAAACTCTAAATTCAAAATTTGTTAAACTCCATTTAAAAATGACCTTGTGTCGCCTCCTACTCGTGACGGAGGGGTTGGGTAAATACATACATACCCCCTCTTTTAAATTTTGAAATATACTACGATGGTAGACCCAAAAGTAAGATCCCCAAACTTCTGAAGACGCAGGGAAAGACTCAGTTTTGGCTTGGCAGTCGTTTCTGATGAAGCTCCCGATTGACACAATTGCCAAATGTGAAGTTTGCATAGTCATTCGGGTTTTAAACGCAAAAGGCAATAGACCGATTAAAATTTATCACCAATTAACGGAAGTGCATAGCAAGTTGTGCATGGATGTCAAAAATGTCCGCAAGTGATGCAGAGAGTTTTCAACGAGGTTCAACGTTTTCTCAACGACATGGCGGTGATCTGGTATAACATGGGCATACAAAAACTGCCACCATTCCTATAAAAATGCATCGAGCGAAATACGTAGGAAAATAGAACTTTAAAAGGATGTAAATATCATTGACAATAAACGTTTCTGTGATTTTTAAATATTTTTACTTTTGGGGTTACTCTCATATTTAAAGCTACAATCTCGATATTTTTTAATCGGCTCCCCGGATAACAGAAAGTTTGACTCAACTCCTACAAAAATGCATCGACCGAAATATGTTGAAAAATAGAACTTTAAAATCGTTGACAATAAACAATAAAAGTTTCTGCGATTTTAAAATATTTTGGAGACTTTACCTTTTAGATTAACCTCATATTTAAAGCTTAAGTCTCGATACTTTTTGATCGTCGTCCTGGTTAACAGAAGATTTGACTTAGCTCGATAAATCGAGGAAAAGGTGACGCGGAAAGTTAAACCGAGGTCTTTAATCAATCAACGTTAAAAACTCCCTGTTAAGGAACCACATCGGTTTTGTCCAATGTCAAATAATACATTGCCTTTTACCGTTTAGTCGTTTCAAGCAGGCATGCTGGCCATAGATCAATGCTAGCTTTCTCTGATGGCCGGATCAAGTTAATAAGAAATGCAACTACGTATCTTTTACCCTCGTCTCTTTCTTTTTTTTTTTTGCTTCTTCTTTTTTATTACTTTTATTTTTCTTTAAATACTTTTTGCTTGATCAGCCGTTCAATTCGTTTCAATTTGTGTCCGTGTCCCATTCGAAGGCGGGCTCAGTTTGAATGAAAGATAAACAATGTCCAGGTTGATTCATTGATCCTGGTTCAGTTAAGCTATCAGCACGTTTAAAAGTAAGTGACATCATATGTTTTGTCTTTTTGCTGCCTTTTTTTTCTTTACCTTTTTCGTTTTCGTTCTTGTCTTCTCTTATACGTGTAAGTATCAAGAGTTTGTGTTTATTTTATTGTAGTTAATGAATGGTGATGAACACGTTTTACAGGGGATGGATGGCGGGAATTCTTACTGATTTGTTTCCTACATGGACAAATACACGTAAGATTGAAACGAAAAGGACAAAAAAGAAACATTTGTAAGAAAGATATCAACCAACCATGACACATACGTAGACTTATATAGATGCACATCGAATTAGACTAAGATGATATATGTAAGCATACCATGATAGTTGTTTATCTTTGCTTAGTCTGGCTAGAGGCTACTATTTTTGGCGCACTTATTTTTGAGTTGTCGGTTGGTTGGATTTTACGGCATGTCAATCCTTGGGTTAATTTAAGCCGGCGACGTTTTTGCTTTATTCATTTTTGTTTATATTCATTTTTTAAGCTCATTTTTTAAACACACATTTAACCCATAATTGGGACCCTCAGGTAATACCACTCCGGATCAGAGTGAACCTGGGAGTAATGACGATGTAGCGATACTCCATATTCCCCAGAGCTCCAAAATTGGAACTTCACCACTAGATACAGTTTAGCGTCATACCTAGGACTCTAAGACACCCAGCCACCGCTTTTTAGCTCATATATGATAAAAGGTGCGTGGTGTAATGGTTAGAGTCATAGGAAATGGACTCGTCGACCCGAGTTCAATTCCTGGACGAACCTGTTGTTTTTCACATAGCGCTAATACCCTTGGGAAAGGTATGAATCCCATTCTCCCTCCAGCTATGGGTAAATAGCAGGGCAGACTGGGCTCTTTAACCAAGGATAGGTAACCAGTCTAGGAGAAGAAAAACTCTGAATTCAAACCTGTTGAACTCCGCTTAAGAAATTGACCTTGTGTCACATCCTGCTCGTGCGGAGGGGTTGGTAAATATATATATATGATAAAAAGGTTTGGGGGTTGCCATAAGAGTAATTGAGGAATACTGTCGTGATAATCATATAGGTGCTAGGGCTTGATGAGTGCAGCCGATTGATCGGATGGGGCCTTTCCGACCACCCGTCTGGCTCAAGTAACGTGGAGTCTTGAAAGTGATGGACTGCTCAGCCACCAGGATTCTGCCCTTAAACATCACGGGTTGTCACCTACGGCCAACATGTAGCACCGTTTGTTGGATATTACTCCTCTGCAGACGTGCAGTCGGTGTATTCTACAGCTCAGCCGACAGGGCGAGATTTGCACTTCTGCAGTTGTCTATCCGTAGTACAATACTTAAAGAGTTCATTCACGGGAAATGCGTAAAATGTTTCATTGATAAATTAAAATTCCGTTATTCTGTATTCTACAGGGTGGTTTACAGTATAGAGATTAAAATAATGTTCTAAGAGAAGTGAATTTCAGACACCAAGTTACATTTAGTGTCAATATTCACCAAGTTTGCCCTACCTTTATTTACATTTTTTACTGCAACTCTTTGAGATCAACATCTGACAGACGAAATAGTAGGGCGGATTAGGCTCTTTAATCTTGATTAGGCAACCAGTCTAGGAGAAGGAAAACTCTGAATTCAAACCTGTTAAACTCCGCTTAAGAAAGTCACATCCTGCTCATGCGGAAGGGTTGATATATATAATATATATATATTATATATATATATATATAATATATATATGAGAGTTTTATAATTTGCTTGAAGCATTGTGTATATATTGGTTAGGAGGTTGATTTAGAAGGCAATCACAATGCAGGTATAAAGAAAAAAAAATTATACGATAACAATGGTGTTGTGTGTTAACCTGTATTTAATTCTTGAATTTTCGAGATAATATCTCTTTTTCAAGATCACTGGAACTGAAGCAGTCTAGTTATGCCATTTAAAAATAAATGTTATAGCCTTCTAAATCAACCTCCAATATATATATATATATATATATATATATATATATATATGTGGTTGTGTGTGTGTGTGTGTGTGTGTGTGTGTGTGTTTTCTACGATCTACCATGAATTAAAATTCGCCATCTTCAACGTTGGAAGTATTATACAATCTTTTATGACGCATGACATTTTGGCATAGAGTTGAGCTGCTACTCTTTAAGATAAACATCTGACACACAAAAAGACAGAAAAAGATTTGCAAAGAGCTGATGCCTTTCAGCAATTCTCTTGTGCAAAAGTATTGGAACATATTTAAATTCTTTATTTCATTAAACGTAAATATTAAACAACATCTGCTGTACATATGCATATTTTGACGCTGAAATTGATATCTTCAATTCATTTCATTTTATTTTTTCCTTCTCATATCTATAACGTATTCAACCGCCAACAGCAAAGTTGGTAAGTTGGTTGGATTTTACGGCATGTCAACACTCCGGTTATTTTCTGCCGAATACGTTTTTGGTTTATTTATTCTTGTTAAGTATTCAATTATTTTAAACTCATCTTTTTAAATCTATTTACCACTCCGGTTTAGAGTGTACAAAGGAGTAATAGCGATGAAGGGGTACTCCACATTCTCCAGAGTTCCAAAATTGGATCTTCAGCACTAGATGCAGTTTAAATTCATACGCTGGACACCAAAATCATGACTGGTTCTTTACAAATCTTCGTCGCTACAAATAAATCGTCTATGTAGTTAATTTACTAAGTTTATTTTCTTCATTGATGTTGATTGACGAACGTTATATAGTAACAGTAGTAGTGGTTGGTTGGTTGGTTGGTTGGTTTTTACGGCATGTCAACCCTCGAGTTATTTTCTGTGGAAGACATATTTGTTTTATTCATTCTTGTTGTGTATCCAATTATTCATCTATTTAACTTATAGATAGGACTCTAGCTGGTACTACCACTCCGGTTTAGAGTGGACCAGGGAGTAATGGTGATAAAGAGGTACTCCAAACGCCCCAGAGCTCCAGAATTGGAACCTCACCACTAGATGCTGTCTAACATCATACCCAGGACACCAAGGCCATCGACCACTGCCTTCAAGTACATATATGATAAAAAGGGTTGGGGTTTGCCATAAGAGCAATACGGTCGGGACAATCATATAAATACTAAGGCTTGATGTTATCAGCTATTTGGTCAGAGGGGACCTCTCCGACCGCCCGTCTAGTCAAAGCGAATTTTTGCATGTCATAAACTGCTCATCCACCAGGATTTCGTTCTTAAGCATCACTTGTTGTGTCCTTAAAAGGGAGACTATCAGACAAGGTTGTAATTGAGTAGAAGGACCAGTCAACACGTTGTAGATTTAAGATAGATGGTTTTATTGCAGAGAGATACAATAAGACAGACAAGGAATATTGAGGCACGCTACTAATCCTCGGATATAATGCCGTGCTCACTATATATATATATATATATATATATATATATATATATATATATAGTCATACCACATGGGTGACAGAGAGAGTGTGGACTATTCCATTACAACACTACTCAAGGCCAAATGGTGGCCCCATGGGAGGGTATTACCCCTCTGCAGAGGCACAGTCGGTGTATTCTACGGCCCTACCGAATGGTGGTTTTGAGTACAGAGATTGAAGTACTGTTCTAAGAGGAGTGCATTCTGGACACCAAGTTTCACTTAGTGTCAATATTTACCGAGTTTGCCAAATTTTATTTAGATTATTTGCACGGCTTGAACTGTCATCTTGGTTGATATACAAACAAGGTTTCGGCCGCTGTACTCTCCGGTTTTCTTCACGTTTCTTCTGTCGTATACATTAACCTTTAGAGAATTTCGATTTACTGATTGATTTTAACGGCATGTCAAACCGTCTGGGCTTATTTTATGCACAGAGGTTAGGGAATCGCGTACACTGTACCTTTGTATTTACGTTTTTGTGTGTAGTTGTTTCATTGCGCAAAGTAATATGATATAAAGAATTGCAAATAATTGGCCTACGGTTATATGGTTTCAATATTCCTATCAAATACTAATAATTCAAGCAATTATGTTTTCAAGTAACTTCCTATTTAATAATAATAATAATAATAATAATAATAATAATAATAATAATAATAATAATTTTTTTCATCGGCAAATAAATTAAAATATTTTACCGCATCCTTTTGAGAGAGAGAGAGAGAGAGAGAGAGAGAGAGAGAGAGAGAGAGAGAGAGAGAGAGAGAGAGAGAAAGTTAAATCCTGCTTATTTATTTTTTACATATTGAACTATTTTATATATATAGCTCTTAAACAAACATATCAAACATTGTAATATTTAAATCATCAAACTGTATATCCACAAGTCATGCTAATAATAATAATAATAATTGCCTGGTCGTCAGGTTGACAGCCGGAAAACCAAGTGTAGATGACGCGCGCATGGGCGCATGAAATGCGTAGGTGTCAACATGGACCTGAAAACAAAAACAGGATAATGCCTTGAACTTATTGAACCAACCTTCGACACCCAGAAAGACAGGTGTAAAGTGACAACGCGTAGGCACAGAAAATGTGTAGGTGTAGCCCATAACCAATAGAATCAAGTTTCGTGGGCGAGGAAGTGTGTCTACAGGAAAACTGAGTTGGTGTGGGTGGTCAAAGAGGCGTGACCGTGTTGAGTTAAAGAGTTATAATAAACCCTTAGAAATTTGGGTTGGGCAGATTGAGATTGAGATTGCTCTCAGAACTCCCAAAGGCTCCTATGAATGTGCATTCTCTACCGA
>CM042145.1:93438715-93461215 GCA_023376005.1 Doryteuthis pealeii
TTCTTGCCCTGGTGAGCTACTAAGCGAAACTATTACTAGGTATATCTGACTCATAAGATTAAACTTTTATATATATATATATATATATATATATATATATATATATATATATATAAATGAAAAGTTGACTTACCGGTGAATTTGGTCACGATGGTTAGAAAGTGTGGAATTCAGGTGGGTAAGTCAGCGATATAACAAATACAAAGTATTCAATACTAAGTATATATATATATATATATATATATATATATATATATATATATGCTCCCAATCCCTTGTTGGTTGAGCTCTCTGTGGTTAAAATTTGGCCGTCGGTCGTAAATTAAGCTTAAAATAGGAAGGCTCTCCTATAAACAGGATGTGAGCTCTCTAACGGTTGTAACTTACATACATATGTATGTATTCATCAGTTAAATTTGCCCCTTCCCTGCATGTGGCTGATGACCAAGGAAGGGGTTAAGAAGCCGGACTGACGGAAAACAAGTCGGGTTTCTATCCCGGCCGGAGGTATCTTGCAATGTCTAGCCCCTCTGAGGAGATGTGTTTGTGGATGACAGTATATATATATATATATATATATATATATATATATATATATATATATATGTGTGTGTGTGTGTGGTGTGTGTGTGTGCGTGCGTGTGTGTGTATCTGTGTTTGTGTGTATATTGTTGTATCTTAACTTACGATTTTGAAAACAATTATAGCATTGACCCAAATAATTAAATATGGAGGGGCGTGGTCTAATGGTTAGAGTCATAGGAAGTGGACTCGTCAACCCGAGTTCAATTCCTGGACGAAGCTGTTTGAATTTCACATAATGCTAATACCCTTGGGAAAGGTATGAATCCAATTCTCCCTCCAGCTATGGGTAAATAGCAGGGCAGACTGGGCTCTTTAACCTTGGGTATGTAACCACTCTAGGAGAAGGAAAACTCTGAATTCAAACCTGTTGAACTCCGCTTAAGAAATTGACCTTGTGTCACATCCTGCTCGTGCGGAGGGGTTGGTAAACATATAATTACTCAGTAGTGATGACACTACATTGAAGAGTTTCAGTTTTGTAAAATATTTCAGTGTGGTATTTCAGAGTGCAGGTGAAACTGAAAAAAAATGTGGTTTTTCGGTTAAACCTTCCCTCTCTAATTCTTAACTTTTTATCAACTATTTACTAATCTTAAATTGAAATATTTGTATATGCACAATGTATACAAACAATTTAGTAGTCTCACCTTTTTATTGACTATTTACCTATTATACTGTTACCTGACAAAGAAATAATATCAAAGTTTCTTATTGAATCATGTAGTATAAATGTTGATAAAATTTATCTTTATTAAAATCTGAAAGTCTTTTTCAACCCCGTTTTCTTGGATATGGTCACTCAGTAGTAATAATAGTAGTAATTATATCATTGATCTAAATAATCTAATATGGTTTGTTTATGGTATATTTTATGAAGCCAGAATGTTCAGCTATTAAAGAAAAATGTTTTGAATCTTATCTCTTATATTTAACATTTTTTTGTATAGTTAAAAAATATTACAAATATGGATTACGTAGATGATCTAGCGCTTCTCGTAAATACACATGCATAAGCCAAATTACTGCTGGAGATGGCAGCAAGAGGCATTGGCCTCTATATGAACAGATAAAATAGAGTTCATGTTTAAAATAAGATAGACATCTCTCCATACTGACTAACAAGAATCTAAAATTAGTAGACCAGTTCACATACCTAGGTAGTATTATCTCATCTACAGAAAAGGATGTCAATATGTGCATTGCAAAGGCATAGACAATTATAGACAGATTATCAATCATATGTAAAACTGATCTCTCTGATAGGATAAAGCGAGGATTCTTTGAAGCTGTAACCGTGTTAATGCGACTGTATGGTTGCATAACTTGGACTCTAAGGAAAAGCTTTAAAAACTAAACGGAAACTGCAGAAGGATGCTTTCACAAGGTATACTATAATATCATGGTGTAATGTCAACAAGCTAGTCTCACAGTTCCATTACGACTAAATAGCGAGTTCGATCTTCGCTAGATGACCCAATACTTTTAATCCTGTATCACACCCTACCAGTGGAGAATGGGTTCGGTAAATACCTACCTTTCCCAAGTGTATTAAAACTATGTGAAATACAAAAAGCCTCGTCCAGGATTTAAATTCGGGTGACCGAGCGCACAGGAAAATTGTTCGAGACCTGCGAAGACCAAAGTTTAATAAACTTCTCACCCTATTTTGTCCGAGACGGGGTTAAAAAAACAAACTTTTTACTCCTCATTTTTAACGAGAAAAACTAAATAAGAATATGATAGAATACATAATAATATAATGATATATTGAAAAATTATTTTTAAAAAATGATTAAAAAATAACACAAATTAATAAAGGATAAAACATAATGAAAAGCAAATAAAATGAAAATACAAATAATAATAATAATAAAATAAACAATTTAAAAATAAGAATATATAAAGAATAAAAGATACTAAAACAAATATATTAAAAAATAATTTTTATTAATCTATTTATATATACAATTGGCCGGGATAGCTCAGTCAGTAGAGCGTTCGGCTAGAAACCACAAGGTTCCTAGTTCGATACCGGTCCTCGCCAACTCAGCGTATGAGTAGCACAGGGATCTGTGCGGTAAAGTAAGGAGCTGATGGTAGGTGTGGCGCTCCATCTCAGATGCTAAAAACAATCTCCTTGGTCTAGCGCTATTGAAAAGGGGATAGGCTCCCTTGCTGACTGGCTGATACCGACTTTAGGCCGCCCCGACGACTTTACTTACTTATATATACAAGGTGTATCAAAAAGTATCGAAATTATTTGTATCTTTTGACACACCCTGTATTCTGAAAAAAAGAATCAACGTTCCATCCATTGTTCATTTCTATCTTGGTAAATACAGCTTCAATCTCGATACTTTTATTACACACCTTGTAGATAAGAGATTGTTTAAAACTTTTTTAAATCCCGGGAAACGCCGAGTAGCTCTGCTACTAAGTAATAATTTTATAAGATTTAAATTAAAATATAATAGGAAAGGTTAAGAACAATATATGGTTACTAAAAATTAATTCCATGATGATTTCGAAGACATAAATCAATGATCGACCTATACACGACATCGACTTGTACACGGATATGTACGGGACTGACTGTTTGTTTTCAACTTTTCTATTGTGTTTGCTAGGCTCTATTAATGCATATGTTTTCTTTACTGTGGCAGAAAGTAGTGGCAGTTGTTTACGATTAAAAAAAGAAAAAGAGCAGAACAAAAATGAAAACTAAAATACGTTGATAAAACTTTTTGCTCATTTATCTCTACACCAATGGACAGACTGATAGACAGACTGATAGACTGACAAACAGCGAGATTGATGCACAATAAACTGATTTTTTTTAAAGCCGTCAATAAAGTTGACTTGAATTTGACAGCGTGTGATCTCAAAGGACACACATTCAGTTATTTAAAAAAAACAAAAAACAAAAAAATTGGTTCATAGAAAGAAAAAGAAAAAGAAAAGAAAAACCTATTATCATTTTATTTTTTGTGATTTTTCTTAATTTTACTTTTTTTTTCTCCGCCATTTTGATTTTTTCAGGGTTTTTTTGTATCTTTTTGGTTGTTTTTACTTTTTACTCAATTTGCAACTTTTTCAAATTCTTTCTTTTTCCGAGGTTACGAATTTATTTCGTCTTTGTTCTAAATTGTCCTTTCTTTCTTTCTTTCTTTCTTTTTACATCGTCTACTTTATCTTTCTTTTTTTCTTTCTTTTTCCTAGGTAACGAATTTCTTTATCATGTCATTGTTTTTTCTTTCTTTCTTTCTTTTTTCTTTCTTTCTTTTTACATCGTCTACTTTCTTTCTTTCTTTCCTTTTACATAGTCTTCTTCTTTCTTTCTTTCTTTCTTTCTTTCTTTCTTTCTTTCTTTCTTTCTTGTCATATCTTTTTCCTGAATACTTAGTCTTTCTTTCTTCTTTCTTTCTTTCTTTCTTTCTTTCTTTTGTTTTTTTTTCTTACTTTCTGATAACTTTGTCTTTAGACATTTTTTCTTTGTCAAATTTCTTTCTTTGTTTCTTTATATAATTTTTGTCGGAGTCTTTTTCTTTTTGATTTTATGGTCTTTCTTTCTTTCTCTTTTTGTTTCTTTACTTTTACCATGTTTTCTATTTCTCTTTCTCTCTCTTTTTCTTTCTTTCTTCTTTCTTTCTTTTTTCTTTCTTTCTTTCTTTCTTTCTTTCCCTTTATATCGCTTTTACTATTTTTTCTTTCTTTATTTGGTTTTTGTTCGTGTCTTTTTCTTTTTAATTACTTGGTCTTCTTTCTTTCTTTCTTTCTTTCTTTCTTTCTTCTTTTATTTTGTCTTGTTTTGTTTTCTTGTCTTTTCTTTTTGATAACTAGGTCTTTAGATCTATTTTCTTAGTTTTTCTCTTACGCCCTCTCTTTTTTTTGTCGTGTATTTCTTATTTGTCCACTTCTTTTCTTTTTCTTTCTTTCTTTCTTTCTTTCTATTTTCGTTCTTTATAACTACCTTTCTTTCTTTTCCCTCACTTCCACTCTAACTTTTATCTTTACCTCTCTTTTTTACCTTTTCCTTTTTATTCACGAAAATTTCTATTCCAATTATTTCTTTTCCTTCCTTCCCACTCTCTCTCTCTCTCTCTGCCTCTCTTTCCCTATCGTATTTTTTCTGTCCCTCTTTTCCCACTTTACTGTCTTCATATCGTTTTAACACCCCTTATTACTCTTTACCTCGGTCTAATTCCTCTCATTTTCTTCATATTATTTCAATAAGTTTTTGGTGTGTTGAAGAAACCCCGGACCGGTTCGAGGTAACCATGAAAGGTCTCTAATTAGTTCAGCTAATGGAGACGTCAACATTTCAGAAGAATCACAGAATCGAACTTCTTCTACGAACAAAGAAGAACAGGAAGAAAAGATAATGGAATAAATAAAGTGAAATTAAGAACATTAGGCTGAAAAAAAATGATAAAAAATAAAAACGAATTAAAAGTAATGATAAATAGAGTTAAATACAGCATGAAAAACAAAACGAAAATTTCGAACTCCACCCCCATACAAAAAAAAAAAAAATAAATAAATAAATAAAAACCAAAAAAACAAACAAACAAAAAAACTAAAACTAAAACAAAACTAAAACAAAAAGTAAAAAAAAACAAAAAAACATAACAATTACTTTCAGTATAAAACGTAAAAGAGAATAAGAAAATGCCCTTTGCATATAAATACATTAAAGCCAATGTTAAAACATGTAATTACAAATACAGGTACATCCAGCCATACAAGCACAATGCGGATCGATGGCATGCTGCTGAAAAGTTCTTGATCCAACCAAGCGAGCGATGAATTGTATTTTTTCAAAATCTTATTTTTATCAACTTTTTTAAGAGTTAAAGAAAATTTTGGTTGTTTAATAACGCAAAATTGCACGAAGACAAATTTATTTTATACGGAATTGATTTACTTCTAAAGATGCACGTTCTTTCATCGTTCTATGATGAGTTCAAAAATAGAATTTAGATTTGAGATTTGAGAACAATTTCATGAGTATGTCTTTGAAGTTATTTATCTATACATACAAAATTACACAACTGTGTGCAAATTATTGTATCAGAAATACTTGATATCATATAGCAGTAAATCATTTGTATTAAGAATACTTTCTTAATATAGAATTGGTTACTAACGATTACTATTAGTTACCTGAAACGATATAACTGTGTACTAACAATTGATTATTATTGAATAGACATAACTATTATTGAATAGACATAACCTATAGTTATTAATATCAAATAGGAATACTTGGTATCCTATAACTGTGTACAAACAAATGACAATTATCAAATAGAAATAGTTAATTGAAACTATATAATAGTGTATAAATGATTAGTATATATATATATATATATATATATATATATATATATATATATAATACTTGAAATCATACAACTGTGTGCAACTTATTTGTATTAGAAATACTTGATATAACTGTGATTATTGACAAATAAAAAAGTGCAATTTAAAAAAATGCAATGAAACATTGAAAAATAAAGATACCATCGTAATCACTTTTAGATAGGAATCAAATTTAGGCATTAGATCATCATCATCATCATCATCATCATCATCATCATCATCATCATCATCATGTCATGCCCGGCAGCACAGATGTTCATGACAATCTCTCGCCAACCATCCCTATCGGTCATCGCCTCGGGCAGGTCCTCCGTGCACCATCCAGAATCAACACAGAGCTGATCTATTATGTTGGTTCTTGCTGGATCGCCCGAACTGTTGTGTCCATGGGCAGGTTCCCACGAGAGAACGTCATTTATAAGTTCTCCCTGCTTCTCCAGCAGTGTCCAGCATGTCTTGTTTGTCTCTCTTGGATGGTTTGTGTGATAGGGAGACAAGTGGCCGTACATCTGTTTTATCATGGGCTGTTGTTTCCATGATTTTTTTTTCATCTAGCTTATTCTCTAAGCGCCTCGTTAGGGTCCACTTGGTGCAGCCGTACAGTAGCACTGACACAACTACGGCTTAAAAGAATTGTCGCTAAATCGATAAGGAGTTGATATGCCATTAAACAAGTAAACTAAGCTAAACTAACGATCCATATCCCAAGGACATAGATTTGTACACATTTCCGTTGCTGGCATTTATCAATTTTTAAAGAATATAGATATTAATCATTGGCAGGTCGTGGATCTAGCGGTAAGTTGAAAGCTTATATTTAACAAAAAAAAAAAAAAAAAAAAAAAAAAAAAAAAAAGAAAAAAAAAAAAAAAAAAAGAAAAGAAGAAAAAATGGGGATGAATGTATCACAAGGTGTTAAATATCTATAAAATAACCGGGTTAAAATAAATACGAGGAAGAGTAAACAATTATCTGCACTTTTGCCACAACATATCCTTATTATCGTCACAGTGCGTTCTGTGCATGCGTTCTAATAGTTGGCCCTGTTGTGGTCACGTGATCGAGGGTTGAGCCTGATCGTGCCATTTTGTTTGCTGTCTTTACGCTCCACTAGCAGCATGCACCAAGGAAGTGACCCTATTTGTCTGGTCGGAAGGAGTGTCAGGGACTGAAATTCATAGGAAGATACACACACATACGTGCTTACACGCAAACAATAATAATAACGCTCTTTTCTAGCGTCTGAGTAAAACGACAAAAATCATAGTTGTAAATAGACATAAACACACTTCGGTTTTTTTAAATTTCTCATACAAGTTTACACATTTACAAGGTAACACACATACACACACACACACACACACATAGACAGACAGACAGACAGACAGACAGATATATTTACATTCATGCTTACACACACGTATAGTAACGCTCTTTCCAAGCGTCCGAGCAAAAACACTAAAATCATAGTTTCAAACACACATGAAATAATCAATATATACTTACTTTTTATTCTAATTGGTCGAAAAAGTTAAATAAAATTTTTTTACGCTAAGAAAAACAAACTTTGGTTACTGAGAAGTGTCTCGTCTCTTTGTATAAAAACAAAAAAAATATGTCAGTTTTGCTCTTCCGTATATTCTAAGAATCACACATTACTATTCAACAATAACATGGCCCTAAGCAGAAAGAAAATATGTTCTTTAAACTTCTCATACAAGTTTATACAAGGTAACACTTCACTCCTACACACAGATACATTTACATTTGTGCTTACACACACATGAATAGTTACGCTCTTTTCTAGCATCCGAGAAAAAGCATTAAAATCAGTTACAGTAAAGTATAAAAAAAACTTCGGTATGGGCGTAAATAAAAACAAACGGTTTCTTTAATTTTTTAATACAAGTTTTCACATATACAAGGTAACACACACATACACAGAGAGAGATACACGGACATTTTTGCTTAGACACACATGTAGAGTAACGCTTTTTCCTAGCATCCGAGTAAAAGCTCTAAAATCATAGTTACAATAAACATATGCACAATTCGGTATGGCCGTAAATTAAAAAAAAAACAAAAGTTTCTTTAAATTTTTCACACACGTTTACACATAAAGGTAACACACAGAGACACACAGAGACACACTTACATTTGTGCTTAGACATACATGTATAGTAACGCTCTTTCCTAGCGTCCGAGCAATCATAGTGCAATACACATATATACACTTCGGTATGGCCCTAAACAGAAACAAACACATTTTATGTAAAGTTCTCTTACAAGTTTATACAAAGTAACACACAGACACAGACAGACAAACAGACACATACACACACACACACCCATACAAGGTAAAAACACACACACACACACACACACACACACACACACACACACACACACACACAGAAATATTTAAATTCATGCTTACACACACATACGTATAGTAACGCTCTTTCAAAGCATCCGAGCAAAAACAGACGCACACACATACACACTTACAAGCAATCTTTTATAACCGCAAAAAAAATCTAAAAAAGAGAAGCTATAGAAGGAAAAGAATTAAAAAAAATGTAAAGAAAAAAACAGAAATGAAAGTAAAAGTAGAAGGCAAAGCCTCGCTAAATACACGGGATAAAAAGCAAAGGAAAACAAACCGAACTATTGGGAAATAAAAGTAACATTCATGTCGGGAGTCATTGTTATCGGACAAACGCTGTGATTAATCTGTATGGAAAGAGAAATTTGATGGAAGGTTTCAGTGTAGATACAAGTGGATTGCAACGGGAGGAAAAAACACAGTGTGTTAGAGAAATTCAGTGACAAAAGAACGAGCGAATCCAAAAAGTATAATCTTTCACTGTGTCTGCTGCTCACTTTAGAAGGAACAATGGTAGCGATTATTTTGCTGCCAGCAATCAGGGTTCGAAGCTATCTCAAGACGAGATTGATAATCTCTTAAGTTTTCTTAGCGCAATGGTTTATTGTTGATGATACCAAGGTCATACGAAGCCTTGATGGCTGGGTCTGTAGAATACGCCAGCAGCAGCAGCACCCATCCAATAAGGCCACCTGTTGACCGCTAGTGGCGACCTGTGATGTTTAAGAGGTAATCCTGGTGGCTGAGCGGTCCGTTACATGCAATTCTCCACTTTGGCCCTTACTTGGTTTATTGTTAATGATACCAAACTCATACGAAGCCTTGACGGCTGTACCTCTACAGATGTGTAAAAAAAATCATGGACCCCCCCCATAGGAAAGCAGCTGTACAATCACTTGCTCACGAACAGGACATGGTGGACATTGCTGGAGAATTGGGGGAAGAATTCACGTGACGTTTCTCCTGGAAACCTGTACATGGGTACACCAGTGTTGGGCGTGTGGCAAGGATCTACATAGATCAACTCTGTGTGGATTCTGGATGCTGTGCGGAGGACCTGCCCGGAGCGATGACCGATAGGGATGGTTGGTGAGGGATTTTTTTATGGATATCCAACTTCACCTCTGCAGAGGAGTAAGACCATCCATCCAATGAGGCCACCTGTTGGCCGCGAGTGGCGACCTGTGATGATTAAGGATGGAATCTTGGAGGCTGAATAGTTCATCACATACAACATTCCAATTTGGCCTTACTTGGTCTAAACGGGCTGCCGGAGATGCCCCCTCCGATCAATCGTCTATTCACGTCAAACTCTATCAACTATATGATTATCCCGACCCTATTTCCCTTATGACAACCCCTTAATCCTTTTTATCATATATGTGCTAGAAGGCGGTGGCTGAGGGTCCCAGTGTCCTGAATATGACGCTCAACTGCATCCAGCGGTGTGATTCCAATTCTGGAGCTCCGGGATGTGTGGAGAAAATTTAATTGCCATTACTCCCAGGTCCATCCTAACCCGGGGTAGTAGTACCTATTTGGGTCCAAATCAATGAATAGATTAAAAAATGTGTTTACATGTTAAAAAGTCGAATACCCAACAAGAATGAATAAAACAAAAACGTCTTCGGCATAAAATAAACCCAAGAATTGACATGTGGTGAAATCCAACCAACCAGCCACCCAACCAACCAAAGTCATCCACTGGTAACACAAACATCACACTCCCAGGTGGAAGTGTAGAGATTTGACTGACAGGTAGGATTAGAGATTTATTTTAATGAGAAAGTTTGTATTTTGAATTTTAGCAGTTATATTTATGCAGTACTACAGAGAGACGTGTGTTTTGGAGTTTAACCTTTTAAAGGCAAAGAAGATATGAGGATGTTTGAAGATAATGGGTGAACAGTTAAATTTAGTTTGAGTTCATAGGAGTATAGCTTACTTATTGGCATTTTCCATTTTAGTCATGGATTACAAATACACACATATACTATCACAGGAAAAATAAACCACCTTAAGTACCTTAAGGTGATATAAAGATTTTTGCAAAAAACAAAAAAAAAACAAACATAAAACAAAAAATAAAACACCAAACATGAAAAAGGATTGGAAATCCTTGTACAATCATAAGAATATCTAGCCAGTATATAGGAATGGAATTCAGCATCGGAAAATGTGCCATGCTAGTGATGAAAAAGTGAGGAATCGGACACACCAAACAAACAGAGATGAAAGAAAAATTAAAACAGAACACCACAGGAGAACAAGAAAACTTCTAGAAACCAACCTCTGCAGCAGAAATCTCATCAAAGTAATAAATACGTGGGCTGTCCTCATTATAAGATACTCTCATCCATTCTTAAATGGATTAGAGAGGACCTCTATCAGATTGACCAAAAGGCAAGAAAATTAATCATGATGCACAAGGCTTTACATCCGAGAGATAATATAGATAGACTATATGTATCAAGAATAGAAGGTGAAAGAGCTCTAGTCAACATTGAGGATAGTGTAGATGTCACTATCCAAGAACTGAAAGAATACACAAAAAAGAGCACGGAAAGACTAATTACGGCAGCCAATAACAGGAACATGTAGAAAAGCAGTAAAACAACAAAAACGAGAAAAGAGAAACGGGAAGAAAACAATCATATGGATACTTCAAGCAAAAATTCGAGAGATTGCACATGAAAAGACCTGGACATGGTTAACGAAAACAAACTTCAAGAGAGATATTAAGTTGCTCATAATTGCAGCACAAAATAATGCGATAAGAACAAACTTTTAATCGAAGTGTGTGCAAAACTGAGCAGTTTATAAAGAGATGATGTCTTGAGATCAAGACAGAAAATAATAATTACTTTTTTAGACAATCTGGACAACCATTACACTATGACTAGATGCCCAAAAACAATCAGCAATGCTTTCATTTAGCACAACACTAAATCTTGATGAAGATTGTAGTCCACTATTCAATAGAAATTAATCTGTCTTCAAGACCGGATTGTTAACCATCACGCTCTAACGATATGAGATATATAAGATAAAAACTGAGTCACTCATAATTGTAGAAAAAAAACAATGCTATAAGAACAAATTATATCAAAACAAAAATGGTTAAATCGAACTTAACAGAGTGGTGATATTCGATGGTAGAATTTAGGTCCGTTAAGTTCGATTTAACAACAAAAATAGATGATTCAATAGAACAGCAAATGTAGGATGTGTGGAAACAGAGATGAGGCGATCAACTATATGATAAGCAAATGCAGCAAACTAGCACAACAAGAATACAAAGCAAGGCCCGAATGGGCGGGAAAGGTAACCCACGAGGAATTGTGCAAGAAACTAATATTTGCCCATACAATAAAATGGCATATTCACAATCCAGAATCCGTTCTTAAGGATGAAAAACATAAAATTCTCTGCGACTTTGTGATACAGCCGGTATCCACTGGTGTGAAAAACTAATAATAATAATAATAATAATAATAATAATAATGGCGTTTAGAATATGCTGACCATAACTACACAACAAAATGGTATATGCATAAACCAGAATCTGTTCTTGAGAACGAAACGCACAAAATTCTCTGGGACTTTGAGATAAAAACGGATCACCTTATCCCAGCAAGAAGGCCAGACCTAGTGTTGATAAACAAAAAAGAAAGAACTTGTCAACTGGTGGATTTTGCAGTGCCAGCAGATCACAGGGTGAAGTTAAAGGAAAATGAAAAAATAGACAAATATCTGGACCTTGCCAGAGAACTGAAAAAGTTATGGAATATGAAAGTGAAAGTGATACCAATTGTAGTTGGTGCACTTGGAACAGTCCCAAAAGGATTAGAAAAGGGCTTGGAAAGTCTGGAAATCAGAGGAAGGATTGAAACCATTCAGAACACTGCACTGCTGCAATCTGCCAGAATACTCAGAAGAGTCCTGGAGACATGAAGAGACTTGCTGTCACTCAGACTCCAGTGAAAGACCATTAGCTAACACTGATGTGAAAACTCAAAAGGAGTAAATAATAATAAGTATTATTCAACAATCGGCTGGTTAAGTCAACCCCTAGAACCTATAGGAGTTAGAAGAAGAGGGAAACAAAATGAAAAGTAAAAATGTGTAAAGATAAGTAAAAAAAAGAACATTGTATAGAAATAGTAGGGGAAGATAAGTGCATCCTCCCTGCCAATGGCGTTTAGAATATGCTGATCATATCCCATGCAGAAGAATAAGACCCCACCAAAAGGGCTGTCCTCGTTATGACACTAAACTGCATGTTTACTGTATGTCTTCACTAACTTAAATTCTATGTTGGTTATATTTTTAAAATAAATATCACAAAGTTGTGACGTTTTTTAAAAGATTTCTCTCCCTACTTCTATTCTTCTTTCATTCTTTTTTCTTCCCTTTTTCTTTCCCTTTCAGTCCAATATTTTCCTCTTTTTTTCTATCTTTTCCTTCTTCATTTTAGTCTTTCCTCTTTTATTTTATTTTATTTTCCTCGTTATTTCTTTCTATTTTCTTACTTAATAAATATCACAAGTGTATAGTGGATTTAAAAAAATATTTCCACTCTCTCTCTCTTCTATTTTTATCAATTGTTTGTTTGTTTGTTTGTTTGTTTCTTTCTGTCTTTCTTTCTTTTCCTTCTTCATTTTAGTCTTTCCTCTTTTATTTTATTTTATTTTCCTCGTTTTTTCTTGCTATTTTCTTACTTAATAAATATCACAAGTGTATAGTGGATTTTAAAAATTTATTTCCACTCTCTCTCTTCTATTTTTATCCATTGTTTCTTTCTTTCTTTCTTTCTTTCTTTCTTTCTGTCTTTCTTTTTTCTTTCTTTATTTTTAGCCCAGCGTTTTTCTCTTTTTTTCTTTCTCTTCTTTTGTCCTTCTCTTCTTTCCTTCCTTCCTTTATTTCCTTCTATTTTCCTATTTTCTTTCTATTATTTTTCTGTCTTTCTTCTTTACTTTCTTTCTTTCTTTCTTTCTTTCTTCTTTTTTTCTTCCTTTCTTTCTCCTAGTCTTTCTCTTTCTCCTTGTTTTATTTTCTTTTGTTTCTTTGTTCAGCGATCTCGCAACTTTTTAAAAATTTGTTTCTTCTTAACTTTTGAAGCCGTTTCATTTTTGTTCTTTTGTTGTTCTTTTTTATTTTTTGGTGTATTTGTTTTGTTGGCTGATCACGTGACCTTTTGCCATATCTGCTATTTGGGCTCCTGCATTATCAATATTTCTCAATTCTGCCTTTGTGACCAACGCCATATTTCAACATTGCCACTGTCATGGCGGTACTCTCAGTTTCAATTTGTGAATCCATATTTTTTGGAAGGCCTGTCACTTTCCGGATTCTGAGCATATGGCTTAGTAAAAAACAAAAAAAAAACAAATCAAAATTTCTAAAATTCCAATGCTTGGCTGGTGAGGCTTATTCAACTACAAAAATCAAGTAGAATACTATCTTTCCATTTATCCCAATAGAAAGTGCTTTGTCAGGTATTAGTAACCTTGATAAGGTTATTGCAGATAAAACATATATCTGTCCTATTATATGTATGGGTTATTAAGTTTATTATATTTACCCCCGGGTGCAAGTATTTAAGTTTTAATATAATAAAATATTATGTTAAATTAGAAACTAATAAGAATACAGATAAAAAGATTTGAAACAGAGGGGGGTATAATAAAAAAATAGAACAACTTTGAAACTAACTCTTCCATCATTTTCCATTACTCCCGTCTTTCATTGGTAAATTTCCCTAATTTAACTATTTAGTTAAAATAGGAAGTAAAGGATAATATTACAGTTATTTATTCTTTTTAATGGGTTTCTACCCGAGACTTTTGCTCATATTCAATAAGATAAACCAAACAAATAGAAATCAATATTACTAAGCACATATTTATCAAAATCAAATTTTTAATATCAATATGCAAATTAGCCTTCTTGTTTTACACTGTAAACCGCTATTTTGTTGTATATATAAATACAATTGTATGTTATTAGTATGTAGATATGGCCAACAGTATTAATAATGTAAAACAATTTTATTAATAATTGAGGTTTAAATAAAAATAAAATCCCGGAGAATGTGATGTAAATAACAAAGGAAATTGTGACTTGTATAGTAATATAGTTTCGGTTACAGATAGAGAAACCCACAATCTCCATTATAATAAGAGATATGCATAATAGAAAACTTAATGACTTATTATATCCATAATAGAACACCTAATAGTCATTATAACCATAACAGGAAACCTTATAATTAATTATATCATCTAGTAATATATAATATATAGAACATCTATTAACTAATTATAGCTATAATCATCATCATCATCACCATCATCATGTCACACACGCAGAACAGATATATATGACAATCACTCGCCAACCTTCCCTGTCACTCATTGCCTCTGGGAGTTCTTCTGTGCAGCAACCAGGATCCTCACATAGTTGGTCAATGTAGGTCCTTGCTGGGCGACCCACGTTAACATGTCCGTGTGTTGGCTTCCACAAGAGAACAGCTTATGAGCTCGTCCTTGCTTCTCCAGCAGTGTCCTGCATGCCTAGCCCGTCTTACTCGGATGGTTTGCGAGATGGGGGAGGGAAGTCGCCCTAATAACTCATTATCTCTTATAGGAGACCTTATAACTCATTATATCCACAATAGAAAACAAAATAGTTATTTATTAAGTTTAGCTTAGTTGTCACACAACCCCAGAAGTATGAGGGACCCAGTGTGAATCGAAATCATTGATAATTGTCACTAACCATTACACATTTTGAGATGCCCGAGGAAACCTAATAACTCATTGTATACATAATTTTTGTTGGAAGGAAACGTTCCTTATTAGGTGTTGGCAACCTTAGTGACATTATTGCTGAGAAAATCCATGTCTGTTCTATTATGCATATAATGAGTTATTAGTTTTCCTATTATGGACACACACACACACACACACACACACACCACACACACATATATATATATATATATATATATATATATATACCCATTCATGTTCATTTCTGTCTTGGTAAATACAGATTTCTATCGATGATTCTTTTTTTTTATACAACTCATATTTTGAAGAAAATTAACGTTTCATCAATTGCTTATTTTCGTATTAGTAAATACAGCTTTAGTCTCGTGATTTTTCTATACACCTGATATTTTTAAGGAAATTAACGTTTCATTCATTGTTTATTTCTGTCTTGGTAAATACAGCTTTAGTCTCGATACTTTTTTAACACACCTTTGTATTTTGAAGTAAATTAACGTTTCATTCATTGTCCATTTCTGTCTTGGTAAATACAGCTTTAGTCTCGATACTTTTTGAAATACCTTGCATTTTGAAGTAAATTAACGTTTCATTCATTGTCTATTTCTGTCTTGGTAAATACAGCTTTAGTCCGATACTTTTTTAACACACTTTGTATTTTGAAGTAAATTAACGTTTCATTCATTGTCCATTTCTGTCTTGGTAAATACAGCTTTAGTCTCGATACTTTTTTAACACACTTTATATTTTGAAGTAAATTAACGTTTCATTCATTGTCCATTTCTGTCTTGGTAAATACAGCTTTAGTCTCGATACGTTTTTAATACACTTTGTATTTTGAAGTAAATTAACGTTTCATTCATTGTCCATTTCTGTCTTGGTAAATACAGCTTTAGTCTCGATACTTTTTGAATAGGCCTTGTATTTTGAAGTAAATTAACGTTTCATTCATTGTCCATTTCTGTCTTGGTAAATACAGCTTTAGTCTCGATACTTTTTGAATAGGCCTTGTATTTTGAAGTAAATTAACGTTTCATTCATTGTCCATTTCTGTCTTGGTAAATATAGCTTTAGTCTCGATACTTTTTTAACACACTTTGTATTTTGAAGTAAATTAACGTTTCATTCATTGTCCATTTCTGTCTTGGTAAATACAGCGTTAGTCTCGATACTTTTTGAATAGGCCTTGTATTTTGAAGTAATTTAACGTTTCATTCATTGTCCATTTCTGTCTTGGTAAATACAGCTTTAGTCTCGATACTTTTTTAACACACTTTGTATTTTGAAGTAAATTAACGTTTCATTCATTGTCCATTTCTGTCTTGGTAAATACAGCTTTAGTCTCGATACTTTTTGAATAGGCCTTGTATTTTGAAGTAAATTAACGTTTCATTCATTGTCCATTTCTGTCTTGGTAAATACAGCTTTAGTCTCGATACTTTTTGAATAGGCCTTGTATTTTGAAGTAAATTAACGTTTCATTCATTGTCCATTTCTGTCTTGGTAAATACAGCTTTAGTCTCGATACTTTTTGAATAGGCCTTGTATTTTGAAGTAAATTAACGTTTCATTCATTGTCCATTTCTGTCTTGGTAAATACAGCTTTAGTCTCGATACTTTTTTAACACACTTTGTATTTTGAAGTAAATTAACGTTTCATTCATTGTCCATTTCTGTCTTGGTAAATACAGCGTTAGTCTCGATACTTTTTGAATAGGCCTTGTATTTTGAAGTAATTTAACGTTTCATTCATTGCCCATTTCTGTCTTGGTAAATACAGCTTTAGTCTCGATACTTTTTTAACACACTTTGTATTTTGAAGTAAATTAACGTTTCATTCATTGTCCATTTCTGTCTTGGTAAATACAGCTTTAGTCTCGATACTTTTTGAATAGGCCTTGTATTTTGAAGTAAATTAACGTTTCATTCATTGTCCATTTCTGTCTTGGTAAAATACAGCTTTAGTCTCGATACTTTTTGAATAGGCCTTGTATTTTGAAGTAAATTAACGTTTCATTCATTGTCCATTTCTGTCTTGGTAAATACAGCTTTAGTCTCGATACTTTTTGAATAGGCCTTGTATTTTGAAGTAAATTAACGTTTCATTCATTGTCCATTTCTGTCTTGGTAAATACAGCTTTAGTCTCGATACTTTTTTAACACACTTTGTATTTTGAAGTAAATTAACGTTTCATTCATTGTCCATTTCTGTCTTGGTAAATACAGCTTTAGTCTCGATACTTTTTGAATAGTCTTGTATTTTGAAGTAAATTAACGTTTCATTCATTGTCCATTTCTGTCTTGGTAAATACAGCTTTAGTCTCGATACTTTTTTTACTTTGTATTTTGAAGTAAATTAACGTTTCATTCATTGTCCATTTCTGTCTTGGTAAATACAGCTTTAGTCTCGATACTTTTTTAACACACTTTATATTTTGAAGTAAATTAACGTTTCATTCATTGTCCATTTCTGTCTTGGTAAATACAGCTTTAGTCTCGATACTTTTTGAATAGGCCTTGTATTTTGAAGTAAATTAACGTTTCATTCATTGTCCATTTCTGTCTTGGTAAATACAGCTTTACTCTCGATACCTTTTGAACACACTTTGTATTTTGAAGTAATTTAACGTTTCCTTCATTGTTTGTTTCTGTCTTGGTAAGTACAGCTTTTGTCTAAATACTCTTTTTCAATACAACTCATATTTTGAAGAAAACTAACGTTTCATTCATTGTTCATTTCTGTTTTGGCAAATACAGTGTGAATACTACTTGAACACACCTCGTAACAAACAGCAGCGTATTCATCACTGACACAAATAGACACAATTATTCTGTGAAGATCTTTATTGTTCATCTCACTTCCTTTTGTCGTTTACTTCTTTTCACTGTTCATTTCCTTTGATGGGTCTACATATTTCCTCCAAAGTGCCCGGATATCGTACCTTAGCACGAAACTCAAGTGATCATTCATTCCCCCGTTATTAAAATGACATGCGATTTTCTGTTGTAATTATCGCTCAATTAATTAGGAAAATTATATATTTCCTCACAATGATCAGACCAAATTACATTTAATCGTGCTGATATTATCTCGTACGCCAACATTTTTGTGTTAATTCTTTATTTCTAAGGATATCAGACTTGACAAGTTCACCGATGCCAACTTGAGCTGAATAGAACAATCAATTGTGTGCATGTCGAACAAAGATATTTGTGGGCTCCTTTTTACTATTTTTAAAAATTTCAAGATCGTTTAAAGATTTAACGAAGCCATTTTTTTTTTGGTTTTACTTTTCAGCATTTTCAGAAAATTGTTTAATGAATTAAAGTGGAGTGTTAACAAATACCCAACATTTCTGGTCCCATCAATCATTTTTCAATCAAATTATTGTTATTATTTGTACTAGCAAATATATGCACCCCCCGGTTACAAGTATTTCAGCTTTAATGTAATAAAATATCACATTAGAAAGTCTAATGAAACCGAATAAGAATGCAGATAAAAAGATTTGAAACACAGGGGGATATAATCGAAAATATTTCATTGCTAAATTTCCCTAATTTAACTATTTACTTAAAATAGGAAGTAAATAATAAAATTACAGTAATATCATTTTGTTAATAGAATTATTTTAAAGATTTATCCCCGAGATTTTTGCTTATATTCATTAAGATAAAACCAAACAATTAGAAATCAATAATACCAAGCAAATATTTATTAAAATCAAATTTTTAACATCAATATACAAATCAGCCTTCCCGTTCACACTAAAAACCGCTATTTTTTGTATATATAAATACAATTGCATGTTATTAGTATGCCAACAGTATTGATAATGTAAAACCATTTTATTAATAAATGAGGTTTAAATAAAAATGAAATCATGGAGAATGTGACGTAAATAACAACGGGAATTGTGACGAGTAGTAATATAGTTTCGGTTACAGACAGACAAATACACAATCTCCATTATGATAAGAGATGAGATAGAAATACTTGATATCATATGTACAAAAAAGAAAATTAAAAAAAGAAAAAACAACAACTGTACCTCATCTTGTCAGCTGAGACAAAAGAATACACCAAATGCACCTCTGCAGAGGGGTAAAATACCCCCAATGGGGCTACCTATTGGTCGTGGTTGTCGAACCGTGATGCCTAAGGACGGAATTCTGATGGCCGAGCAGTCAATAACATGTAACAGTCCGCTTTGGCCCTTACTTGGACTATACGTGCAGTCGGAGAGGCTCCTCCGATCAATCGGCTGGTCAGGTCAAGCCAAGGCACCTATGTGATTGTTCTGACTTTGTTGCCCTTATGACTAGTCCCCAACCCTTTTATCATATATGTGCTGAGGGTCTTAGTATCCTAGGTATGACATTAAGCTTGTATGGGAAAGTTCCAATGCTGGAACTCTGAGAGGGGGTCGAGTACGCCTTCATCATCATTACTCCCTGTTTCACCCTGACTGGGAATTGTAGTACCTGTTAGAGCTATATCCATGGGTTAATTAGGAAAAAATGAATTTAAATAAATTTGAATATGTTACGAACTATTCCAGCTATAAATAGCAGCAGGTACTGCTCTTAGGCGAGAGCCAATATTCCAGCGGTCTACTCGGACAGTTGATCGACCGCCTCGCGGTTAACCTTCTCATGTGTATATGCTTGTATTACTATTCTTTGTTAATATTTTTGTCTAACTCATTTCTTCTCTTGTATCTTTATTCTGGTCCCTAACAAGGCCACAACAGTATACCAATCAAGAATAAATAAAACAAAACATCTTCGGCATAAAATAATCTAAAAAGAGTTGACATGCCATAAAATCTAACCAACCAACCAACCAACCAACCAACCAACCAATAAACAACTGTATCAAAAATGTAAACATAAACATACAATGAACGCAATTCCCCAACCACTAGGCCTAAAATAGGGAGTTAACATGCCATCATGATGATATTAGTCTTAACAAGTTCACAGATGCGAACTTAAGTTGAATAAAACAATCAATTGTATTAAATAGAAATACTTAATGTCATATACGTGTGTGCAAAAGAAAAGAAAGATGACAAAAACGCCGAAGAAACAATTACACAAATATAAACACATAATTAATTCAATTTTCTGACCCTAGACATAAAAATCGGGAGTTGACATATCGTTTAAAACCAATTAATCAAATATTCTACCTATGGTCATATATATATATATATATAATATATATATATATATATATATATATATATATATATATGTGGTGTGTGTGTGTGTGTGTGTGTGAAAATAGAAAAGGAAATGAATCCGACAATATGAGGAAAAAATGAGTAAAGAAAAGAAATGTAGATGGTAAATGAAATTTAATGCGATATACATTTAATCGATATCACTTACACATGTGTTTCGTCAGTCATAGAAGAATCGACCTTCATCAAGAGTGAACATTTTATTTTGAATGAATTCAAAATAAATGTTCACTCTGATGAAGGTCGATTCTTCTATGTGTGCGAAATATTTTCACCACCATAAACTGACCGAAACACATGTGTAAGTGATATCGATTAATGTGATATCGATTAAATTCATTTTATCCATCTACATTTCTTTTTCTTTACTCATTTTTTCCTCATATATATATATAATATATATATATATATATATATATATATATAACACACACACACACACACACATATATATATATGATAAAGAAGATGATTTACTGAATATAGAGTTAAGCGCAACATCGACGGTCGATACAAATATTAACCGAATAAGTCAGGAGTATGAAGAATATGAAGTGCTCAATGCGTTAGTAGAGCGGATTTAGTAGAAAGGTCTAGTAACCACAAGGTTCCTAGTTCGATACCGGCCCTCGCCAACTCAGCGTATGAGTAGCATAGAGATATGTGCGTTAAAGGAAGGAGCTAATGGTAGGTGTGGCGCTCCACCTCAGACGCTGAAATAATCTCCTTGGTCTAGCGGTAGTGAAAAGGGGATAGACTCCCTCGGTGATTCGCTGATACCGACTTTAGGCCACCCCAATGACTTTACTTTTTTTACTTATATATATATATTTTTTTTGGTGGGTACCAAATTTCTTGGTATAACGGTGATTCTAAGCTGGTCCTATTCTTTATCAGTAGTTTGTTGCAGAGGTCACGTCCCGTATGAGAGCTCAATATTTAATTTTTATTAACAGAGCAAATTTATTTGTGAATAAAAAGGCCTTAAATACCAGGGGTATCGTGATCATGGAACTTTCCACTCGTAGGTATCTGAGGCCCACCGAGTTTCGTCAGACCACTTCTTTATTCAGGCTGGCAAATGTAACGTAGCGCCTTTCTTTTCACTGCACTGGATTAGCGATATGTAACGTACGGGCTTTGTTTCTTTCACGGTATCAAATTGTATTATCGTACGGCCGTTTGTTTACAACTGACACATAGCAGTAATCGTCTGTGGCCCGCAACCCTTCCTTCCTTCTTTTGGTCAAGGGAAGATATTACTTACGCAGGCCGCGTGCCCTTCGTTACGGCCAATTGACTTTATCTCAACGGGTATCCAGAGGTCAGGGGAATTTCATTGATAAAAAGATCCCCCTAGTATTTTCTCGTTGTAGTAAAAGAAGAATGATAATACCGTGTTTACTTTTCAGAAGTTTATTATATTCAAAACTTCACTATAACTTTTGAGAGAGAGAGAGAGAGTCCCTAATAATATCTGCGCTTAATAAGAAGTGTATTTTAACTGGATTCAACTTAGGGTTTCAGTCCTTCGTAAATATCTCGGTGACAAGCTTTTCTTATGGTCTTTAGCGACAACAGCTTACTAAACTCCGTACGATCACTGCCTCTCCGGCCGACTTCTCTGACTGGCTCTCACTGCCCCTGACTCCGGACTGACTCTGACTCCCTCCGATCACAGACTGACTCTGACTCTATTGACGGGTCTCTTAAATACTATTTCAAAGTCATTTTCCAGAAAGATCTTTCTCTGGAATGTTCGAGCTAGTCCTGGACCTAATCGAAGATTCGATTCCTTCGAATCACTCCGGTCAACTAAGGTTCACGGCCTTAAGATCAAAAGACTCCTTGGTAGTCACTAATCCTATTTTTTCGTTAAACATAGACTTATCGTCTTCTTTCTCTCGTTAAAAGATTTTATCTTTCTAACTCCTTTTTCGGCGATTCTACAAAGACCACCCAGTAATATAAGAGAATCGGTAGTACATTTTTTAAAGGTTTTTCTAAGTCTGGCACAAGGCCACAAATATAGGTGCTGGGCTGCGATTACATAACACAAATATCCAAATTCAGCTTACATTTATACATTTCTCCTCGCCCCCAGGGG
>CM042145.1:93463196-93473196 GCA_023376005.1 Doryteuthis pealeii
GGGGGAGGAGAGATCAAACACATTTTTTAATGTAAAGTTCTCTTACTAGTTTATACAAAGTAACACACAGACACAGAACAGAACAAAACAGACACATACACACACACACACCCATACAAGGTAAAACACACACACAACACAACACACACACACACACACACACCACACACACACAGAAATTATTTAAATTTCATGCTTACAGCACACAATACGTATAGTAACGCTCTTTCAAAGCATCCGAGCAAAAACAGACGCACAACACTAACACACTTACAAGCAATCCCTTTTATAAACCGCAAAAAAAAATCTAAAAGAGAAGCTATAGAAGGAAAGAATTTAAAAAAAATGTAAAGAAAATAAACAGAAATGAAAGTAAAAGTAGAAGGCAAAGCCTCGCTAAATACACGGGATGAAAAAGGCAAAGGAACAAACAACCGACTTATTGGAAATAAGTAACATTCATGTCGGGAGTCATTGGTTATCGGACAACGCTGGTGATTAATCTGTATGGGAAAGAGAAATTTGAATGGAAGGTTTCAGTGTAGATACAGTGGATTGCAACGGGAGGAAAAAAACACAGTGTGTTAGAGAAAATTCAGTGACAAAAGAACGAGCGAATCAAAAAGTAATAATCTTTCACTGTGTCTGCTGGCTACTTTAGAAGGAACAATGGTAGGATTATTTTGCTGCCAGCAATCGGGTTCCGAAGCGCTTATTCAAGACGAGATTATAATCTCTTAAGTTTTCCTTTTAGGCGCAATGGTTTATTGTTGATGATACAAGGTCATAACGAAGCCTTGATGGCTGGGTCCTGGTAGAATACGCCAGCCAGGCAGCAGCACCCATCCAATAAGGCGCACCTGTTGACCGCTAGTGGCGACCTGTGATGTTTAAGAGGTAATCCTGGTGGCTGAAGCGGTCCGTTTACATGCAATTCTCACTTTGGCCCTTACTTGGTTATTGGTTAGTGATACCAAAGTGATAGCGAAGCCTTTTGACGGCTGTTACCTCTAAACAGAGGTGTAAAAAAATCATTGGAACCCCCCCCCGCCATTGGAAAGCCAGCTGTACAATCACTTGCTCACGACAGGACATGGTGGACGTTGCTGAGAATTGGGGGAAGAATTCCTTGACGTTATCTCCTGGAAACCTGTACATGGGTAGCCCCAGTGTTGGGCGTGTGGCAAGGATCTACATAGATCAACTCTGTGTTGATTCTTGGATGCTGTTGCGGAGGAACCTGCCCGGAGCGATGACCGATAGGGATGGTTGGGTGAGAGGATTTTTTTATGGATATCCCAACTTCACCTCTGCAGAGGAGTAAGAACCATCCATCCAATGAGGCCACCTGTTGGGCCGCGAGTGGCGACCTGTGATGATTAAGGGATGGAATCTTGGAGGCTGAATAGTTTCATCACAATACAATTCCAATTTGGGCCTTACTTGGTCTAAACGGGCTGCAGGATATGCCCCCCTCCGATCAATCGTCTATTTACGTCAAACTCTATCAACTATAATGAATTACCCGACCCTATTTTCCCTTATGACCCCCTTATCCTTTTTATATATATTGTGCAGAAGGCGGGTGGCTAAGGGTCCCAGTGTCCTGAAATATGACGCTCAACTTGCATCCAGCGGTGTGATTCCAATTCTGGAGCTCCGGGATGTGTGGAGAAAATTTCATGCCATTACTCCAGGTCCATGCCATCCCGGGGTAGTAGTACCTATTTGGGTTCCAAATCAATGAATAGATTAAAAAAAATGGTGATTACATGTTAAAAAGTCGAATACCCAACAAGATGAATAAAACAAAAACAGTCTTCGGCATAAAATAACCCAAGAGGTTTGAACATGCGGTGAAATCGAACCAACCAGCCAGCCCAAGCAAACATCAAAGTCATCCACTGAACACAAACATCACACTCCCAGGTGGAAGTGTAGAGATTTGACTGACAGGTAGGATTAGGGATTTATTTTAATGAGAAAGTTTGTAATTTTGAATTTTAGCAGTTATATTTTATGCAGTACTACAGAGAGGGAACGTGTGTTTTGGAAGTTTAACCTTTTAAAGGCAAGAAGATATGAGGATGTTTGAAGATAATGGGTGAACAGTTAATTTAGTTTGAGTCATACGAGTATAGATTACTTATTGGGCATTTTCCATTTTGTCATGGATTACAAATACACACATTACTATCAGCAGGAAAAATAAACCACCTCATGTACATGGGTGAATAAAGATTTTTGCAAAAAACAAAAATAAAACACCAAAACACGAAAAAAGAATTTGGAAATCCTTGTAGGCAATCAATAAGAATAATTATAAGCCAGTATATAGGAATGGAATTCGGGTCGGAAAATGTGCCACGGCTAGTGATGAAAAAGTGAGGATCGGACACCAATCAAACAAACCAGAGATGAAAGAAAAATTGAAAACAGACACCAACAGGAGAACAAGAAACTTCTAGAACCACTCATGAGCAGAAATCTCATCAAAGTAATAAATACGTGGGCGTCCCCATTAATAAGATTACTCTCGTCCATTCTTAAATGGGATTAGAGAGACCTCTATCAAGATTGACAAAAGGGCAAGCAAATTAAATCATGATGCCAAGGCTTTTACATCCGAGGAGATAATTATAGATATGACTATATGTATCAAGAATAGAAGGTGAAAGAGCTCTAGTCAACATTGAAGATAGTGTAAGATGTCACTATACAAGAACCTGAAAAGAATACAGCAAAAAGAGCACGGAAAAGACTAATTACGGCAAGCCAAATAACAGGAACATATGGAAAAGCAGTAAAGACAAAACGAGAAAAGAAGAAACGGGAAGAAAACAATCATATGGATACTTCAAGCAACAAATATCGAGAGATTGCACATGAAAAGACCTGGACATGGTTTTAACGGAAAAACAACTTCAGAGAGATAATTAAGATGCCTCATAATTGCAGCAATAACAAATAATGCGAAAAGAACAAACTTTATTCGAAGTGTGTGGCCAAACTGAGCAGTTTTAAGAGATGATGTCTTGAGAATCAAGAACGAAAAGTATAATTACTTTTTTAGACAATCTGGCCAACCATTACAGCTATGACTAGATGGCCCTAAAAACAATCAGCAAAATGCTGTTCATTTAGCAGCAATACTAAAAGTATAGGACACTTGATGAGGATGTAGTCCATCTATTCAATAAGAAATTAATCCTGTTCTTCAGACCGGATTGTAACCATCACGCTCTAACGATATGAAGATACGTAAGATAAAAACTGAGTCACTCATAATTGCAGCACAAAACAATGCTATAAGAACAAATTATATCAAAACAAAAATGGCTAAATCGAACTTAACAGAGTGGTGATATTCGATGGTAGAATTTAGGTCCGTTAAATTCGATTTAACAACGAAAATAGATGATTCAATAGAACAGCAAATGTAGGATGTGTGGAAACAGAGATGAGGCGATCAACTATATAATAAGCAAATGCAGCAAACTAGCACAACAAGAATACAAGGCAAGGCCCGAATGGGCGGGAATGGTAATCCACGAGGAATTGTGCAAGAAACTAAAATTTGCCCATACAATAAAATGGCATATTCACAATACAGAATCCGTTCTTAAGGATGAAAAACATAAAATTCTCTGCGACTTTGTGATACAGCCGGTATCCACTGGTGTGAAAAACTAATAATAAGTGATACCAATTGTGGTTGATGCACTTGGAACAGTCCCAAAAGGATTAGAAAAGGGCTTGGAAAGTTTGGATATCAGAGGAAGGATTGAAACCATTCAGAACACTGCACTGCTGCAATCTGCCAGAATACTCAGAAGAGTCCTGGAGACCTGAGGAGACTTGCTTGTCACTCAGACTCCAGTGAAAGACCATCAGCTAACACTGATGTGAAAACTCAAAGGAGTAAATAATATAATAATAAAATAATGGCGTTTAGAATATGCTGACCATAACCGCACACAAAATGGTATATGCATAAACCAGAAATCTGTTCTTGAGAACGAAACGCACAAAATTCTCTGGGACTTTGAGATAAAAAACGGATCAACCTTATCCCAGCAAGAAGGCAGACCTAGTGTTGATAAACAAAAAAGAAAAGAACTTGTCAAACTGGTGGATTTTTGCAGTGCAGCAGATCACAGAGTTGAGTTAAAGGGAAAGGAAAAAATAGACAAATTCTGGACCTTGCAGAGAACTGAAAAAAGTTATGAATATGAAAGTGAAAGTGATACCAAATTGGTAGTTGGTGGCACTTGAGACAGTCCCCCAAAAGGTTTAAGAAAAGGGCTTGGAAAGTCAGGAAATCAAGAGGAAGGATTGAAACCATTCAACACTGCACTGCTGCATCTGCCCAGATACTCAGAAGAGTCCTGGAGACATGAAGAGACTTGCTGTCACTTCAGACTCCAGTGAAAGACCATCAGCTAACACTGATGTGAAAACTCAAAATGAGTAAATAATAATAAGTATTATCCAACAATCGGCTGGTTAAGTCAACCCCTAGAACCTATAGGAGTTAGAAGAAGAGGGAAACAAAATGAAAAAGTAAAATGGGTAAAGATAAGTAAAAAGGGAACATTGTATAGAAATAGTAGGGGAAGATAAGTGCATCCTCACTGCCAATGGCGTTTAGAATATGCTGATCATATCCCATGCAGAAAAAGAATAGAACCCCACCAAAAGGGGTGTCTTCGTTATGACACTAAACTGCATGTTTACTGTATGTCTTTACTAACTTAAATTCTATGTTGGTTTATATTTTTTAAATAAATACACAAGTTTGTGACGTTTTTTAAAGATTCTCTCTCCTACTTCTATTCTTCTTTTCATTCTTTTTTCTTCCCTTTTTCTTTCCCTTCAGTCCAATATTTTCCTCTTTTTTACTATTTTTCCTTCTTCATTTTAGTCATTCCTCTTTTATTTACTTTTATTTCCCCGTTATTTCTTTCTATTTTTCTTACTTAATAAATATCACAAGTGTATATGATTAAAAAAAAAATTTCCACTCTTTCTCTCTATTTTTAACAATCTTTCTTTTCTTTCTTTCTTTCTTTTCTTTCGTTCTTTCTTTTTCTTTCTTTATTTTTAGCCCAGCGTTTTTAGCCCAGCGCTTTTCTCTTTTTTCTTTCTCTTCTTTTGTCCTTCTATTCTTTCTTTCCTTCCTTTATTTCCTTTTATTTACCAAGCTCTTTCCTTCTATTTTCCTATTTTCTTTCTATTATTTTTCTGTCTTTCTTCCTTCTTTACTTTCTTTCTTTCTTTTCTTTCTTCCTTTTTTTCTTGCGCTTTCTTCTCCTAGTCTTTCTCTTCTCCTTGTTTTATTTTCTTTTGTTTTCTTTCTTCAGCGGTCTCTTTAAATCTCGCACTCTTTTTTTAAATTTGTTTCTTTCTTAACTTTTGAAGCCGTTTTCAATTTTTGTTCTTTTTGTTCCTTTTGTTTGTTGGCTGATCACGTGACCTTTTGCCATATCTGCTATTTGGGCTCCCTGCATTAATCAATATTTCTCAATTCTGCCTTGTGGACCAACGCCATATTTCAACATTAACCACTGTCATGGCGGTACTCTCAGTTCATTTGTGAATCCATATTTTTTGGAAGGCCCTGTCACTTTCCGGATTCTGAGCATATGGCTTAGTAAAAAAAAAAAAAAAAAAATCAAAAATTTCTAAAATTCCAATGCTTGGCTGGTGAGGCTTATTCAACTACAAAAATCAAGTAGAATACTATCTTTCGATTTATCCCAATAGAAAGTGCTTTGTCAGGTATTGGTAACCTTGATAATGTTATTACAGAGAAAACATATATCTGTCCTATTATATGTATGATGGGTTATTAAGTTTATTATATTTACTAGCAAATATATGCACTCTCCGGGTGCAAGTATTTAAGTTTTAATATAATAAAATATCATGTTAAATTAGAAACTAATAAGAATGCAGATAAAAAGATTTGAAACAGAGGGGGGTATAATAAAAAAAAATAGAACAACTTTGAAACTAACTCTTCCATCATTTTCCATTACCCATTTCCATTTCATTGGTAAATTTCCCTAATTTAACTATTTAATTAAAATAGGAAGTAAAGGATAATATTACAGTTATTTCTTCTTTTTAATGGATTTCTCCCCGAGATTTTTGCTCATATTCAATAAGATAAAACCAAACAATTAGAAATCAATATTACTAAGCACATATTTATCAAAATCAAATTTTTAATATCAATATGCAAGTTAGCCTTCTTGTTCACACTGTAAACCGCTATTTTGTTGTATATATAAATACAATTGTATGTTATTAGTATGTAGATATGGCCAACAGTATTAATAATGTAAAACAATTTTATTAATAATCGAGGTTTAAATAAAAATAAAATCCTGGAGAATGTGATGTAAATAACAAAGGAAATTGTGACTTGTATAGTAATATAGTTTCGGTTACAGATAGAGAAACCCACAATCTCCATTATAATAAGAGATATGCATAATAGAAAACTTAATGACTTATTATATCCATAATAGAACAACTAATAGTCATTATAACCATAACAGGAAACCTTATAACTAATTATATCATCTAGTAATATATAATATATAGAACATCTATTAACTAATTATAGCCATAATCATCATCATCATCACCATCATCATGTCACACACGCAGAACAGATATATATGACAATCACTTCCCTATCACTCATTGCCTCTGGGAGTTCTTCTGTGCAGCAACCAGCATCCTTACACAGTTGGTCAATGTAGGTCCTTGCTGGGCGGCCCACGTTAGCATGCCCATGTTTTAGTTTCAACAGGAGAACGTCGCTTATGAGCTCGTCCTTGCTTCTCCAGCAGTGTCCTGCATGCCTAGCCCGTCTTACTCGGATGGTTTGCGAGATGGGGGAGGGAAGTCGCCCTAATAACTCATTATCTCTTATAGGAGACCTTATAACTCATTATATCCATATAGAAAAACAAATAGTTATTTATTAAGTTTAGCTTAGTTGTCACACAACCCAGAAGTATGAGGGACCAGTGTGAATTGAAATCATTGATAATTGTCACTAACCATTACACATTTTGAGATGCCAAGGAAACCTATTAACTCATTGTATACATAGTTTTTTTTTTGGAATGAAACGTTCCTTATTAGGTGTTGGCAACCTTAGTGGACATTATTGCTGAGAAAATCCATGTCTGTTCTATTATGGATATAATGAGTTATTAGTTTTCCTATTATGACACACACACACACACACAACGCATATATATATATATATATATATATATATATTATATATATATATATATATATATATATATATATATATATATATATATATATATATATATATATACCCATTCATGTTTCATTTCTGTCTTGGTAAATACAGATTTTCTATCGATAATTCTTTTTTTATACAACTCATATTTTGAATAAAATTAACGTTTCATCAATAGCTTATTTTCGTATTAGTAAATACAGCTTCAGTCTCGTGATTTTTCTACACACCTGATATTTTAAAGGAAATTAACGTTTCATTCATTGTCCATTTCTGTCTTGGTAAATACAGCTTTAGTCTCGATACTTTTTGAATAGGCCTTGTATTTTGAATTACTTTAACGTTTCATTCATTGTTTATTTCTGTTTTGGTAAATACAGCGTTAGTCTCGATACTTTTTGAACACACTTTGTATTTTGAAGTAAATTAACGTTTCATTCATTGTTTATTTCTGTCTTGGTAAATACAGCTTTAGTCTCGATACTTTTTGAACATACTTTGTATTTTGAAGTAAATTAACGTTTCATTCATTGTCCATTTCTCTCTTGGTAAATATAGCTTTAGTCTCGATACTTTTTGAATAGGCCTTGTATTTTGAAGTAAATTAACGTTTCATTCATTGTCCATTTCTGTCTTGGTAAATACAGCTTTAGTCTCGATACTTTTTGAATAGGCCTTGTATTTTGAAGTAAATTAACGTTTCATTCATTGTCTATTTCTGTCTTGGTAAATACAGCTTTAGTCTCGATACTTTTTGAACACACTTTGTATTTTGAAGTCAATTAACGTTTCATTCATTGTCTATTTCTGTCTTGGTAAATACAGCTTTAGTCTCGATACTTTTTGAACACACTTTGTATTTTGAAGTAAATTAACGTTTCATTCATTGTCTATTTCTGTCTTGGTAAATACAGCTTTAGTCTCGATACTTTTTGAACACACTTTGTATTTTGAAGTAAATTAACGTTTCATTCATTGTCCATTTCTGTCTTGGTAAATACAGCTTTGGTCTCGATACTTTTTGAATAGGCCTTGTATTTTGAAGTAAATTAACGTTCATTCATTGTCTATTTCTGTCTTGGTAAATACAGCTTTAGTCTCGATACTTTTTGAACACACTTTGTATTTTGAAGTAAATTAACGTTTCATTCATTGTCTATTTCTGTCTTGGTAAATACAGCTTTAGTCTCGATACTTTTTGAACACACTTTGTATTTTGAAGTCAATTAACGTTTCATTCATTGTCTATTTCTGTCTTGGTAAATACAGCTTTAGTCTCGATACTTTTTGAACACACTTTGTATTTTGAAGTCAATTAACGTTTCATTCATTGTCCATTTCTGTCTTGGTAAATACAGCTTTAGTCTCGATACTTTTTTAATAGGCCTTGTATTTTGAAGTAAATTTACGCTTCCTTCATTGTTTGTTTCTGTCTTGGTAAGTACAGCTTTTGTCTAAATACTCTTTTTCAATACAACTCATATTTTGAAGAAAACTAACGTTTCATTCATTGTTCATTTCCGTCTTGGCAAATACAGTGTGAATACTTCTTGAACACACCTCGTAACAAACAGCAGCGTATTCATCACTGACACAAATAGACACAATTATTCTGTGAAGATCTTTATTGTTCATCTCACTTCCTTTTGTCGTTTACTTCTTTTCACTGTTCATTTCCTTTGATGGGTCTACATATTTCCTCCAAAGTGCCCGGATATCGTACCTTAGCACGAAACTCAAGTGATCATTCATTCCCCCGTTATTAAAATGACATGCGATTTTCTGTTGTAATTATCGCTCAATTAATTAGGAAAATTATATATTTCCTCACAATGATCAGACCAAATTACATTTAATCGTGCTGATATTATCTCGTACGCAAACATTTTGTGTTAATTCTTTATTTCTAAGGATATCAGACTTGACAAGTTCACAGATGCCAACTTGAACTGAATAGAACAATCAATTGTGTGCATGTCGAAACAAAGATATTTGTGGGCTCCTTTTTTACTATTTTTAAAATTTCAAGATCGTTTAAGAGATTTAACGAAGCCATTTTTTTTTTTTTTTTACTTTTCAGCATTTTCAGAAAATTGTTTAATGAATTAAAAGTGGAGTGTTAACAAAATACCAACATTTCTGGTCCCATCAATCATTTTTCAATCAAATTATTGTTATTATTTGTACTAGCAAATATATGCACCCCCCGGTTACAAGTATTTTAGCTTTAATGTAATAAAATATCACATTAGAAAGTCTAATGAAACCGAATAAGAATGCAGATAAAAAGATCTGAAACACAGGGGGATATAATCGAAAATATTTCATTGCCAAATTTCCCTAATTTAACTATTTACTTAAAATAGGAAGTAAATGATAAAATTACAGTAATATCATTTTGTTAATAGAATTCTTTTAAAGATTTATCCCCGAGATGTTTGCTTATATTCATTAAGATAAAACCAAACAATTAGAAATTAATAATACCAAGCAAATACTTATTAAAATCAAATTTTTAACATTAATATGCAAATCAGCCTTCCCGTTCACACTGAAAACCGCTATTGTGTTGTATATATAAACACAATTGCATGTTATTAGTATGCCAACAGTATTGATAATGTAAAACAATTTTATCAATAATTGAGGTTTAAATAAAAATGAAATCATGGAGAATGTGGCGTAAATAACTAAGGGAATTATGACGAG
>CM042145.1:93483196-93489742 GCA_023376005.1 Doryteuthis pealeii
TTGTGTCATTTGTTGGTTTTTATTTACTATTGTCCTCATCGTTTCGGTCTATGTGTCCTCCGGCCTTGTTCAGAAGGTTCGAAGTTCCGTGAAGGCTTCCGATTACGACATAAAGTCTCCCGAATTTGACAAGAAAGTTTCCGAGTTTGACGAGAAGGTTTCCGAGTTCGACATGAAAGTTCCCGAGTTCGACGAGAAAACCAGAAGTTAAGCAATGATGGGTCGGCTCAGTACTTTGATGGGTGACCACTTTGTAACAATAACGCGAGCCTTGTGTACCAGATTAAACTTAGAAAATAGCAAAAAGAACTCAATAAGCAAAAATTCGAAAAAAAAAATCTATAAAAGGAGTAGACCTAAGAAGTAGTCAATGAAATTAAGTTTAACTTATTGCCTACTTTAAACCGTTTACAGCTGCTCTTCCACCCCTGCGATCCTACCGTAAACTCTGGCAGTGTCTTTCATACGTGTCACTTGTTTACATTGAAAAATCTCAGATTACAATAATAATAAATTTTGGTACAGCCGTGGGGGAAAATTTGGTAGGTCAAGATTTAAGGTTTCTCTCTTGGTTTCTTTGTTTAATGGAATTTTTTTGGTTTATTCAATTCCAAATCCATCCTTGTAGAAGAACAGTGGGAGTACTATTTTATCCATAGCTGGGGATGTAGGGGTTCTTAACTTTGCAAATGGTATTAGTCCAAAATTTAATGTAATAGCGTGTCTTGAATTCGAACTCGTTTACTACGAGGTTACAGTACATCACGCTAGCCACTTCCCTACGGGTACTCCCACAGGAAGTCTAAAAAGCAGTTAATAAAAGGAAGTTTTAGAAGAAATTAACAAAAAGAAGTTTTCAAAGCAGGTAATATAAAAGAAGTTTAAGAAGCAGATAATGAAAGAGAAGTTTAAGAATCAGTTAATAAAAAGAAGTTTAAGAAGCCGTTACTAAAAAGTAAGTTTAAGAAGCCGTTACTAAAAAGTAAGTTTTAAAAGCCATTACTAAAAAGTAAGTTTTAGAAGCCGTTACTAAAAAGTAAGTTTAAGAAGCCGTTACTAAAAAGTAAGTTTTAAAAGCCATTACTAAAAAGTAAGTTTTAGAAGCCGTTACTAAAAAGTAAGTTTTAGAAGCCATTACTAAAAAGTAAGTTTTAAAAGCCATTACTAAAAAGTAAGTTTAAGAAGCCGTTACTAAAAAGTAAGTTTTTAAAAGTAGTTTAGAAGCCGTTACTAAAAAGTAAGTTTAAGAAGCCGTTACTAAAAAAGTAAGTTTAGAAGGTTACTAAAATGTAAGTTTAGAAGCCGTTACTAAAAAGTAAGTACTAAAAAGTAAGTTTTAAAAGCAGTTACTAAAAAGTAAGTTTTAGAAGCCGTTACTAAAAAGTAAGTTTTAAAAGCAGTTAATAAAAAGTAAGTTTTAGAAGCCGTTAATAAAAGAGAAGTTTAAGAACCAGTTAATTGAATAACTGAAAATTTAACAGTGAATTCAAGAAGAATGAAGCGTAAAATCATAAAAGAAAAATTAGAATGTAAAATAATGACCCAAAGAAAGATGCGTAAAAAACGTTGAAAAGACTGAAAAGAAGAGAGGGACTGTCAGTGCAAAGTAATGATTAGAATAAGAAAAGAAAAAATACTAAAAAATTATGGAAAAAAATTAAGTGGGGCGATTGAAAAACGACTGACAATAATGAAACTGAAGGAATGAAAATGAATGAGTAGGAAACCATCAACCAGGTCTGTGAATCTCGGACTGTTGTAATGATTAGAGGCTATTCTTGCAGATCAGTTACTACTGAGAAGTGAATTCGATTCTCACTAAGTGCCCCATATATCTGGTTGATTTATTAACGGCAAGCCAAAATGTCTAGGGTTATTTTATAGCCATAGATTAGGGAATCGCATTCATATTTTCATTTTTTACAAAAAAAAAAAAAAAAGAAAAAAAAAAGAAATTAGCCAGTTGTTTTCTCTCTTACCGGACCACCCATGCTGGTGCGTTAAGGGAATAGAACCTGATGTTGACAATCTTTTAAAACCCCATCTTTCTTAACACATTTTTTCGATCTAGCCCATGGATGGAACTCTAGCTGGTACTAACAGCCCGGGTCAGGGTGGACTTGGGAGTAATGGCGATGAAGGAGTTCTCAACACTCCCCGAGCTACAAAACTACAGTTTAACGCAATACCAAGAACACGGATAACGCCGGATACCCCCGTAAGTATTAAATATATTTGCATATTTTTTCCATGTAAATATATATGAGCATATTTATTCGCATATATTCTTGCAAATATTATCACCCGATATATATATATATATATATATATATATATATATATATCAATAAATACATATATGTACATATTTACACACACACACACACACACACACACACACACACACACACACACACATATATATATATATATATATATATATATATATATATATATATATATATATAACCACTTTACCTTATTTGGAATTTAGAACTTTGTTATATATTCAAATATATTCGTTTCTCCTCTTGCCCATGCAGACGCAGATATACAGCATAAGAGAAAATGAAGTTGTAAAAAAAGAAAATTATGAACAAAAGTAATATGAGGAATTGTGTTTTAGCCCAATTAGGAAGATCTCCGGAAGCTTGTCATGTCTATCAAAAAAAAAAAAAAAAAAAAAAAAAAGAAAAGAAAAAAGAAAAAAATCAAGAAAAGGTGTGCCTAATCTGACACAAAGTTAGTTGGAAATAAAGAGAGAGAGAGAGAGAGAAAGAGAGGGGGGAGAAAAGAGAGAGAGAGAGAGGGAGAGAGAGAGGGGAGAGGTAGAGAGAGAGAGAGAGAGAGAGAGAGAGAGAGAGAGAGAGAGAGAGAGAGAGAGATGGCAGAAGTGAGAGATAGAAAGGAAAGGAGAATTATTGAGAGTGAGGGACGGTTAGAAATAGAAAAGAAGCAAAAAGATATATACATATATATATATATATATATATATATATATATATATATTTAGAGAGAGAGAGAGAGAGAGAGAGAGAGAGAGAGAGAGAGAGAGAGAGAGAGAGAGATAAATAAAGGAAAGCGAAAAAGATTGAGAAAGAGAGAAAGGAAAAACCAGAAAGGAAAACAAAGTGTGTGTATATATATATGTGTGTGTGTGTGTGTGTGTGTGTGTGTGTTGATAGATAGATAGATAAAGAGAGAGAGAGAGAGAGAGAGAGAGAGGGGAGAGAGAGAGGGGGGAGAGGAGGTATTTGGAGGGGGAAAAGGTGTGTGAAGAATGTCATAAATGACAGGCGTACGCATGCGTCAGCATTTGCCTTATTCCAGTCGACGGCCAATTAGACGTCGACATGTCAAACCACGTGACACTCATTGCTCTCTCCAGAACTACTACAACCATTAAATTTATAACGACAAGCAAAGCTTATTAGCAAGTCGTTCAATTTAGCGCGGAAACACAATTGACTTACTGACGGGTATTTCATTCAGTTCATTTTCTTTCCATAGATACGAGGTGAAAGTAAAGGGGAAAAAATTTAAATGAAAAATAATTTTTCTCAATTCATTTACTTACTTCGGTAAGTTTTTGGGAGAAAAAAAATATATGTATAAAAATATTGAAAGAGAAGGGAACATTACAGCGCGTAAGATATTTTCAAATACTCATTTTTCCCGCTATCAAATAACAGCTGTGTCATATATATATATATATATATTATATATATATATTATATATATATATATATATATATAATTCATTCCTCTATTTGCGTAATATATATATATATATATATATATATATATATATATATATATATATATAACATAGCTCTAGAGCGTTCGGCTAGAACCCACAAGGTTCCTCGTTCGATACCGGTCCTCACCAACTCAGCGTATGAGTAGCACAGGGATCTGTGCGATAAAGTAAGGAGCTTATGGTAGGTGTGGCGCTCCATCCCAGACGCTAAAAAAACAATCTCCTTGGTCTAGCGCTATTGAAAAGGGGATAGACTCCCTCGCTGACTGACTGATTCCGACTTTAGGTCGCCCCGTCGACTTTACTTACTTTATATATATATATATATATATATATATATGACACAGATGTTATTTGATAGCGGAAAAATGAGTATTTAAAAATATCTATAATATATATATATATATATATATATATATATATATATATATATATAAATATTTATAATATATACATATAGAGAGATAGATAGATAGATAGATATAAATATAGATATATTGATAGATAGATAGGTAAAAAAACGATAGTCAAAGTAAGGTTAACGAATTGGACGGACGAAAAGTCAGTTTCGCTCCTGGTCAGAGGTAATTGTTGTGTCTAGCCACACTGATGAGAAATGTCGAAACGCAGTGTCTGTGGATGTCTTATATATATATATATATATATATATATTATATAATATATTAAATTCTGAATTGAAACCTGTTAAATTCCGCTTAAAAATGACCTTGTGTGATATCTCACTCGTTAGTAGGGACTGGTAAAATATGTACAGCAATAAATGGTTATCACTAGCTCACTCGGTGAATTAGTGCTTATATATATATATATATATATATATATATATATATATATATATATATATATATATATATATCGGAGATATGCCTTCGATCAATCGGCTGGTCACATGCCCTGGTACCTATATGATAGTATCGACCTTATTTGCTCATAGCAACCCCGCAACCCTTTTATCATATATGTGCCAGGAGGCAGTGGTGGACGGTTTTAGAGACCTGGGTATGACGTTAAACAGCATCCCGTGGTGAAGTTCCAGTTCGGGAGTACCCCTTCATCGCCATTACTCCCAGTTACACTGATCCGGAGAGATAGTACCTTTTAGGGCCAAATCTATGGGTTAAATTGATAAAAAATGAGTTGAAAATGTATTTAAAAATGGGTGATAAGTGAATACCTAACAAGAATGAATACAACAAAAAGGTCGTCGACATAAAATAACCCTAGGTTTGACATGCCATGAAATCCAACCAACCAACCAACAAGCCAACGATCCCACTCGAAAAATTATTTTTGAATATCACAGAAAAAGGTCAAATCAATTGTCCATAATCGTTTATTTCTAGAGTAAGTATATTTTAGAATCAAACACTTTTTTCTTGATTGCTAAGTACTTATTCTCAATATAAGTATCATTGAAAATTAATATATATAATATTATTATATCTCAATATAAGTATCATTGAAAATTAATATATATATATATATATATATATATATATATATATATATATATATATAAGTGGAGTCCGAGTGACAGCAAGTCTCCTCAGGTCTCCAGGACTCTTCTGAGTATTATTTTTTTAGTATTATTATTTTTAATTAATTTTTATTTTCTATTATTTATTATATTTTTTTAATTTTATTATCTTCTATTAATTTATTTTATTATTTATATCTTAACTAGTATTTTCTTTTATACATCATTATACTCTAATGTTTAAATTTAAAATCTTTTTATTTTACTTGTCTATTTATATTTTAATATACTATTCTGTTTTTTCGGTCATGTCACCTTTTTGTCTGCCTGGACACCCTAGAAATCAACTTTGAGATGTATCTCTTTTTTCATTCACTTCCTGTTTCTATGGTTACACTCCAACTCTGTTAAAAAATATATATAACTTTTTTTATTATTTTTTTGTTTTTTTTGATTTATATATATTCAGCTCTTTGGTTTTTTTTGTGATATGCTTGTTCATAAGTGAATTGAGACCCATCTGATGAGGCGAAAATTTGGGGAGCCGGTTTAAATCAACTTAGATTTATATGGGCCCAATTTTTGTCGAAATAAATTTATTATGGGATTACTGTATTGAGTTCTTCCTTATTGATATATATATATATATATATATATATATATATATATATATAATATATATATATATATATTATATATAGAGAGAGAGAGAGAGAGAGAGAGAGAGTAAATGAAGAAAAAACATTTTTAATTTGCTTCATTGTAATAATTTATTTCAACTGCAAAATGTCTGAAGATGCTGTGATTACGAAGTTGAAATAAATTATTACAATGAAGCAAATTTAAAGTTTTTCCTTCATTTATTCTATTTATTGCTCTGTACGTCCGCTTACTGGAACTGGGCACATCGAGCTCTCATTGTTGTTTACCTATATCACTACGGTTATCTACGCATAGAATGATCCCCATTAGCACACACACACAAACACACACACACACACACACACACATATATGTATATATATATTATCTAACTGACTGGTATGTAGGGGATAATTATATTTGGGATCATCAATATCTACTGTACATCTACAATGCATGCTCATGTTGATGCAAACTTATACATTTTCCCTAAGAGAGCTCAATGTATGATAACTAATAAATTAGTTATATGCAGAGCAATCTTTATACTTTCAAACAAAGAAAAGCTTAACAAACCGTAATTTGGCTACTATAAATCTATTTCGACCAGAACTCAATAAGAGCCTAGTCTCATCAATAATCTCTC
>CM042145.1:93489842-93497342 GCA_023376005.1 Doryteuthis pealeii
TACAGCTAGTCTCGCCTACTTTTTGAAAGCCTTGTATTTGAAGTTAAATTAACGTTTCATTATTGTCCATTTCTGTCTTGTAAATACATATTTAGTTCTCGATTATTTTTTAACACACTTTATTTTGAAGTAAATTAACGTTTTCATTCATTTTCCATTTCTGTCTTGGTAAAATACATGCTTTAGTCTCGATACTTTTGAATAGTCCTTGTATTTGAAGTAAAATTAACGTTTTCATCATTGTCCATTCTTCTTGGTAAATACCAGCTTTAGTCTCGATACTTTTTTTAACACACTTTGATTTGAGTAAATAACGTTTCATTCATGTCCATTGTCCGTCTTGGTAGAATTACAGCTTTAGTCTCGATACTTTTTTAACACACTTTATATTTTGAAGTAAATTAACGTTTCATTCATTGTCCATTTCTGTCTTGGTAATACAGCTCTTTAGTCTCGATACTTTTTGAATAGGCCTTGTATTTTGAAGTAAATTAACGTTTCATTCATTGCCATTTCTGCTTGGTAAATACAGCTTTACCTCTCGATACCTTTTGAACACACTTTGTATTTTGAAGTAATTTAACGTTTCCTTCATTTGTTTCTGGTCTTGGTATAGCTTACAGCTTTTGTCTAAATACTCTTTCCAATACAACTCATATTTTGAAGGAAAACTAACGTTTCATTCATTGTTCATTTCTTTTTGGCCAAAATACAGTGTGAATACTACTGAACACACCTCGTAACAAACAGCAGCGTATTCATCACTGACACAAATAGACACAATTATTCTGTGAAGAATCTTTATTGTTCATCTCACTTCCTTGTCGTTTACTTCTTTTCACTGTTCATTTCCTTTGATGGGTCTACATATTTCCTCCAAAGTGCCCGGATATCTACCTTAGCACGAAACTCAAGTGATCATTCATTCCCCTTATTTAAAATGACACATGCGATTTTTCTGTTGTAATTAAATCGCTCAATTAATTAGGAAAATTATATATTTCCTCACAATAATCAGACCAAATTACATTTTAATCGTGCTATATTATCTCGTACGCAACATTTTTGTGTTAATTCTTTATTTACTAAGGATATCAGACCTTGACAAGTTCACCCTGCCCAACTTGAGCTGAATAGAACAATCAATTGTGTCTGCATGTCGAACAAAGAATTTGTGGGCTCCTTTTACTATTTTTAAAAATTTCAAGATCGTAAAGATTTAACGAAGCCATTTTTTTTTTGGTTTTACTTTTTCAGCATTTTCAGAAAATTGTTTAATGAATTAAAGTGGAGTGTTTAACAAATACCCAACATTTCTGGTCCCATCAATCATTTTTCAATCAAATTATTGTTATTATTTTGTACTAGCAAATATATGCACCCCCGTTACAGTATTTCAGCTTCTAATAATAAAAATCACATTAGAAAGTCTAATGAAACGACCGAATAAGAATGCCAGATAAAAAGATTTGAAACACAGGGGGATATAATCGAAAATATTTCATTGCTAAATTTCCCCTAATTTAACTATTTACTTAAAATAGGAAGTAAATAATAAAATTACAGTAATATCATTTGTTAATAGGAATTATTTTTAAAGATTTATCCCCGAGATTTTTTGCTTATATTCATTAAGATAAAACCAAACAATTAGAAATCAAAATAATACAGCAAATATTTATTAAAAATCAAATTTTAACATCAATATACAAATCAGCCTTTCCCGTTCACACTAAAAACCGTATTTTGTATATATAAATACAATTGCATGTTATTAGTAGGCCAACAGTATTGATAATGTAAAACCATTTTATTAATAAATGGAGGTTTTAAATAAAAATGAAATCATGGAGAAATGTGACGTAAATAACAACGGAATTGTGACGAGTAGTAATATTAGTTTCGGTTACAGACAGACAAATACACAATCTCCATTATGATAAGAGATGAGATAGAAATACTTGATATCATATGTACAAAAAAAGAAAATTAAAAAAAGAAAAAAACAACAACTGTACCTCATCTTGTCAGCTGAGACAAAGAATACACCAAATGCACCTCTGCAGAGGGGTAAAATACCCCCAATGGGGCTACCTATTGGTCGTGGTTGTCGAACCTGATGCCTAAGGACGGAATTCTGATGCCGAGCAGTCAATAACATGTAAACAGTCCGCTTTGGCCCTTACTTGGACTATACGTGCAGTCGGAGAGGCTCCCCGATCAATCGGCTGGTCAGGTCAAGCCAAGGCACCTATGTGATTGTTCTGACTTTGTTGCCCTTATGACTAGTCCCCAACCCTTTTATCATATATGTGCTGAGGGTCTTAGTATCCTAGGTATGACATTAAGCTTGTTGGGAAAGTTCCAATGCTGGAACTCTGAGAGGGGGTCGAGTACGCCTTCATCATCATTACTCCCTGTTTTCACCCTGACTGGGAATTGTAGTACCTGTTAGAGCTATATCCATGGGTTAATTAGGAAAAAATGAATTTAAATAAATTTGAATATGTTACGAACTATTCCAAGTTAAATAGCAGCAGGTACTGCTCTTTAGGCGAGAGCCAATATTCAGCGGTCGTACTCGGACAGTTGATCGACCGCCCTCGCGCGGTTAACCTTCTCATGGTGTATATGCTTGTATTACTATTCTTTTGTTAATATTTTGTCTAACTCATTTCTTCTCTTGTATTTCTTTATTCTGGTCCCTAACAAGGCCACAACAGTTATACCAATCAAGAATAAATAAACAAAACATCTTCGGCATAAAATAATCTAAAAAGAGTTGACATGCCATAAAATCTAACAACCAACCAACCAACCAACCAACCAACCAATAAACAACTGTATCAAAAATGTAAACATAAACATACCAATGAAACGCAATTCCCCAACCACTAGGCCTAAAATAGGGAGTTAACATGCCATCATGATGATATTAGTTCTTAACAAGTTCACAGATGCGAACTTAAGTTGAATAAAACAATCAATTGTATTAAATAGAAATACTTAATGTCATATACGTGTGTGCAAAAGAAAAGAAAGATGACAAAAACGCCGAAGAAACAATTACACAAATATAAACACATAATTATTCAATTTTCTGACCTCTAGACATAAAAAAAATCGGGAGTTGACATATCGTTAAAAACCAATAATCAAATATTCTACTATGGTCATATATATATATATATATATATATATATATATATAGTATATATATATAATATATATGTGTGTGTGTGTGTTGTGTGTGTGAAAATAGAAAAGGAAATGAATCCGACAATATGAGGAAAAATGAGTAAAGAAAAAGAAATGTAGATGGATAAAATGAATTTAATCGATATCACATTAATCGATATCACTTACACATGTGTTTCGGTCAGTCATAGAAGAATCGACCTTCATCAGAGTGAACATTTATTTTGAATGAATTCAAAATAAATGTTCACTCTGATGAAGGTCGATTCTTCTATGTGTGCGAAATATTTTCACACACATAAACTGACCGAAACACATGTGTAAGTGATATCGATTAATGTGATATCGATTAAATTCATTTTATCCATCTACATTTCTTTCTTTACTCATTTTTCCTCATATATATATATATATATATATATATATATATATATTATATACACACACACACACACACACAATATATATATATGATAAAGAAGATGATTTACTGAATATAGAGCTTAAGCGCAAACATCGACGGTCGATACAAATATTAACCGAATAAGTCAGGAGTATGAAGAATATGAAGTGCTCAATGCGTTAGTAGAGCGGATTTAGTAGAAAGGTCTAGTAACCACAAGGTTCCTAGTTCGATACCGGCCCTCGCCAACTCAGCGTATGAGTAGCATAGAGATATGTGCGTTAAGGAAGGAGCTAATGGTAGGTGTGGCGCTCCACCTCAGACGCTGAAAATAATCTCCTTGTCTAGCGGTAGTGAAAAGGGGATAGACTCCCTCGGTGATGCTGTTGATACCGACTTTAGGCCACCCCAATGACTTTACTTTTTTTACTTATATATATATATTTTTTTTGGTGGGTACCAAATTTCTTGGTTATAACGGTGATTCTAAGCTGGTCCTATTCTTTATCAGTAGTTTGGTTGCAGAGGTCACGTCCCGTATGAGAGCTCAAATATTTAATTTTTTATTAACAGAGCAAATTTATTTGTGAATAAAAAGGCCTTAAATACCAGGGGTATCGTGATCATGGAACTTTCCACTCGTAGGTATCTGAGGCCCACCGAGTTTCGTCAGACCACTTCTTTATTCAGGCTGGCAAATGTAACGTAGCGCCTTTCTTTTCACTGCACTGGATTAGCGAATGTAACGTACGGGCTTTTGTTTCTTTCCACGGTATCAAAATTGTATTATCGTACGCCGTTTGTTTACAACTGACACATAGCAGTAATCGTCTGTGGCCCGCAACCCTTCCTTCCTTCTTTTGGTCAAGGAAGATATTACTTACGCAGGCCGCGTGCCCTTCGTTACGGCCAATTGACTTTATCTCAACGGGTATCCAGAGGTCAGGGAATTTCATTGATAAAAAGATCCCCCTAGTATTTTCTCGTTGTAGTAAAAGAAGAATGAAATACCGTGTTTACTTTTCAGAAGTTTATTATATTCAAAACTTCACTATAACTTTTGAGAGAGGAGAGAGAGAGTCCCTAATAATATCTGCGCTAATAAGAAGTGTATTTTAACTGGATTTCAACTTAGGGTTTCAGTCCTTCGTAAATATCTCGGTGACAAGCTTTTCTTATGGTCTTTAGCGACAACAGCTTACTTAAACTCCGTACGATCACTGCCTCTCCGGCCGACTTCTCTGACTGGCTCTCACTGCCCCCTGACTCCGGACTGACTCTGACTCCCTCCGATCACAGACTGACTCTGACTCTATTGACGGGTCTCTTAAATACTATTTCAAAGTCATTTTCCAGAAAGATCTTTCTCTGGAATGTTCGAGCTAGTCCTGGACCTAATCGAAGATTTCGATTCCTTCGAATCACTCCGGTCAACTAAGGTTCACGGCCTTAAGATCAAAAGACTCCTTGGTAGTCACTAATCCTATTTTCGTTAAACATAGACTTATCGTCTTCTTTCTCTCGTTAAAAAGATTTTATCTTTCTAACTCCTTTTTCGGCGATTCTACAAAGACCACCCAGTAATATAAGAGAATCGTAGTACATTTTTTTAAAGGTTTTTCTAAGTCTGGCACAAGGCCACAAATATATAGGTGCTGGGCTGCGATTACATAAACACAAATATCCAAATTCAGCTTACATTTTATACATTTCTCCTCGCCCCCAGGGGCGATATTTGTGTATTCTTTTCTTCAAGAGTCTTTTGGTTGGTGGTGTTTTTTAGATGTCGTGCCGACTTCTTCCTTTATGTTATGGAGCCTATGCCTGTCTGTTAGTCTCGTTTTAATTTTCAATCAGTATATATATTATATATATATATATATAGTATATATATAATACTCTATTCCGCTTAATAAGACCACTGGTTATTGGGTGAGCTGAACAATAGAAACACTTCTAAATGTATATATAAATCTAGTTTACCTAGCTCTCCATATATCTTGGTAGTACTTGTTAGAATTCCATCTATGAGTCAAATATATCTGTTTAAAGAATATTCGTATTCAATAGGACCATGTGAAAAAAAACTCTTAAGAAATAACTACACACAAAATGTAAATACAATTGTAAAATGAACGCGATTTCCTAAACTCTAAGCCTAAAATAACTATAGATGGATTGAGGTGCCGTTAAAATCAAGCAATCATCCTTATTCAGGGTGTTGTATTATTATTTTCTGTCAGTGTATTAGCAAAACTAGAATTTTAAATGCATAATTTTGAAATTCGTAATCTATTGGAAATTTTATTTCTATTGGATCAAAACTCGTGAAATGAATTTCTTATCATTTTAGTGATATTCAAATGTTCAGAAATTGAGAGTTCACCCCAGATTTTTTCTTTGCATTTACAAAATCGTAAATAGAGATCTAAATAATTTACAAAAAAAAAAAATTGTAGTTGCTTCTGGCTTGAAGATCATTTTATAAATTTACAAATAATAATAAATATTCGCATTTGTTTTTTTTTTTTTGTTTTTTTTTTGCTGAATAATTCATCATTCAAATTTTTACAAATCAATTCAAATTAAACGTTTCAAAACATTCGAAGATTCCTCGTTTCGCTTAAAAAATGACCTTGTGTCGCATCCTGCCGTGTTGGGAGGGGGGGGTGGGTAAATGCATAAAAGATTGGTCGTATCTATGAGGTATTTCTGTAGAAAGACAAATACCTCAATTCAATTATCAAAGAAAACATGACCCCCCCACAAAAATCAAACAAAACAAAATAACAACTGTCCCCCCCCCCAACAAAACTAAACAAAACAAACTTTGAAAAAGTGTTTTTCTGCAGTGAGATGATAAGATGCTAAATATTTTTATGACACTACTTCATTTAGATTATCAAATACACGTTAATGTGTATTTTTGCGAATTTTGCGGCTTTGAAAAATGTTTAGATTTTTGATCTTCGTCTATTTGAATTCGATTGCTTTCAAATTTAAATCAAAGTAAGTGCACTTAAGAGGAAAACTACTTGATGCAAATATTTTTGATACACCGACTTAAAAATACAATTCGAGTATCATTCATCTAGCTAAGCTCACCTGTAAGTCTATTTGTCGAAAGTTGTTCAGTAGGGATTCAGAAGATATCTGTCAGCATATCTCTTCATGATGGCGCCGTGGTTATAGTTTTATACTTAGAATCACAATTGACAGTGTTCAATGTTCATGCATTCCTATTGAGTTTAACGGCATGTCAACCCATCTAAGGTTATTCTTTGCCTAGAGGTTAGGGTTTCGCGTTGATTGCACGTTCATATTTATATTTTTTGAGTAGTCGAATTTTAAGAGTTTTTTTGTTGGTCTTGGTTCCAGGTCCTGGTTTTGTTCGATTTCTTTGTTTTAATAGCATCTCCACCTTCGTGGGTTATTTAATGCCAAAGCCATTCTTGTAGAACAAAATTGGTGGTACTATTTAACCCATAGGTGGGGGATGCGCGGCTACATACCCTTCTCAATGGTTTTAGACATCGTAGTATGCGAGTTCGAACTTCAGAAGCACTATTAAGTTCACTTTCAGACTAATGCCTTTGGTAAAGCACCCCATCATATTCAAGCTATGGGTTAAATAGTACCATTACTGTTCTTCTACAAGGATAGCTTCGGCATTAAACAACCCATGAAGGTTGATATGCCACTAAACAAATAAACCAAACCAAACCAAAAACAAAATATAACCCTAATTACATCTGATAATGAGGCTCCTGTTCTGGATATATAGGGCTTTTAGAGCCACCCCGTTGTTGAGCTTAGTACTAGGTTCAATCCTGTTTGGTTGGATTTTACGGCATATCAACCATTGTTGGGTTATTTTATGCCGAAGACATTTTGTTTTA
>CM042145.1:93512342-93517342 GCA_023376005.1 Doryteuthis pealeii
CCTTTTTTACCCCCCCTCCACCCAGCGACGCCGGGTAGCCACTTCTAGTTAGTACTAAATTACAAATCAATATTTTCGAAGAAGCATTACATTCAAATTACACTTATGGTTTCTCTAATTAATGGAATAACAAACTCCTTGGGTTGTTCAATGCCAGAGCCATCCATCTTTCTTCAATTGTGCTGTGGACTTTTAACATACTTTTTGTAGCAGGAATACATCATGAACATTTTTGATACTTTTATACACTTTTTTTATATATATTTTTACTTCAAATTCTTTTGAGTTTTTCGTATTGATTATAATGCTTCTGATTTTTAAAAATAAAATTTATTTTATTTTTAACACAGAATACGCATTTTTAAACAAATCCAGCATCGAACACCAGCGTTCGTTTGTACCCCTCCTATCTAACGGTTATTTATTCCGTCTTTCCTTCATATGTTGCTCTTGATGAAGACCGCTTTATTAAAAGGTCAAAACAGATTCTGTCTGCAAACTAATAACATTATTTGTTTTTCTAAAAATGTTAAATTCATACTGTCGGATTCACTTCCATTTACTTCATATATATTTATATATATAATGAGATGACGGTTTGTTAAGTTTTTATTTCTTTGAAAGTTAAGTATTGCTCTGTATATAATTTGATTTATTGATTATTATACATTGAGTATTTTTTAGGGATTTATAAAAATCCTTGTATGAGTATATATGTATGCACCTAGAAGAGCATACAGTATGATTCTACAGTGAGATTTCGATGATCCCAAATAGAATCATCCCTTACTTACCAGTCATTTGGATTACCTTATATATATATATATATATATATATATATATATATATATATATAGCATCGTCATGTCACGCTGACAGAATGGATTCTCACGACTCCCTTTCTCTCTCTGGCCATACGTCTCTATCGGTCATCGCCCCTGGCAAGTCCTCCTTGCGAAATACAGTATCCTCACAGAGCTGATCAATATAAGTCTTTGTTGGTCGATTAACTCAGGTGTATCTATGTTTAAGTGTCAACCGGATAATGTCACTTATGTGTTCGGTATTACTTCTACAGTGGTGTTCAGCGTGTCTAATTCATTTTTCCAACATGACTCATGAGGAGGACACACACACACATATATATATATATATATGTATATATATATGTGTGTGTGTGTGAGTGTGTTTCTTTTTTTGTTGAAAGATGAATAAGACACGCTGAACACAATCCGTAGATTAGGAATGAGATAACAGAACCCCTTGCTTAAATAAACAACTGTATCCGGCAAACCACTTAATACACATAAAAATTAACCAAACAAAAATCTATGTAAACTTCGGGATTCACATAAAAAAATTGACCAATCAACATCCTATCCCCTCCCGATCCCACTCAGTGGAAGACCAAACGAGGGGGCATTTAAACAAAGCCCATAAACAAATTTCTCCATGTCAACGCTACCTTAACTCAAGTATATATATATATAGATATAATATATAGATATATATAGATATATATATCAATTAAAATATGGAAGTGAATCCAACAGTATATTAGTGAATAAATTTGAAAAAACACAGATGTTATTAATTAATGTTGTTTTTATTGGCTTATATTGCAATATATATTATACAGATTGAAATATTGCAATATTAGCCAATAAAAACAACATTAATTAATAACATCTGTGGGTTTTTCAAATTTATTCTCTGATATATATATATATATATATATATATATATATATATATATATATATATATATATCATCACACTAAAAAAATCACACTAACATACCAACCACACACATATAGCTTTACGAAAAATCCAGTTCCCCAACACATATAAACAAAAAAAAACAATTAAACACACACACACATACACATATCTAGTTAACCGATCCCCACAATCTGACACCTGTGGTACCACCATCCACCATTCTGACACTCCCCATCTAGAGAGAAGAAAATCCACTAACCACCCCCAACCACCCCTCACCCTACTGACGACCTTCTTTTCAGCATTTTGAGAATGTCCATCATTGGAGCAAGAACTATATCCAAGTCCTGAAGATGTCTAATAAGAGACTGAAACGTTGCATCGTCGACAATAAACATCCAGTTTCCATAACATCCCGTGTTTGTCTACCTTTCTCCACATACTGTCGGATTAACCTCCTCACATTTATCCCATATATATATATATATATATATATATATATATATATATATATATACTAGCAAATATATGCACCCTCCGGGTGCAAGTATTTAAGTTTTGATATAATAAAATATCATATTAAATTAGAAAGGCTAATGAAACTGACTAAGAATGCAGATAAAAAGATCTGCAAAAGAGGGGGTATAATCGAAAAATAGAACAACTTTGAAACTAACTATTCCATCATTTTCCATTACTCCCCTCTTTCATTGGTAAATTTTCCTAATTTAACTATTTAGTTAAAATAGGAAGTAAAGGATAATATTACAGTTATTTCTTCTTGTAAATAAATTTCTTTTAAGATTTATCCACGAGATTTTTTTTATATTTCTTAAGATAAAACCAAACAATTAGAAATCAATAATAGCAAGCACATATTTATTAAAATAAATTTTAAATATCAATATGCAAATTAGCCTTCTCGTTCAAACTGTAAACCGCTATTTTGTTGTATATATAAATACAATTGCATGTTATTAGTACGTAGATATGGTCAACAGTATTAATAATGTAATACAATTTTTATTAATAACTGAAGGTTTAAAAGAATGAAATCATGGAGAATTTGACGTAAATAATTAAGGGAATTGTGACTTGAGTAGTAATATAGTTTCGGTTACAGACAGAAAAACACACAATCTCCATTATAATAAGATATATATATATATTGATAAAAAAAGGTAAACATATGAATATGTCAGAGCCATAAGGTTGTCGAATATCTTTTAATGCACGAGTCGTAAGAAAAATCAGATAAAAAATGTTATGTAACTTATAAATTTTCATGTCGCCTTCGTGACTGATTCTCTAAAAAACTTGTAGATAAGTCAACACTACGCCAGTTTTATATCACGATGGTTTACCTGTCGTCACAAAGGTAAACAGTAAGATAGTTTTCAAATATACAAGTGCAAATAGTCATTATAAGTGCATATATTTTATCATATATATATTTACCAACCCTCCACACGCGTACGATGTGACACAAGGTCAATTTCTTAAGCGGGTTTAACAGGTTTGAATTCAGAGTTTTCTTCTCCTAGACCGGTTGCCTAACCAAGGTTAAAGAACCCAGTCTGCCCTACTATTTACCCATAGCTGGAGGAAGAGTAGGATTAATACCTTTCCCAAGGGTATTAGCGCAACGTGAAATGCAATTACCACATTCAGGATTTGAACTCGGGGCGACGAGTCCATTTCCCATGACTTTAACCATTAGACCACGCGCTTCCATATATATTTTATCATATAGGCGCTAGAAGGCGGTGGTTGAGGATCAAACATCAGATTATTAGTACACATGAAGGTCTTCTAATTTATTGATACACATGAAGTTAAAGTATATTATTTCTACCAGACAAAACCAAACAAAAATAAGTATATTATTTCTACCAGACAAAACTAAACAAAAATAAGTATATTATTTCTACCAGATAAAACCAAACAAAAATAAGTAAAACCAAACAAAATAAGTATATTATTTCTACCAGACAAAACCAAACAAAAATAAGTATATTATTTCTACCAGACAAAACCAAACAAAAATAAGTATATTATTTCTACCAGACAAAACCAAACAAAAATAAGTATATTATTTCTACCAGACAAAACCAAACAAAAATAGTTACCTACAAACTATTCGTTTACAAATCATATATACAAAAAACAACAAACAAGGTTTGGCATTAAATAATCCACAAAGGTTGATACGCCATTAAACAAAACTAGTACAAAATAAAAAACACCCTCCGGGTGATGTAAAAATAGATTTTTGAAACATATTGCCTGAGTGGTGGGTGTTAAAAATTCAATGTCAGCGAGTTTGTACCCGAAGTAAGTAAAATCATCAAATTCATTACAGGATTAAAAAATAAAACTATTTGAAATGTAAACTTTAAATACGTATTAAAATAAAACAAACTATATATAGATATATAATACCAGTCATGTATTTATTAAAACTTGTTTTAAAAAACAATGAGGACTGTCTAATGTTGCATGTTCAAATTTTGAGTGTATTTATTGAATAAATACACTCAAAATTTGAACATGCCAAAAATCGTAGAATAAATTTTATTCTATGTTATGACGATTTTAGGAAATGTGATGTAAGCAGTGACGTAATTTTTGTTACAGACAAAAACCGGAAGCGAATCTCCATTATTAATAGATAACAAACCCATTATTTTGTGAGATGGCATAGATGAGAATAAAATTGATTGTTTGTTGGTTGGTTAGATTTTACGGCATGTCAACCCTTGTTGGGTATTCAATTAAAAAAAAAAAAAATTTAAACTCAATATTTTTTAAAACAATTTTTCAAAACTCATCTTTTTCTATTTAACCCATTTACTTAACAGATACTACCACTCACTGTCTAAGTGGAGCTGGAGTAATGGCGATGATGGGGTCTTCACACTCCCGAGAGTTCCAAAATTGGAATTTCACCATTAGATGAAGTTTAGTGTTATACCCAGGACACTAAAGACCCCCAGTCACCGCCTTCCAGCACATATATGATAAAAGGGTTGGGGATTTGTCATAAAAGCAATAGGGTTAGGACAATAATATAGGTGCAATAGCAGCCTCTCCAACTGCCTGTCTAGTCTAAATAAAGGTCAAAGTAGAGTGCTGCAAGTCATAAACTGCTCAGTCATCAGGATTCTGTCCTTAAGCATCACGGATCGCCACCCACGGCCAACAGGTAACACCATTGGGGGTATTTTACCCTTTTACAGAGGTGCAGTCGGTGTATTCTCCAGCCAAATTATAAAGTA
>CM042145.1:93537342-93544842 GCA_023376005.1 Doryteuthis pealeii
ATTCTACACATCGAGCCATCCTTTGCTGGGATTACACTTGTCAAGTTCATTTTCTATAAGAAAAAGTATCGAATTTTATGCGATACATGCGTTGTAAGTGCCTTCAAGTAAAAATTTAATATATACTTTGTTCAGCAACGTTTCTAAATAAACAAACACCCAAAAATCTTATATATATATATATATATGTGTGTGTGTGTGTGTGTGCGTAGATTGAGCGTGTGTGTATGCATGTTGGTATGTATATATATACATATGCGTATATACATGGGTATATATATATGTATATATATAGCGTATATATATGCGTATTTATGCGAATGTATATATGCGTATGTATATAGGCTTATACGTATATATATATGTGTGTGTGTATATATGCGTATATATGCGTGTATATATATATGAGTATATATATACATATGGAGAGAGAGAGAAAGAATTATTTGCTCTTTATATATATATATATATATATATATATATATATATATATTATTATCAGCTCTTTATATATATATATATATATATATATTATATATATATATATATATATATAATTTCGATTTTATATATGTATATGTAAATGTGTGAATATATAATATATATATATATATATATATTTATTCACACATTTATATATACATATATAAAATTGATAGTCTTATTTACTATTAATTATAAAGTGATTAATGCGATAATATATATATATATATATATATATATATATATATATATATATATATATATATATAATTTGCTGCTATATATATATATAAGATTAGCTGATATACATGTATATATATGTACATATACATATGCACATACATATATGCATATGTATTTATATATATGTATATACAAACGCACGCCCACGCACACGCACATACACACATGTAGATATAAGCTTTTAGACACTCTAATGTAAACACACATCTGTACACGCATTGGCCCACAGATTTTAATTATTGTTTCTTCTTGAATTAAAGAAGTGATTTTGTTTATTTCATCAAAAACCCCGAAGCCTTAATTAACACATCGGATACACAGAAAGCAATTTATATTTAAATGAATCGATATGTTAAAATAGGAGATATTTAAAACAATCAAGAAAAATCAAGAAAAATAAATGATAACGTCTTCTTAAAGTTGGTGGGGGGGGCAATAAGAAATGTTATATGTTTATTCATCCCATCATTCACACTCAGGGCCGTGTTGTAGAATAGAGATCCTAAAATCGCTCGAAGCAAGTAGTGCCTCTAAAAGACTATAGCAGGGTGGCTGTCATTCTTGAGAAATTCTTCACGTAGTGCCATAGCTGAGACAGTTGCCTATTTACCACCGATGCCGGCGATCGGTGTTCGAGCAGAGTCAAAATCAAGGATTTCAAATTCGGGTGTTCATATGCAGTCCTCAACAACCTCTCGACACCAATAATAATAAAAATATATTTAGTATTATTTGGATTATTCGGAATGTTGTTCTCATCTTTATTGTTATCTGTACAACGTTTCAGCCGATCTGCCCTCCGGCCTTCTTCAAGTATTTCTCGTCGTCATCGGCAGCCTTCTCGAACTTGGGAACCTTCTTTTCGAACTCGGGAACCTTCCTGTCTTCACTGGGAGCCATCACGGAATTTTGAACCCAACTCTTTATTTAATCCACGGGGTATCCTGTTCTCATTTAGCTAACCATAGCTGGAGTACAGCTGTATTAATTATTATTCTATGATACTGTCGCCCTTGACCAGGATTGAACTTGCAGCCTGTTCAATTTCTTTTCTTTTCTATTTACTATTAAAAGAGTAACAATAAAAAGAAGCTAAGTATAAATCACGTGTCCTTATTTATAGGTGGAGAATTTCGCATATTAATTCAAATGAAAAATTATTCGTTTATTCTATGAATAGTTTATTTCTTTAAAAAAAGATTTTAATTTATACTGATTAAAATTTAATATATTTGATTCTAAGGAATATGAAAAATATTCATTTAAAAAAAATAAGTTTTTCAGTAATCTATGAACACTGTTTTCGTTTAATTTTTGTTATTTTTTCGTATATGAAAAAAAATTTCTTATTACATTTTCTTTTTTTGGTTTAGATTTAAAATAGCATTTTAAAATATTAAAAAAATAGCATTTTGTCATATTTATATAAATATAATGGAGATTGTGGGTTTGTCTGTCTGTAACCGAAACTATATTACTATACAAGTCACAATTCCCTTTGTTATTTACATAACATTCTCTCTGATTTTATTTTTTATTTAAACCTCAATTATTAATAAAATTGTTTTTCATCATTAAGACTGTTGACCATATCTACATACAAATATCATGCAATTGTATTTATATATACAACAAAATAGCAGTTTACAGTATGAATGGGAAGCCTAATTTGCATATTGATCTTAAAAATTTGATTTTAATAAATATATGCTTAGTATTATTGAATTCTAATTGTTTGGTTTTATCTTATTGAATAGAGCAAATATCTCGGGGATAAATCTTAAAAGAAATCCCTGAACAAGAAGAAATAACTGTAACATTATCCTTTTCTTCCTATTTTAACTAAATAATTGAATTAGGAAAATTTACCAATGAAAGACGGGAGTAATGGAAAATGATGGAAGAGTTAGTTTCAGAGTTATTCTATTTTTCGATTATACCCCCTCTGTTCCAAATCTTTTTATTTGCATTCTTATTCTGTTTAATTAGCCTTTCTAATTTAACATGATATTTTACTATATCAAAATTTAGATACTTGCACCCGGAGGGTGCATATATTTGCTAGTTTATATAAATTTAAGAAAGATATATAACAATGTGTTGCTATCTTATTTGAATATAACTGATTTTTACGGAATTTCAAGCTGGGTTATTTTATGCCTAGAGCTTAGGGATTTGCGTTCATTGTACGTTAATATTTAAATTCTTTAGCTTATTTATTTCTTAAGAATTTTTTGCACACTGTCCTATTGAATATGAATAATTTTTGACTCATCTATTTGAACCTTCGATGGGAGCCTAACAGGTACTACCACTCCGGGTCTAGATTGACCTGGGAGTAATGGCAATAAAGAAGTACTTCTCACGCGCCAGAGAGCCAGAACTGGAGTCTCACCATCAGATGCAATTTATTTTCATACTCGGGAAACCCATTTTTGGGAAGTGAGTGGGTTTACAGTTAGAGTATTCTAAGCCCTGTCGACAGGGCTATTTATTTAATTGTTAGATATCCTACCTATGAAAATTAATGGGTATGTCCCAATCCTTATAAACACGTGAGTATTATGCTGACTGAGTAGTCTTATACCATTAGCAGTGGTTTACATTCTTCACACCACTGACGGTTATTGTATTTTGTTAATGTTAGAAGATTCAATTTCATTTCCAAACTCCGTTTGTTTTATAAGAATTTAATGTGTGGTTCTTATAATACCTTAGAAGTCTCTATATATGCATAAATAAATTCGGTCAAAGAAATACAAAATATAACAATACAAACTTTATTGCCTGAGTACATGAAACATGACATTATACAAACAGATAGGCCTACAATCCTCTGGAAGTAAGACTCAGATTTAACAATCACAAACTAAGTATTCGCCAAAACATGCTTACGAATAGCAAAACATTTTAATGAATCAGGACATACACGAGATAAAATTAGATACATATTAATAGACAACAAATTTTACTCAATACAATTACGCTGACAAAAAGAAACCAAATGGATAATTAAACTTAACACACACAGAACAGGATTAAACACGTTGAATCTGTACAAATATTTCAACAACCATAATGCTCACACATATACTCCTAATGTATATAAACGCTATGAATAACAAGTGCAATTCTCCCCTCCATCTGCTGTAGGTCATGGCAGATAGCAAATCCGAGACACAGGTAAATAAAAACTACATGTAACGCACCTAGCCGAAATACCATTACATGTGACCTCAGGAAAATGAACATCTTAAAATTAAAATAAAAGAAAAAATAGTCATTCTACAAATCTCTTTGTCTGCCTGAAATATCAGGAATAAAAATAGAGTTAGAAATAACATAATATTCATCACTTTGAACTTTGGGGAAAGCGACAGGGAGAATATAAAGGAAGAGATGGGCGAGTTTTTGATTCAATTGCAAATTACGATTAATCAGAAAATGAAATTTCTTTCAAACAGAAATTAATCCCACAATTAAGGAATATTTTGTAATGTATTTTGTGTCATTAAACTAAATAGGAAAAAAGCCTTTAACAAACAATCATTGATTCAGCTTGAGTATAATGATAATGATAATATATATATATATATATATATATATATATTATATATATGTGTGTGTGTGTGTGTGTGTGTGTGTGTGTGTGTGTGTTTATAATACATATTATTTGGGATTTAGTATGAAGCATTAGGTGTGAAATATAAGAAACTCTGTTTTTGAATGTTAAGGTTCGTTTTATTTTGTAAATATGTTATTCCCCTTCTTTAGAACGAATATAATTACTGATCTGTCCTTTTTGGCATCTATATATATCCTTTCATTGGTGTTGGTGGTATCATCCGTGACCTTCTTGGGTGGTATGGGACGGCCGCTTCTAGTGGCCTCTTAGCTTCTTTTTTATGCGACAACTCGTTTTTTTTTGGCTGCTTGTCTGTGGGATTTTTTTTGCTGGCATGCTTATTAATGTCCCGTGGCTGTCATCATTCTACATGTTGATGTTTTTTGTGATTGTGGGAGATTGTGTGTTCGCATACCGTACCCTTTGCTGTACTGATAGTGTTAGTGATAGAGAAATATTTATACGGGTTGAGAAATCCTAAATCTTTGTTTAATCCGTGTGTATGTGTGCGTAAGCGTGCGACCCATTTAATTTCAGTGTGTTTGCGTGTTTGTGTGGATGGAAAACCGTGGTCAATTAAAATGCACTTCAGATTTTCGAGGTTGTATTATGGTTTGTTGAAGTATTGTGCGATGCTATTGTTCAGAATTTTGTTCTATTGTGGATTTATGGTTGTTTAATCTGAATCTGAAGGGTGTTTGTGTTTCATCTACATATCCACTGTTTTTTGCATTTCGATATAGTAGATGATGTTTGTGCTGTCGCAACGGAGTTGTAGGGGTTGGATCTTTATGTTGGTGTGTGGTATAAGGATTGAGGAATTTGTCATTATGTGTGCGCATACTTAGCATCTTGGCTTTTTTATGCATTTAGGATGCTGCATTGGTTGGGTGGTTGCCGTTTGGCATTGATGGGAGGTTTTTGGAAGGTGGATTTTATTTTGGGGTTGTATTGTAGGATTTTGAACTCTTTTGTTAGTGTGTTTGTGAGTTTGTGCATGTTGGCCATGGTGGAATACCATAGGGATTCGATCGTTAGGTTGTTTTTGTTTTTATTTGAGGAGCACTTGTCTGATTAGGGATGCTGCTTTGTTAATGGCTGTTTGATTAATTTTATTGGGTAGTAATTTTTTTAGGAATCTTTATACTAGGTTGGCTGTGTGGTGTGCGTATTCTTGAGGGTCTGCGCAATGCATCTTATCCGTATACATGCGCTGTATATTATCGTTTTTTTAGTTTGTGTGGTTGGTTGCTTTGTAGTTAAGGAATGTGTGGTTATCAGTGGGTTTGGTGTATAGATTTGTGGTTATTGTGTTGTTTTTGGCTTTGATTATTACATCTAGGAATGGGATGGAGGTGGGTGATTTCCACAAATACTGTAACAAATACCACAATTCTATAAAATTAACCATAGAACACTCACTCCTCTCTTTTTATCCAGCCCCATTGGTGGAAGGGTTTACCAATCTGCAGTAGTGCAGGACTGGGGAAGATTAGGATGAAACCTTTTGTAATGATTTTATGTGCGTAAGTAATTACAATCATTTGGATGGGAAGCGTAGATACTAAGTAATGAATAAACATTTTCGGGGCGTTCCCATCATTACAAAAAAAAAAAAAAATATATATATATATAAATAAAAAAAATTGCTGAGGCAGCCACACCCCTATACGCTTTTCCCGAAGAAAGTCCGCCTTCAATTTTGACATTTTGTATCCATCTAAAGAAAGAGATAAGGTAGTTTGCAATGACAACACTTTGTCCCTAGGTAATGAAATAGATAAGAACCATGAAAAATAATAGAGTTTTAAAAAAAGTCAAATGAAATGAAGACTAAAAGTAAACAAAAAAAAAAAAAGAATATATAAAAGTAAAAAAAGAAAAAAAAAGAATCAATGAATGAGAATATATATAAATAAATATTAAACAAATATATATATAAACAGATTAAATAAATTAAAATAAATGAAATGAATCTATTTAGAATAAAATCTAAAATAAACTTATTTAAAAATAAAAGTAAATTGACTTATTTACGTAGTACGTTTATATAAGGTGTTTGACTGACATTGAACCGATCGGATTTCAATTCCGGCTGTAGGTAGCTTACAAATGTCTAGCCATACTGAAGAGACTTGATAAGTCGAAACGTGTCTGTGGATGACTATATATATATATATATATATATATATATATATGGTAAGTAAGTAAAGTTGTCGGGGTGGCCTAAAGTCGACATCATTCAGACAGGAAGGAAGTCTATCCTCTTTTCACTAGCGCTAGACCAAGGAGATTGTTTTTGCGTCTGAGGTGGAGCGCCACACCTATCATCAGCTCCTCACTTTACCGCACAGACGCCTGTGCTACTCATAGGCTGAGTTGGCGAGGGCCGGCATCGAACCAAGAACCTTGGGATTCCTAGCCAAACACTCTACCGACTGAGCTTGCCTTCTTACAATTCGCCTTCCATTCAAGTTTCCGTTTCATGTAAATCCGCATATATATATATATATATATATATATATATATACACATACACACACACACACACACACACACACATATAATATATATATATATATATATATATATATATAATATATATATATATAATAGAAAATGAATAGAGAATGAATGAGAAAAGTATTGGCATATAAAGGTGCTCAATGCTAATATAGCAGAGCAGCTTTACAATCAATAATATAACATTCTATCGCGCGAACATGCTTCACGTTTATTTCGTCGTCTGGGTGGCCTAAAGTCGGTATCAGCCAATCAGTGAGGAAGTCTATCCCCTTTTCACTAGCGCTAGACGAAGGAGATTGTTTTTGCGTCTGAGGTGGAGCGCCACACCTACCATCAGCGCCTTACTTTACCGCACAGACCCCTGTGCTACTCATACGCTGAGTTGGCGAGGGCCGGTATCGAACTAGGAACCTTGTGGTTTCTAGCCGAACGCTCTACCGACTGAGCTAACCCGGCCCTAACAACTCGCTTTTAAAATCTCAACCATTTGACTCTCGTCTGAGGATTGCGTAAGCATGAAATTAATAGTAACGAGATAATAATATCCATAATATAATATATTATTGATTATATATATAGTGTCGGTTTGAAAATCGCATAGGCGAGAAACGTACAGTTACCAA
>CM042145.1:93549842-93574842 GCA_023376005.1 Doryteuthis pealeii
AACATGAAAATACACCGAGGAGGCTGAACAAATACGAAGACAAGGATTTGGCGCGTTTTATGTGGCTTAGTTAACGAATGGTTGGCGGGAAGATTTCGCGCGATTCACGCGCAGACAAGACGATACGCATTGCTAATATAGTTTTTGCAGAGATGTCATTGTTGTAGACATATACGTTTATACTGACAGACGAGTACTAGAATGTTTAGGCACAGAAATATATTCATGGATTTTTTTGTTCTTCTATGATTCTGTTGTTTTGTTTAGGATATTATGAAGTCATTACTTCACTGGCATATCTTTATTCCATTGTCAATGCCGTTTGATTAGTTGCTAGTTTAAAATCCTGGTGGCAAATAATAATAAAAGCAACAACAACATTGAAACAACGAACCAAGCTTTATTGGTAATGATAAGGGAAGAAAAATGCTGCTGCTATACAACATCCACTAACATCACCGTCAGTTTGGCTGGTTAGTTGATTGGTTCTTTTATTTTACGGCACGTCAACCCTTTATGGGTAATTTAGTGCCGAATAAAACCATTCTGATAACCAAAGGACTAAGGTTGCTTACAGTACGTGCTGTTGTATAAGTGGTGTAGCTGTCGCCTTTGAGTGCGCCTAATGTTAGATAGATTTATTTTTTACCCTCAAAATATTCCATTAAATTTGGACAGTGTAAGGGAAACAACTCTGTTAGGGTCTGATAATCAAGGGACCCACAGAGCCTGAATTGCATTGTGGGAATATCAACAGGTTTCCTTAGGGCAAAATAGGGACTTCCGCCTGGCTGATACAGCAAAAAGGTTGTGTGGATAATATCGTCCTAAAATTAGAATTTTAGTCTTTTAGTTAGTTCTTGGTACTGGTACGGCGCACAGTATTTCACTGTAGCAGTTCCCTGGTAATATTTTCTGGTGATGTATTGATGACACGAAGACGACTGATGTTGAACGTAGAATATTTTATTTCAGTATTTCACGGTGTTTGGAAGTAAATAAAATATTCTACGTTCAACATCAGTCGTCTTCGTGTCATCAATACATCACCAGAAAATATTACCAGGGAACTGCTACAAGTGGTGACATCAGTTCTTTTGTTTAATAAGTCGAAAATTAATATTGTTGCTTTAGTGGTCCCGTCAGTTTTTTGTTTGTTTGATAAGTCGAAAACTATGATTGGGGAAACCTCAGTTGTAAGTTGTGAACTTTAGCGGTTGAAAAGTCAGTTCTAAATTGAGAATTTTGGTTGGTAATGAATTAGTCGTAAATCTTAAATTTTGGTTGGTGATAAGTCAGTCGTAAGCCGAAAACTTTGGTCGGAAGTAAAGTCAAAAGTTTTGACTGGTGAAAAATCAGTTGTAAATCGAGAACTTTGGTTGGTGATAAGTCAGTGATAATTCAGATCGAAGCGAGATGAACTAGAGGAAGAAATGAATGAACTTAGAGATAGAAGAGAAGAAAAATGAAATTGACAAAAAGAGAGGAAATATGAATATGTGGAAGAAAAGAAAGAATTTAGTGGTAGAATGGAAGAGAGATGGACTAAGGGAAGAAAGGTAAGAATTTAGAGGTAGAACAGAGGAGAGATAAACTTGACAAGGAAAGGAAATACTTTAGAGATATGAGAGAAGAAAGAAGAACTTGAGAAAGAAAAAGGGATAATTTAGAGATAGAAAAGATGCGAGATTAAATAGAGGAAGATAAAATGCATCTATTGATAGAAGAAAGAAGAGATTAACTGGGGGAAGAATATAATTTAGAGATAGAAAAGAGATAAGAACCTGACAAAAAAAAAAAAAGAAAAGAAAAAAAAACGATTTAAAGATAGAAGAGAGGAAAGATGAACTTGAAGAAGAAAATAAATAATTTAGAGATAAAAGAGAGGAGAGAGGAAGTAAGGAATGAAAAGAAAGAATTTAAAGATAGAAGAGAGGAAAGATGAATTTGAAGAAGAAAAGAAATAATTTAGAGATAAAAGAGAGCAGAGAGGAAGTAAGGAATGAAAAGAAAGAATTTAAAGATAGAAGAGAGGAAAGATGAACTTGAAGAAGAAAAGAAATAATTTAGAGATAAAAGAGAGGAGAGAGGAAGTAAGGAATGAAAAGAAATAATTTAAAGATAGAAGAGAGGAAAGATGAACTTGAGAAAGAAAAAAAGAATATAGTGATTGAAGAGAGAAGAGATGGACCAGAGGAATAATGAAATAATTTAGAAATAGGAGAGATAATATAGTGGAAGAAAAGTAAGAATTTAGAGTTAGAAGAGGGAAGAGAAGAACTTGGCGAAGACGAGATATAAACTAGGAGAAGAAATTAAAGAATTTAGAGATAAAAAAGACGAGATATGAACTAGGAGAAGAAATTAAAGAATTTAGAGACAGAAGAGACGAGATATGAACTAGGAGAAGAAATTAAAGAATTTAGAGAAAAAAGAGACGAGATATGAACTCGGAGAAGAAATTACATAATTTAGAGATAAAAAAGACGAGATATGAACTAGGAGAAGAAAAGAAAGAATTTAGAGACAGAAAAGACGAGATATGAACTAGCAGAAGAAAAGAAAGAATTTAGAGACAGAAGAGACGAGATAAAACGAGATAAGACGAGAGATAAAAAAGACGAGATATGAACTAGGAGAAGAAATAAAGAATTTAGAGAAAAAAGAGACAAGATATGAACTCGGAGAAGAAATTACAGAATTTAGAGATAAAAAAGACGAGATATGAACTAGGAGAAGAAAAGAAATAATTTAGAGAAAAAAGAGACGAGATATGAACTAGGAGAAGAAAAGAAATAATTTAGAGACAGAAGAGAAGAGATAGGAACTAGCAGAAGAAATTAAAGAATTTAGAGATAAAAAAGACGGAACATGAACAAGAAGAAAAGAAATAATTTAGATATAGAAGAGTTAAAATATGAACTAGAGGAATGAAACGAAAAGAAAAAAAAATAAGGAAACAAGATACGTAGATTACAGAGAAAAGTGGAAAGAAAATGAAAATAAAGAAAGGGTTGAGAATAGCCAAATCTCTTTAAAAATTTATCAGCGAACGAATAAAAATTCTTGTCACATCAGGGGCCCATTTCAACGCTTCATCGTACCCTTTTTCAGCTGGCGCAGATACCCTGGCCTTTTCCGCCACCCTTTAACCCCGAATTTTTTTCCCTCATAAATTCTATGCAATGTTTCAATGCGAATCCCCTTTTTAACATCACTAGATCGTCCCGATTAGATTCAAGAAGAGCGTAATTCGTTAGGTAATTGCGAATCACTGGTCTGTAATAGATCGCGGGTCCAAGCGAATCGAAGCGAGATGTGTGACGTAATTGAGTACGAGTGGAAATCGCGCATGCTCAACGAAATGCTTCCTGTGAGCCTTGGGCGAGAAATGACTTGTATTCAACATGTGTTAATAATAGCCAATAGATTATACGCATTTATCTGATGGAGTGTTCTGAGAGAGGTCTTCGGACGGGTTATACTGCGGATTATGTCCATTTACATCATAATCTACCATTATTATCCCCTTATTTCTACTACTGGGACCGGTTTAGCTCAAGTGGTAGAGCACCTACCAGGGAATGGCAAGGTTCAGGGTTCGCGGGTTAGCTCAGTCGGTAGAGCGTTCGGCTAGAAACCACAAGGTTCCTAGTTCGATACCGGTCCTCGCCAACTCAGCGTATAAGGAGCACAGGGATCTGTGCGGTAAAGTAAGGAGCTGACGGTAGGTGTGGCTCTCCACCTCAGACGCAAAAATAATCTCCTTGGTCTAGCGCAAGTGAAAAGGTGATAGACTCCCTCGCTGATTGGTTGATACCGACTTTAGGCCGCCCCTACGACTTTACTTTACATCATAATCGACCATTATTATCCCCTTATTTCTACTACTGGGACCGGTTTAGCACAGTCGGTAGAGCATCCGCCTAGGAATCGCAAAGTACCGGGTTCGATGCCGGTCCTGCAACTCAGAAAATGAGTAGCACAGTTTAGGTAATCTGGTCAGTGCGATAATGAGAAGGGATACAAATATACAACCACACATGCGCGTATGAGCGTATCGACTCGCTCACGCACGCGTATGCACAATTCGATGGCCCTAAATATCTCCCACATAATTCTACATATATATGCGGCCATACGCTATTTTTGTGTACGTATTTTTGTGTCCCTTTTCAAATGTTCAGAACGTATCTTCGATGCCGATCCCTGCCAACTCAGCAAATGAGTAACACAGTTTAGGTAATTTGGTCAGTGCGATAAGGGGGAGGGCTGACGGTAGGTATGGTACTCCACCTCAGCAAAAATACATCTGCCTGGTCTAGCGCAAGCGAAAAGTGAACAGTTTTCCTCGCTGTTCGGATGATACAGACAATGGGCCACTCAGACAATGGACCACAACACACACACACACACACACACACACACACCACACATATATATATATATATATATATATATATATATATATAGAGAGAGAGAGAGATAGAGAGAGATATGAACACAGTGAAAGGAGTGACATAGATATATAGGTAGATACGAACTGAATAAATATGTACGCTTATGAATCACGTGACTATTGCGTTGTTGACAAACTGTCAACCAGGGTCGGTGGGTCGTGTCGCAGCCAAAATGGTGTCATGTCAGTTAATAGCTGGTCAATCATCCGATTATCCGGATTTGGACACAAACCTTTTTGTTATTTTCCACCCCTTCCAAACCCTAACGTTGAAATCAACGTGGAAAAACGGGGAAGAGATATAAGAAAATGTGGTGAGAGTCACGTGTCCTGTCACTCAAAACATCTTCCAAAAAACACTTAACAACAACAACAACAACAACAACAACAACAACTTACATTTTTTAAGGGCCATTCCTTGGCCTTATAGCAGAAGCGCTTATCTGGTGGAATTGGATCCTTGATAAAGAGGCCCTTGATAATGTGAATAATTTGGTTACTAAAGTGTTCTCAGTTACTGGTATAAAGTATAAGTCCTTCGACTATATATATATATATATATATATATATATATACCAAACTTGTTGGTAAATCCTCGCGGTAAGAAAAAACCCAGCAAATAATTTGATTTTAAAAATATACTACCAAACATTACCCGGGGAGAAAAATTTTTTGGAATAAAGAAAAGACCAAGATAATCGTACCAACCAAAGATAATCTATTGGTACAATATTTGGCCAAAAGAAAAAACAATTTATATGTATATATATATATATATATATATATATATATATATATATATATATATATATATATTCATACAAAACCGCTAGGAAACTAAAGCTAATAAGTAAAAAGTGCTCAATACCTAAGTAGAGCAAATAATAAAGATAAACCTAATGAGTCAGACAAACCTACTAAAAGTTTCACTTAATGATCTCCAGGGCTAAACTCTGACTATCTATCTATCTATCTATCTATCAAAGTCTGTTGATGTTTAGAGTCAGAGTTTAGCCCTGAAGAACATTAAGCGAAACTTTTAGTAGGTTTGTCTGACTCATTAGATTTATCTGTATATATACTAGCAAATATATGCACCCTCCGGGTGCAAGTATTTAAGTTTTGATATAATAAAATAACATATTAAATTAGAAAGGCTAATGAAACTGACTAAGAATGCAGATAAAAAGATCTACAACAGAGGGGGTATAATCGAAAAATAGAACAACTTTGAAACTAACTATTCCATCATTTTCCATTACTCCCCTCATTCATTGGTAAATTTTCCTAATTTAACTATTTAGTTAAAATAGGAAGTAAAGGATAATATTACAGTTATTTCTTCTTGTAAATAAATTTCTTTTAAGATTTATCCACGAGATTTTTGTTTATATTTCTTAAGATAAAACCAAACAATTAGAAATCAATAATAGCAAGCACATATTTATTAAAATAAAATTTTAAATATCAATATGCAAATTAGCCTTCTCGTTCAAACTGTAAGCCGCTATTTTGTTGTATATATAAATACAATTGCATGTTTTTAGTACGTAGATATGGTCAACAGTATTGATAATGTAAAAAATTTTTTATTAATAACTGAAGGTTTAAAAGGATGAAATCATGGAGAATTTGACGTAAATAATTAAGGGAATTGTGACTTGAGTAGTAATATAGTTTCGGTTACAGACAGAAAAACACACAATCTCCATTATAATAATAATAATAATATATATATATATATATATATATATATATATATATATATATATATAAAAGGATGTATACAAGAATGAAAATGATGCTAAGGTACTCATTGCTACACTATGACAATAATTCTTAGACGATTTTTCTGTCATCATAATTCAAGCATCTTCAACATTCATCAATTCCACCTGATACATCAATGTGAGATTTCACAGTTAATCTTTATAAGTGACATTTTAATTGCTGACAACAATCAGACATCATCCGATGACAGTCACAAGTCTGGTGCCAAGTAAGTATACAGAATCTGAGTGATTAATTTCGGGGATCGTCAAGGTGGTCAATACTGACCAGTGGAGTTGATGGAATTGTCAAAGGAAATCGGTAAATACCTTGATGACACAAAGAGGTATGTAAACGGAATTAGGATAAGAGCTGAAATTTACGAGTCTAAAGCTGACATTAAGAAATGAGAATACATAAAGCCCGACTACTTTATACACGTTTCTAATCTTATTATAATGGAGATTGTGTGTTTTTCTGTCTGTAACCGAAACTATATTACTACTCAAGTCACAATTCCCTTTGTCAATGATTTTATTTTTATTTAAATCTCAATCATGAATAAAATTGTTTTACTTTATTAATGCTGTTGACCATATCCACATATTAAAAACATGCAATTATATTTATATATACAACAAAATAACGGTTTACAGTGTGAATGGAAAGGCTAATTTGCATATTGATATTTAAAATGTGATTTTAATAAATATGTGTTTAGTATTATTGATTTCTAATTGTTTGGTTTTATTTTAATGAATATAAGCAAAAATCTCTTCAATAAATCTTAAATGAAATCCATTAACAAGAAGATATAACTGTCATTTTATTCTTTACTTCCTCTTTTAACTAAATGCTTAAATTAGAAAAAATAACAATGAAAGACGAGAGTGATGGAAGTGTAAGTTTCAGTTGTTCTATTTTTCGATTATACCCCCCTGTTTCAAATCTTTTTATCTGCATTCTTATTTAGTTTCATTAGTCTTTCTAATTTAATACACTATTTTATTACATTCAAACTTAAATACTTGCACCCGGAGGGTGCATATATTTGCTAGTTTATATAATATTAGTTATTTATTTGTGCTGATTATTGAATGTTGATAAGACTGAACAATTTTATACTGAATATATGAAAAGATGAAAAGGGGCGCACAAATACACACACGCGTTTGGGCTCTTACACACACACACACACACACACGGGGGCGCGCGCACACACATGCACACACTCACACACACACACACACACACATACACACACCGGGACACACCTATTTTCTTATTTTGTCTCTTCTTTTTCGATGTATGGCTGCATTTTGTTTACGTGGATCCCTGCCAATCATGTTCACAAAAACATTTTCCACACGTGTCCTGATATTCGTTGTTGTCCACAACAAACCCGCTATCCTCGGATTCAACGTCGGTTTCAAAGTCCGCTCTGTTATGGCCTACTTTGCGGTCGAAGCGCAGATTAAAAGGCGCGAACAAAGAAACCAATTAGAAGCCGTATTGGCTGGAATTAGGCAAGATGGCCGACGGCTGGGCAGAAGGGTTCGACTGTGTCAAGTGATGACAGAAATGTTAAGTCAATTAGTTCCCTTTCATCTGCGTAACGGTAGGTTCACACCTGGGCGCGAGATATTTGGGGTGTGGGGAGAGGGGAACCCTGGGTGGAAGAAAAATAGTAAAGGGACAAACAGAGATATACGCATTTACACGCACTCATTCATGCGCGTACACCCCCACCAATTATATATATATAATATATATATATATATATATATATATATATATATATATAAAGAGAGAGAGAGAGATGTATGATTATACGTTATTTTAAGGTTAGAATATGTACACGCATGTGCGTTTGTTTGTGTTTATTTCCTTTGTGTTTTGTTCTTTCATCGGACACACGAATATACACACATATACACCGGCAAATACATGTGTACGTAAGCATGTATTTATGCAACGCATTGCATAAAATGTGATGCAATGGGGAAAACATGACAGTTGCTTAAACTGGCTGGCTGGTTGATTGGTTGGTTGGTTGATTAGATTTGACGGCATGTCAACCCTCGTTGGATTATTTTATGTCATAGTTTGTTTGTTTGTTTTGTTTTACGGCATATCAACCTCAGTGGGTCATTTAATGCCGATAAAGTTTTGAAATAAATCAATTCTTAATGGACAATACAATTTTTTTATAAATACATTTTCCTATTTAACCCATAGATGGGACCCTAACAGGTACTACAACTCCGGGTCAGAATGGACCAGGGGACAATGGTGATGAAGGGGTGCTCCACATTCCCCAACCCTCCATAACTGGAACCTCACCATCAGATAGAGTTTAACGTAATTCCCAGGACATGTAGACCCGCAGCCACCGCCTTCTAGCACCCATATGATAAAAAGGGGTTGGGGCTTGCCATAAGGGCAATAGGGTTGGGAAAATCATATAGGTGCTAGGGCTTGACGTGACCAGCCGATAGATCGGAGGGGGCCTCTCCGACCGCCCGTCTAGCCCAAGATAGGGCCAAAGTGGAGTATTGCATGTCATGAACTGCTCATCCACCTGGGCTCTATCCTTAAGCATCACGGGTCGCCACCCACGGCCAACAGGTAGCCTCTTTGGGGGAGTCTTACCCCTCTGCAGAGATGCAGTCGGTGTTTATGTCATAGATATTTTGTTTTATTCATTCTTGATGGATATTCAAATGTTTTAAACTAATTTAACACATTTTATAAAACACATTTTTTCTATTCAACCCATAGATGAGAACCTAGCAGGTACTATGTAGACTGCAAATTCTGGTGCGTAAAACTTAACCACAGTCTACTGGACAGATATTAGTGGAATATGAAAGTCCAATGTATATATTTTTAATTTCTGAACTGAAATTTTGCCGATTATTTAACGATATTTTTATTTCAGAGTAACAATTAAATAAAAACAACTTAAAACAGTCCACTTTTGCAGTTCTACGGCCAAAAAGTGTATAACTGAATCACTACGTAATAATTCTAAATCTATACAACATCAATTAATGCTGTCGTTTAATTAAAAAAACAACTTATAAATGAATTAATGTATTAAGATCTGTTTTCATTAGAGTTAAAAGTATTAATCCCAGTTCAGAAATTTAGAATATATAAGAAAGTTAAAATATATACTATATTGGATTTAATATTCCACTAACATCTGTTTGGAAGACTTTGGTAAAAATTTACGACCCTGAATTCACAGTCTACCCAGGAACTACCACCGGGTTAGGGCGAACCTGGCAATAATGGTGATGAAGGGTGATAAAGGGGTACTCCACATTCCCCCAGAGCTACATAAATGGAACTTTCATACTAGAAGCTTGGAATCCTGTAAGTATGTGTATATGTTTTATTATATAAAAAGAAACTGTGAAAATATACATTAACACTTATATTTATTTGATCAGTTGCCTGGCTGGTTACGGTATGTCAACCCTTATTTGGTTATTTTGTGCCATTAAAACCGTAAAAAAATATACTTAGTTACAATATCAAAGCATTAGGTATTAATGTATTAATAAAATTCGCAATGACATATGTAAGTATTTATCCAACCCATTCGTCACGGTAGACCTGGACAATAACAACAAATTGATATATATATATATATATTAATTTGTTAGTTATTTTCTTATAAGTCTGTTGGCGGAGAAAATAATGACTTTGTGCAACAGCTTCTATTTCCTTTTTAAACATAAACAGTTCCTTTTCAATTTACGGTTGTATATGAATATGAATCCCATAAGTCGATCATTACAGAGTGGAACATTAAAATCAGAAAAACTTATTGACTCTTGTATAATAATGGGCGTAGGTGATATCAAGAGTCCTGAAATAGGCCGCCATTTTTGTAACTTAACGTTAACATCCTGAAAATTCTCACCGATTTCCAGATTTAATTTTGAGGAGTGCCCAGAGAGGCATTGGTGACCATCTTGGGTGCTAGAAGATTGGGTTATTTTTATTCCATGTCTTAAACCGAAGTAAACGACGCGCTATTCTTAGTCACCTGCTCGTCTAGACAACTCCGTTCTTTTTTCCAATGTTTTTCAGTGAATTTCCAGGGATAGTCACAGACTGGTCACAAGCTGTAACTAGTGTTTCCTATTTCAGTTTGTATGAATAGCTCGTTTATACAACGGGTATTTTTAGATAGATGGGAACAAATATTGAACTCCGCTGAGCGTCCTTTATGTGCTCCCAAGTTTCTACTTCTATATATATATATATATATATATATATATATATATATATATATATATATATATTGTGTGTGTGTCTGTATGTGTATATAAATATATACTTTGAGGTTTGTTTCAATGTCGTTTATCGTAAAATATATACACACACGGGCAATCACACACACACATAAAAGCTAAAAAATGCTCAATGTCATTCTTCGATACGCACACACACACACACACACACACACACACACAGAGAGAGAGAGAGAGAGAGAGAGAGAGAGAGAGAGAGAGAGAGAGAGAGAGAGAGAGAGAGAGAGAGAGAGAGAGACTCACATCATAAAAGAAGAATATTTGACGTCATATTTCAAACTATCTACCTTTCCAGCGTTCCTTCTTCAAACTTCAAATTTTGAACAGATTGATTAACAAGGACTATCGCAGTTTTTTCCGGAAGAAGATCTACTTAACAAATCGAAACACTGCAGCGTCGGCTAATGAACTTACCACTCATTTTATTTAAACCTGTGTTTTTTCAAATTTCTCACTATACTACATACCGTCGGATTCACTTCCATCTCTTCACATATATATATATATATATATATATATATATATATATATATATATATTCCATCTCTTCACACACACACACACACACACACACACACACACACATATATATATATATATATATATATATATATATATATATATATAAAAGAAAAGAAAAACACAGTATTCAATATATTCAATATAAAAATATCTATATATTTATATATTCAAACAAATTTGGTTAAAAGTAATGGAATGCTTATTGTTTTCAAGTTAAAAAAAAAAAATTCTATTACATTTTAAAACATTTTTTTATGTTATCATATTGATTTGTCCGAAAGTGTAAACCAAGTAGTTCCAGTTCTTTTCTTAAGGCTGTATATTATTTGTCAAATCTATCATCATTTGCCTAAACATTCGTTTTGTTTTGGTCACTTATTTGGAATAAAAATCATTCTATCAATTCAAAGCATTTTAAAGGGTTTTCATTAGTTTTTAAAGTTTATTCTCTTAATAATAGGTTGTCTAAAATTCAAGTATAAAGCTTCAAAGATTTTAATCTCTTGATATTATTGTCAGCATGAAGTATTTTTGTATTATTGATGCTGAACAAATATACTTATTTCAAATCACTCCCCTCTCTCTCTCCCCTCCCCCCCTCTCTCTCTCTCTCTCTCTCTCTCTCTCTCTCTCTATATATATATATATATATATATAAAGTTTAAAGTTAAAACACCGCTCCTTAAACGGCAGCTGGCGATGGCGTGGAGGTTAACGGATCGGACAGGCGTAAAGTCAGTCGGGGTGCGCTCCTGGTCGGAGTTAGTTGTTGTGTCTAGCCACATTGATGAGACGTGAAACGTCGAAACACGGTGTCTGTGGATGATATATATATATATAATATATATATATATATATATATATATGATTAATCAATGCCTGAAGAAGATATCAGAAGATCTGAAACACGTGTCGCAAATGTAAGATTAAAAAAAAATTCTAAAATCATAATCTATTTTGCGGAACTTCTTTTTTTACAAAATATTTAATTTTCTCCCGTTGGACCCATAATAATACTTTATATATATATATATATATATATATATATATATATATATATATATATATATACATTTTCTCCACACTTGACGGTAAGCCTCTTAAGCCAGTGGAACAGTTCCCATACCTAAGTAGTAATATCTCATCCACGGAAAGCGATGTTAATACACGTATAGGAAAGGCATGGGCGGCCACAAACAAATTATCAGTAATATGGAGATCCGATCTCACAGACAAGCTAAAGCGACAATTCTTCCAGGCTGTGGTTATATCAGTACTGCTGTATGACTGCACCACGAGAATAAGCTAAATGGGACCTGCACAAGAATTTTGCGAGCAGTCCTGAACACGTCGTGGAAGCAGCACCCCACAAAGCAGCAACTATATGATCACCTGCCCCCCCATCTCACAGACCATCCGGGTGAGATGGACTAGGCATGCAGGACACTGCTGGAGAAGCGAGGACGAACTCATAAGCGACGTTCTCCTGAAGAAGCCAACACATGGATATGCTAACGTCCACTAAGGACCTACATTGACCAACTATGCGAGGACTCGGATGCTGCACGGAGGACCTCCCAGGGGCCATGAGTAATAGGGAAGGTTGGCGAGAGATAGTCATGGATGTCCGTGCTGCTTACGCGACATGATGATGATGATGATGATATATATATATATATTCGGATAAGTAAAAAAATGACATGCTTGCAATGCTTTTCTAATAACATGTTATATACTTTATGAACCGCGCGATTATATAGCTGAGCTTAGGGCAAACACTACATTTTACATTGTTTTAATTAAAGAGCATTTGTTTACATTACCTCTTCACATGCATCTTTGGTGCATTGTCGTTTTTTGCTACGAGCTCTTTTAATTTAATAAGAATCATAACCTGAAAAAAAAAAATGCATAAAGCAATCAGGTTCACATCTATCTAATAAGACGACACACATACGGAGGCAAAATAAATTAGTAAATATATTTCCTAATAACGCCCCACGGACCATTGATCCCAGGGACGCATGTGAACGGGGACATAGATATGATGAAAAAAAAAAAAAAAAAGAAAAAGAAAAAAAGTTTCATATATGTTTTTAAAATAAATATCGATGTTTGAAATCAATATGAAAATAGTACATAACTACTAAAGTATATAAAGTTTGTACTGAATGAAAAAAAGAAAAAAAAAGAAGAAAAAAAAAAGACTTACCCATCGGACAGAGAACTCGGCTATTGTAAATATTTATTCTATTAACACGTAATTATATTTACATGAGTTAGTTGATATTTTAATTTTTCTCGCAATATGCTGTTATATATTTTTCTTTAAGCAGAGTTTACTATTTCTCTAATCCTCATACACTATTTTATATATCTCCACACACACACACACACATATATATATATATATATATATATATATATATATATATATATATATATATATATATATATATATGTGTGTGTGTGTGTGTGTGTGTGTTTATCTGGACAGCATTATTTTATTTATACATGTAGAATTAAACAAAAGGCATGTATATATATATATATATATATATATATATATATATATATATAAGGTTCCTAGTTCGATACCGGTCCTCGCCAACTCAGCGTATGAGTAGCACAGGGATCTGTGCAGTAAAGCTAATTCCTCCTTGGTCTAGCGCTATTGAAAAGGGGATAGACTCCCTCGCTGACTGGCTGATACCGACTTTAGGCCGCCCCGTCGACTTTTTACTATATATATATATATATATATATATATATATATATATATAAATGGACTCTCCCGTCTATTTTCGACGTATGAGGGATTTGTTTATAGTGGTGAAGGCTTGTGTTGGACCATTCACACTTTTGGCACAGTCGATAGGAAAGAATTGGTGCATCAAGGGTTGCCACAAACCCAATCAACGACCGACCTCAGGAATTTTGAATTCAGAGTTATCCCCCTCCTAGACTGGTTACCTACCCAAGGCTGAAGAGCCCAGTCTGCCCTATCATTTAACCCATAGTTGGAGGGAGAATATATGGATTCATACCTTTCCCAAGGGTATTAGCGCTATGTGAAATGCCAACAGTCTAGGAATTGAACTCGAATCGACGACTTCATTTTCCACGACTCTAACCACTAGCCCACGCCCCCCATATATATATATATATACCGGCCCTCGTCAACTCAGCATATGAGTCAGGGATCTGTGCGGTAAAGTGAGGAGCTGATGGTAGGTGTGGTGCTCCACCTCAGATGCAAAACAATCTCCTTGTCTAGCGCTAGTGAAAAGGGGATGGACTTCCTCGCTGTCCGGCTGGTACCAACTTTATGCCACCCCGACGACTTTACTTTTACCTTAGTCCACCAGAAATAAATCTATTTCGGCACCCTTGCCTCTTCGTCTGATTTTCAAATGGATAATGATTACATATCAGGTATGTTTAATATGATTTTCCGTCTCCTTAGATAATTAGTCTTCGGAGACGGAAAAATATATTAAATAGACCTGATATGTAATCATTATCCATTTGAAAATCAGAATTGTAGAGGCAAATGTGCCGAAATAAATTTATTCCCGATGAACTAAGGTATTTATTTATTTATAATAGTTGGAATATATTCAATAAAATATAAACAGAAAATCTATATACGTACGTTTGAGTTCTCAATTTTGCTTGAATCCTATCACAGAAACATTTGATACCATTCACCTATATGTATGTATGTATGTATGTATATATATATATATATATATATATATATATATATATATATATATATAAACAATAGAAAGGAGTAACCTACTCGAGTTTATCGATTGATTCTTCAGGGTTACATTAGTTAAATTAATCGAGTTTTCGATTAATCTTAGATGGTATAATACATGCCCGTTGGAATGGGATTTATCCTTAGTTGACGATAAGGATGTATTATCATCTAAGATTAATCGAAAACTCGATTATTAATTAACCCTGAAGAATCAATCGATGAAACTCGAGTAGGTTACTCCTTTCCATTGTTAAAATAATTTTTGCTCTACATTGTATTGAGCACTTTGTATTTGTTTTTTCTCAATCTTAACCTCTGGATACTGTGCGCTTCCAACGATCGTACTCATACCCACCGGTAAGTTACTACTTATACATTTACAAATATATATATATATATATATATATATATATATATATGTGTGTGTGTGTGTGTGTGTGTGTGTGTGTGTGTGTGTGTTCAAGTTTCTTCCTTTAATTTCTTTTTAGAATTCCTTTGTTTGACTTTCGATATTTTTATTGTCACCACTTTGTGAGAAGATCAACTTTCTTTTGTTTCTAACAAACTTTTTTTCTTCCCTAATCAATCTTCAAACTTGTTTTAATTCTTTTGAAAACCGTTTTGCATGTCACGTCATTTCGATATTTTCTTTCAAAAATACAAAAGAAAAACACAAACTCAAAAAGGAAAAAAACAAAACAAAACAAAACAAAACAGAACAAAAAAACAAAACAAAACAAAACAAACAAAAAGAAGTAATGATAAAATAATAAAAACCAAAATCCCCTTCCGTCTCCTATATTATCACTATTATTATTTTAAAAATTCTCAAACTTAGTTTTTTTTAGTAAGAGCAAAATATTTTTTATTTCTTTTCTTTTTCTTTTTTTTCTTTTTTTTTTTTTTTACAGAAAGTTCAACGTGATGCATAAAATATAAAGCACATAAAAGATTCACATAAAAGAAAAAACTAAAAAAAAAAAAAAAAAAAAAAAGAAACAAAGAGAATAGAAATAAAAATAAAACCAAAAATTTTCAATAACCCATACACCCATCTCTCTCTTCGTAGCTTTATTAGGAAGGAAAAAAAATAATCTCATGCCAGGAAAACTAAAATATTAAAACAACTAACTTTATATTCTACAGTGTCATCTACCTCACATTTTCACCTCCACTCAGACAATTCCTCCATTGTTAACGTTATTTTTTTTTTTTTTGAAAAAAAAAAATGATTTTATTCTTTATTCTTAAATCTATTTATTTATTTTATTTGTATAATTTTTGTTGCTCATACTCAACTTTATTTATTTATTTATCTAGCGACGTCTTTGTTGTTTGTTCGTAATCGCAAAGGAGGGGATTGGCGTATGACGTCGTTCCGCGCATGCGCGTGAAGAACAAAAGCATGCGAACGCATACGACAAACATCTGTGCCCTTCAAAAGAAAGCGGACAAAAAGTGTACTGTGAACAACAGATCAGTGCACAGTCAAATGTGACTGGCGTAATCCCTCGGCGCCATATTGTCACTAATCCTATTCGGAGACTAAGATGTCGCATGGTATGGAAAAACACGAACGATAAGGAAAAATAAAAAAGTAAAAAAAACAAAAGAAAAAAAACAACGAACAAAAACAAACAAATAAACAAAAAAGCAACAGCAACAACAACAAAAAACAAAAACAAACAAATAAAGATACTATCTTGTGAGAGTGTACACAAGAACACACGTACTCATGGGTATGTCTAAACACACGCAAACATATATGAGCTTTGAAATATCTATCTATCTATCTATCTATCTATCTATCTATCTATCTATCTATATAAGATTATTCATATCTATCTACCCACCCCAGACTGTTCATGTCTATTTATCTATCTCAGATTGTTCACATCTATCTACCTATCTATCGATCTTTTTATCCATCTATGTATCTCATTGTTCCCATCTATCTATCTCTATCTATATATCTATGTATCTCACTGTTCACATCTATCTATCTATCTATCTATCTATCTATCTCATTATTCACATCTATCTATCTATCTATCTATCTATCTCATTGTTCACATCTATCTATCTTATCTATATATCTATCTATCTATCTATCTCATTGTTCACATCTATCTATCTATCAATCAATCTATCTCGTTGTTCACATCTATCTATCTATCTATCTAAGATTGTTCATATCTATCTATCTATCTATCTATCTCACTGTTTCAATCTCTCTCTCTCTCTCTCTCTCTCTCTCTATCTATCTATCTCATTATTCCCATCTATCAATCAACCACTCTATCTATCTATCTATCTATCTAAGATTGTTCATATCTATCTACCCTCCGCAGACTGGTCATGTATATTTATCTATCTCAGATTGTTCACATCTATCTATCTATCTATCTATCTATCTCACTGTTTCAATCTCTCTATCTATGTATCTCACTGTTAACATCTATCTATCTATCTCACTGTTTCAATCTATCTCTCCTTCTCTCTATCTATCTATGTGTCTCACTGCTCGCATCTATCTATCTATCTATCTATCTATCTATCTATCTATCTATTTATATATCTATTTATCAATCAATCAATCTATATATGTATAATAGTATATTCCTTTCAATGTATTTCTAGCTAGCTTTGTCTGTTTTTGTCTATGTCTATCTGAATAGATCAGACGGTTCCCAGAGTGTATTTTTAGATTTTATTTACCCTCTCTATATCTATATCTATATAATCACTCCTCCTCTCTCTCTTTCTCTCTCTTTCTCTCTCTCCCTGCAAGTAGATTGATATACTATTGTCCCGGAAGTGTGTGGCATGCATTTTTGCTCACATACGCAAAAACTTGCCCCTAAGGCTACTAACATGGAGACCGTGACATATGCTTATTCACAGAAAGGTTTATCAAAAGTATTTCCAACTATTTTGTAAGAGTTCATGGAGATGACTGTATATTTTTGAAGCTTATGAAGTCACGAAATTGAAGGTGTATCTATCAAGACAATGAATGAAAAGTCTTTCTTCAAAACAGTCGCTTTTACAGTCAAAACAAATTTATCCAAGTGAGTTTTCTATTGGTCGAAGTAATCGAGAAATCCATCTTTTTATATGGTGTGAATCATTGTAGTAGTATTGTTTTAATGTTCTCAAATCATATGCTTGTGACAAGGTTTCAATTTAGGAAACAAGAAAAGACGCATAGGATTAAAAAAACAAAACAAAATAAAAACAAAAGCAAATCAAAACAACAAAATGTAAAGGGCTGAAAAATAAATTTTATTTAATTTATATTTCAGCCCTTTACTTTTTGTTGCAAAAAAAGCTAAAAAACCTATAGTACTATAAAAGCAAAGAGGCACAGAGCTAGAAAGTTATAAACACTAAAAAAGCAAAAAAAACAAAACAAAAAACAAAAAAAACAAACAAAAAAAACCAACAAAAAAACAACAAAAAACAAAAAAAAAAACAACAAAAACAAACAAACAAAAAATAACAAAGATACAAACAAACAAACTAACAAAGAAAACACACATAGAATTAAAAAAAAATGCCTCCATAAAAAACAAGGCTCACAAAGCTAAAAAAAACAAAAAACAAAAAAAAAAAAACAAACAACCAATATAAAAAAAACAAAAACCCAAACAACATGGTAAGACACCAACAGCAAAAAAACAAAGCAAAAAAAAAGACAAAACAAAAACAACCAAACAAACCCAAAAGCAAAGACGCATAATTAAATAAAAAACAAGATAAAACAAAAAACAAACAAACAACAAAACAAAGCAAAACAAACAACAAAGATGCACAGATTTAAAAACAAACAAAAAGAGATAAAGACCCCCCCCAAAAAAAGACAAAACAAAAAACAAAACAACCCAAAAGCAAAGATGCACAGATAAAACAAGGAAACAAACAAAACAAACAAACAAACAGAGAAACAAAAACAAAGATGCACAGATTTACGAAAACAAATCGGAAAGACGCACAGAGCTAAAACAACAACAGCAAAATAAAAATACCCCCTAAAAAAACCCCAAAAACAAGATGAAACAAATAATCCAAACAAACCTAAAAGCAAAGACGCTAAAAAAAAACAACAACAAGAAACAAAGCGAAACAAACAAAACAAGCAAAAGCAAAAACAAAAACAAAAATGCCCAGATTTAAAAACAAATAAAAAGCAACAAAGAAACAAAGACACGCAGATGCTACCATGACTCAATCTTGTGTTTCCAAAAAAACACAAAAAAAAAAAAAAAAAAAGAAACTGCTGATCATAAATCTGGAGAATTGGAACAATCTCACCTAAACTTCGTCTAGACAGCTGACTAGACATCTAGACATCGTCATTTTACTATCTAAATTCCATAGCTGTATACGATCTTTATTCAAATTATAAAATAAAAACAAAATCAAAGATTCAATCTTGATCCTATTGATCAAAGATCGTATCAACTTACAGACTTCATGAGACAAACATTAATTTGAACTGACAAATATATTCACACGCGCTCAAATATATGCTTAAACACATTTTTATGTATACACAGTGGTACCGTGACTTATAAATGCCCTAACTTACGAATTTTCCGAGTTACGAGCTATCACTCAGTCGATTTTTTGCTTTGTGTTGCGAGCCAAAATTTGAGCTTCGCGCGAGGTTCTGATACGTTTATATCAATAAGTTCACTAAAAAGTTTCCAAATTCATTACGCCAAAGAAAAACATGAACAAAAGTGATATGATAAACAGGAATATTTTTTTTTATCTTTTTATTTTTTAATTGTTCTCAGAAAGTTTTGAAAAACTTTTAACTTTTTGAAGTGTTTGGCATGGCGCAAAAAAAAAAAGACGGAAAAATATACTGGTAAAGGTGAAAGGACATTTATTCACTGAAAACCATGTTCTGGTTAGATTCGCTTGAACTGTCTTTTATATACATGAACATTTTTGAAAGCTGGATGCACACACACACCACACACACACACACACACACACACACACACACATATATATAATATATATATATATATATATATATATATATCTTGGATCAACAGTCACATCTCATGGAAAAATGGACAAATAAATCCATTCCAGAATAGGTAAAGCTATCACTGCATTCTGCAATCTGAAACATCGTTTATGGAGTACCAAAGATGTATCTCTTAAAATAAAAATTAACATCTACAGAGCAGTCATGCTTTCTACTCTATTGTATGGTGCTGAAACTTGGACATTTTACCGCAAGCACATAAACCAACTTGACGTCTTTCACATGCGTTGTCTTCGTGTCATTTGCGGTATAAAATGGGATGATAGAGTAAGAAATAGCAAAATATCAAAAAGATGTATCGAAACTCTACTAGTCAAGGTTCAGCTTAGGTGGGCTGGTCACGTTGTCAGAATGAATGAGAACAGGCTTCCAAAGAAGTTTTTATACGGACAATTACCAAATGTTAAGCGTTCTATTAGACGTCCTCTCTTACGCTACAAAGACAAATTGAACGACAATTTGAAACACCTCGACATTGACCTGAGTGCTTGGGAAGATCTAACATCGGATCGGAAGGAATGGCGTAAGACATGTTTCGCTAGACTAAAGAGCTTTGAAGAAAATAGACTGAAGCATAAAGATCGGCCCCGCCTAACTTTAAAACAAAAACATTTAACTCCCGCCTTGGAGCATTTCATTTGTCAGTGTGGCTTCATGGCTCGCAGCGAGGCAGGGCTGCTGTCACACTCGAGGTAACACAAAATTTCTTCTTGACAGCATGCACAACATGGGAGGAAACAAATCACTCACTGCTGACCCTCATCTATCGTTCACGATAGGAGAGTCCACCACGATATTATATATATATATATATATATATATATATATATATATATATATATATATATATATATTTAAATTTTTTTGAGGATATGTGCTTAATTGAAGCCGTACTAATTTTGAAAATTAATTAGTAAATAATTAATGAATTTTAGGCGGGCATATATGTTCAAATGTAAGGCTAAACGAATCGAGAAAATATCAATCCCTGAATGTACATTTCACCCTGAATGAAAAGATTGACATTTTCTCGATTCGTTTAGCCTTACATTTGAACATATATGCCCGCCTAAAATTCATTAATTATTAACTAATTAATTTTCAAAATTAGGTACGACTTCAATGAAGCACATATCCTCCAAAAATTGTCGGCTTAAAGCCATATAAAATAAACACATTTGTTTGTTTACTTAACCTCATATATATATATATATATATATATATATATATATATATATATATATGCATACATATATAAATGTACAAGTTTTTTTCTCGAAGCATAGGAAAATAAGCATGAAAAAATAGAAAAGATTTAAAATTCAAATAAACTAAGAGCAAAATTCAAATGACATTAGCAATATATCGAATTTTAATTATATAAAAATGTTAATATATAAAAAAAAATTATTTATCATATAAAAGGTTTAATTAGATAAACTAGAAAGTCACAGTCCAACACATTAGATTGACTAATAAATTAAGGGCAGGTTTAGCTCAGTCGGTATAGCTAGGAATCACAAGGTTCCTGGTTCGATACCGGCCCTCGCCAACTCAACATATGAATAGCACAGGGATCTGTGTGGTAAAGTGGGGAACTGATGGTAGGCGTGGCGCTCCACCTCAGACGGTAAAATAATCTCCTTGGTCTAGCGCTAGTGAAAAGGGGATAGACTCCCTCGCTGCCTGGCTGATATTGATGACTTTACTTTTACCACTGATTTTACTCCCGATTTCCATGGTAAATGGCTCAAGACTATGATTGACCAATGTTTGGTTTGGTTTAGTTTTTTGCTTCATTGGATATCAATCTTCGTGAATTATTTAATGTCAAAGACATCCTTATAGATATCTTGTCTCTTGGTTGGGGTAATTTTTATGTGAAATGTAACATTAAAGAAACAAGCAAAACAGTACAAATAATCACAAAGAAGTCGTAATAAAAATTCTCTTTATATGTGTATTATAAATTGTATCAAATGAACAACAAGTTACAAAATGTCTGGTTTGGTTAATGAATTTTCCTTTTTACAAATTCTTATTAGTGTTAAGGCTTACTTGTATTTGTTGAGCCAGTTCAAAGAGGGTGTTATTCGTGACTCCCCTGTTCACTGGCCACCGCTTTTCTGGGGTTATCTACTACTATAAGTCTTCCTTTCCCCGCTCTCAGAATATCTGTTCTTTGGCGGGAGTCTTGTACTTTTGGCGACGGTCAGTCTGGCTTTATCTATTTTTAGAATACGATAATTTTTTCTTTGTTTCTCCAAAACTGGTCTAACAAGAATCTACAACTTATGAACCATTACATATACATTAGAAGAACAGTAGATGGGGGATGAGGGGCTTCATACATTTATCAAGACTATTAGTCCGAAGGTGAATGGAATAACGTGATAAAAATTCGAACTAAATTACTACCATGTCATTGTCCAGCAAATTAACAAACTAAGCCACGGAGATTCCTCCGGGTTGGCTAGGAAATGAAAGAACACAGTACCACTGATTTTACTAGCCACAGGTAAAATGGCTCAATGAGGCGGGAGAGTCAACACGTAGATTGAGAGAGGGGCTGGAGAGTCGCCACATAGATTGAGCGAGGGTTGGGAGAATCCCCACATAGATTGAGAGAGGGACGGGAGAGTCACCACATAGATTGAGAGAGAGGTGTGAGAGTCATCACGGGAGAGAGTCACCACATAGATTGAGAGAAGGGCGGGAGTGTCACCACATAGATTGAGAGAGGGGCGGGAGAGTCACCACATAGATTGAGAGAGGGGCGGGTAAATACTTTGATTGTCAAATATTTGGTTTGGTTTGGTTACTTTGTTTAATAGGATATCAACCATCTGGATTATTTAATGTCAAATACACCCTTGTAGAAACAGTAGAACAGTAGCGGCACTATTTAACCCATAACACATCACTCAATAAGTTCCGGGTCTGACATATAGATGGCGCCTCTAATAAAAAAAAATCATATGATTTTATAAAGTACTAATCTTCAAATGACACGTGTCAAAATTTGAGCCCAATCGGAATTATTAGTTTACAAATTACAGTTATTTAAGTGAAGCTACTGTTGCAATTTTTTAAAACAATGGAAAAATCTGATTTTCGTGTGTTGAGAAAGCATTGCTTTCTGACGGGAAAAATACTGTTCAAGCAAAGCAATGGCTTGATAAGTGTTATTCAGACTCTGCTCCGTCGGAAACAACGGTTAAGAGGTGGTATGCTGACTTTAAACGCGGTCGTACAGACACAAATATCAGCTAGTTCATACATTTCCCAAGAGTATTAGTTCGAAAATGAATGTAATAGCGCAATTGGAGTTCGAACCAGTTTACTACGATGTTGCAGGCCAGCACGTTAGCCAGTACGCCTCGGGCACTAAGAACTGAACGGACACAGTACCACTGATTTTACTCCCAATTTTCCACGGGTGAATGGCTCTAGTTAGTTATCGATGACTATAAAAAAAAAAACTAATAAAGACCGCCAAACCTCAGACGTTTTCAAAGAAGTGGAATAAACAGCGCGGAATATTGATAACAAATAAGCGATGCAAATATAATTATCTATTAAGATAAGAAATGACAAAGAAAAAACAAAATGACAGATTAAAAAAAAATTAAAATATTCTGTTTATAAAATGGTAATACAAAGACGCGCATGCGCGCGTGTGTAATCAAAAGGGTGGGATGTCTTATAGCAGTTATAAATCTTGAAAACAAAAACAGAATCAGAGAACAGAGATCGGATTTCGATTGCGACCCACTTATTTTAATCACTTATGAATACCAACGCATTACTCTAAGAACAGGCTGGGGTAGTAGAATACACCGACTGTACCTCTGCAGAGGAGTAAAATCTCCTCAATGAACTACGTATTGGTCATAAGGGGCCGGGTTAGCTCAGTCGGTAGAGCGTTCGGCTAGAAACCACAAGGTCCCCGCCAACTCAGCGTATGAGTAGCACAGGGATCTGTGCGGTAAAGTAAGGAGCTGATGGCGCTGCACCTCAGATGCTAAAAAAACAATCTCCTTGGTCTAGCGCTATTGAAAAGGGGATAGACTCCCTCGCTGACTGGCTGATACCGACTTTAGGCCGCCCCGTTGACTTTACTTACTTATTGGTCATGGATGGCGACCCATGATGCTTAAGGATGGAAGCTTGGTGGCTGGAGCTGTCCATGACATGCAACACTCTACTTTGGCCTTACTTAGGCTAGACTGGCGATCGGAGAGGTCCCCTACGATCAATTTGCTGGTCACGCCAATCCCTAGCATCTTTATGATTGTTACAACCCTACTGCCTTGGAATTGGCAAACCCTCAACCCTTTTTATCATATATGTGCTAGAAGGTAGAGGCTGAGGGTCTCAGTGTCCTGGATATCACGTTAAACTGCATCTTGTGAAATTTCAATTCTAGAAATCTGAGGAATGTGGGGTACCCCTTCATCACCATTAATCCCGGGTTCACCCTGACTCAGAGTGGTAGTGCCTTTTAGGGTCCCATCTATGGCTTAAATAGATAAAAATGAATTTAAAAATTGGGTTTAAAATAAAATAGAAATTTCAGTACCCATCAAGAATGAATAAAACAAAATGTCTTCGGCATAAAATAACGTAACATGGTTTGACGTGCCGTAAAATCCAACCAACTAACCTAGTTATGAATCCAGCATTTCCTGCTGTCTGCAACATTGCTAACCAGCTTTTTGATATGAACTCAAGTTGGCTTAAGGGGCATTGGACCCCTGATCGTAGGGTAAATTAAAGCTATGCCAAGGAGGGGCACGTTGTCGTAAGGTGTCGACTCAGTTATCAGAGTTTAAATCCAAAACGAAGCTATTTCATATTTCACATAGGGCTGATGCTCTCGGGAAAGCTACGGATTCAACAGTTCTCACTCCAGCTATGGGTAAATAGTAAAACACTCTGACCTCTTTGACCTTGGTATGCCAACCGCTCTAGGAAAAGGAAAATTCTGAATCCAAACTTGTTATAGACCTGGAGAGGGATGTGCTTCGCCGGGCAATTCTTGTCCAAGACACGCTGCATGAATAGCGGTCACATGACCAAACCAA
>CM042145.1:93584842-93597342 GCA_023376005.1 Doryteuthis pealeii
AAAAAGTATTCCAGCTCTTTTAAACACTAATTTCAAATATTTCTAAACATTTCTTTTTAAAAGTATTCCAGCTCTTTTAAACACTAATTCAAATATTTTCTAAACATTTTCTTTTTAAAAGTATTCCAGCTCTTTTAAACACTAATTCAAATATTTTCTAAACATTTTCTTTTTAAAAGTATTCCAGCTCTTTTAAACACTAATTCAAATATTTTCTAAACATTTTCTTTTTACAAAAAATTTTCTACTGGAGATGGCCGAGTGTAGTTGAGAACAACCCACCCCAACAAAAAACAAACAACACAAAAGTCATGTTCCTCTTTGTCTTGTCACCTACCCATATATATATATATATATATATATATATATATATATATATATTACTTTCAGTTATCCACAGACACTGTGTTTCAATGTTTCACGTCTCTTCAGTGTGGCTAGACTTAGCAACTACTTCTATTCGGGAGCAAAACCCGACTGGTTTTTCATCAGTCCGATTTCTTAACCCCTCTGCCAGTAGCTACCAGTAAAAAACAGAACTTCAACTGATAGATACATACATTGGTATATATTGTTACGGTCACTAGAGAGCACAAATTTGTAAATAACAGAGAGTATTGTATATATATATATATATATATATATATATATATATATATATATATATATATATAGAGAGAGAGAGAGAGAGAGAGAGAGAGAGAGTGAGATAAATGCTCCCGTAAATTCGGTAGCTCACTAAGGCATGATTTAAATTAACTTTCATTACCAAGCATACTAGATCTCTCTGTGATCATAAAATATGTAAACAAACCTATGTATTTAATAGTTTAAACACCAGCTGCGTTACAGCAGCTGTCAAAGTGGCCGAGTGGCTAAGAAATCTGGCAAGTAGTCAGTCTGAGTTCACTCCTAACCAGGGATAGTTGTTGTGTCTAGCTACATTGAGGAGGCGTGAAACGCCGAAAAACGTGTCTGTGGATGACTTATTTATATATATATAAATGTTAAATTTAAAAGGTATTGTAGTATGATTTTTTTCATTATATATAATGCGTTCTGTAATTATTAATCTTCCCACTGGATCAAGTGCATTGACAATTAAAGTGATTATTTTTAAAAATACCCTTTTTGTGATATGAATTCGTTTTTTCTGCGCATCGTTGTACTACGGATTTACTGATGTACACCATATAATATATATATATATATATATATAATATATATATATATATATATATATATATATATATCGACACCGCCTATACACACAAACGCACATATGTATATTCTGGGGCTAGGAATGTGGCCACTTATTCATGCGCACACCTGTTTGCATATGTCCATATATCGACGCATGCGCATAGCCTGCTTTTGATCAAAAGATTTATGGCGGACAGTGTTGCTCCTTGAGAGTTGAATCGACGTTTGCGCAGCGATTTAACTAGAAGCATGTCGCCTCTGCTTTCCTCTGATCTTCGGGAGCTGATTGCTCCTTCAAAATGCCTGCTCATATTCGTATAGGATGAGCAAAGGCGATTCAATTATAAGTCGTAGGGATGGATACAGTAATTGTAGTAGTAGTCGTTGGAGTTGTAAAAGAAGAAGAAGAAAAAAAGTAAAAGTGATTATTGTAGTGTTGAAAAATGGAGATAGAAAAAAAAGAAAAGAAAAAAAAAGAAAAGAAAAGAAAGAAAGAAAGAAAGAAAGAAAGGGAAGAATCAAGGAGATGCGCGGATTCAAGGAGACAGGAATTTGAACGACGATGCGCGGGATAAGGAGAATGAGTAAAAAGAACGGGTCTTAGAAAACTAGATATGAAAATTAAACGATGATACGAAGTGTGTTTAAAACGTATCGGGAACCAAACCGATATCTAAAAGTAAAGTCGTCGGGGTAGCCTAAAGTCGGTATCAGCCATTCACCGAAAGAGTATATCCCCTTTTCACTAGCGCTAGACCAAGGAGATTGTTTGGGCGTCTGAGGCGGACGCCACTCCTACCATCAGTTCCTCACTCTACCGCACATATTCATGTGCTACTCATACGCTGAGTTGGTGAGTGTCGGAATCGAACCAGGAACCTCGAGGTTCCCAGCCGGACACTCTACCGACTGAGCTAATCCGGCCCTATGAACAATAAATAAAACATTATTTTTCTACGAATTGTTGTTAAAGTATGTATTTATCAACTCCCCCGCACGAGCAGGATGTGACACAAGGTCAATTTTTAATAGGAGTTTACCGGGTTTGAATTCAGAGTTTTCCTTCTCCTAGACCAGTTGCCATACCAATGTTGAAGAGCCTAGTCCACCCTACTATTTATCCATAGTCGGAGGGAGAATAGCTGGATTCATACCTTTTCCAAGGGTATCAGTGCCATATGAAATGCAACCAGCCTCGTCTAGGATTTGAACTCATATCATCTTGTCTGTTTCCTTTGACGGCAACCATTACACCACGGGCACCTCCTCAAAGTAAGGTTGGTGGAGTTGCCTATCATCGGTATCAGCCGGAAAGCGAGGGAGTCTATCCCGTTTTCGCAAGCGCTAGAGCAGGGAGATTGTTTTTTGTTATTGCTGAGGAGGAGCGCCACACCTACCATCAGCTCACCACAAATCAGATTACGCAAGCTGTGCTACTCATGTGCTGAGTTGGCGGGGACCGGTGTCGAACTAGGAACCTCGCGATTCTTAAACGGGTGCTATACTGACTGAACTGGTTCCTTTCTTCGAATAGTCTCTTTACTTATTCACCCAACCCTTCTGCGACGAGTCCCCGTGGCTTAGTGGCTAACGTGCTAGAACTGCAACGTCGTAGAAAGCGAGTTCGAACTCCATTCGCGCTATTACGGTCACTTTCGGACTAACACTCGTAGGAAAAGTATCAACCCCTTCAAGTACCACTACTGTTCTTCTAAAAGTATGTATTTGGCATTAAATAACCCATGAAGTTTTATATGCCATTAAACAAAGAAACCAAACTAACCACTCTGCATGAGCAGGATGCGACTCCAAGTCATTTTTAAAGCGAGGTTTAACAGGTCTTAATACCAGACCGGTTTCCATACCAAAGTTAAAGAGCCCAGTCTACCCTACTATTTACCCATAGCTAGAGGGAGAATAGATGGATTCATACCTTTCCCAGGGGTATTAGCTATGTGAAATGCAAATAGCCCCGTCTTGGATTTGAGCTTGAGTCACCGTGTCCATTTCATACGACAATAACCGTTACAACGCGAGCTCTTCCTATAGTCTTTTTAGCATTAAACACACTTCTCCAGCAAGTGTTTCTATTGGCTGAAGTGCCTTCGAAGCTCCTCTTTTGACATGGTGCAACGCTGTGCCGTCTGAGTTGTTTGACCGCCCTGTCACCTGGGGCTGGAGAATACGCTGACACCTCTACGGAGGGATGCCCCCACCGCAGCCAATGGGGCCACCTGTTGGCTATGGGTAGCGACCTTTGATGCTTAAGGCCAGAATCCTGGAGACGGGACAGTCCATGACTTACAACATTCCACTTTGGCCTTTACTTAGGCTAGACGGGCGGTCGGAGAAGCCCCCTCATGTCAAGCCCTAGCACCTACATAATTCTGGACCCTATTCCCCTTATGGCAACCATCAACCCTTTTTATTATATGTGCTAGAGGGCGGTGGCTAAGGTCCGTTGTGTTCTGGGTATGACGTTAAACTGAATCTAATGGCAAAGTTCCAATTCTGGAGAGTGTAGAGTACCTCTTCATCGCCATTACTCCCAGGTCCACTCTGACCCGGAGTGGTAGTACCTGTTAAGGTCCCATATATGGGTTAAATAGAAGGAAACGAGTTAATAAAAACGTGTTTCAAAACGTGTTTCAATACCCATCAAGAATGTATAGAACAAGGCGCCTTCGGCATGAAATAATCCAAGGAGGGTAGGCATGCCGTAAAATCAAAAAATCCTCAAATTTTACCATGCCAAATGTATTTTGCTATTCCAGCGATTATTCATTCTATTAATCTATTATTCTATTATTCTATTATTCATAATAAGAAAATAAAAGAAACTGAAAAGATAAACAAATACCCGAATCTTGACAGAGAGCTGAAAACGTTGTGAATGAGATGATGGAATGAAAAGTTGACGGTGATATAAATCGCTTTACACACACATGCACGCATGCAATGCGTGCACACACACACACACACAACACACACACACACACCATATATATATATTATATATATATATAAATATATATATATATATATATATATATCAAGTTGATAGTATCTATCTATATATATCTATCAAATCAACGAGGTGATGCTGAAACTTTCTCGGTTCGAACAGAATGGAAAGGTTTAGAACGATGAAAACTCTTCGCATCTATCTATCTATCTATTCTATCTATATATATATATATATATTATATATATATATATATATATATATATATATATATATATCCTAGTCTGTTTCATATCTATTTATTCCAGTCTGTTCAGTTTATTTATCAATCTGAGTTTTTTCCTTACCTATACAAATACCCTGAGAGAGTGGAAAAAAGTTGTGTGTGTGTCTGTGAGTGTGTATGTATTATGTGTGCGTGTGTGAAAGAGTGTGTGTGTGCGTGTTGAAGATGTGTGTGGTGTGTGTGTGTGTGTGTGAGAGAGGAGAGAGAGAGAGAGAGAGAGAGAGAGGAGAGATAATAGAGAGAGAGAGAGAGAGAGAGAGAGAGGAGAGAGAGAGAGAGAGGGTACATGCAATGTTTGATCTATGATAAATAATATAAGCAACTTATTCTTGGTTGATGATATGTACATTCATAAATCTGTAATGTTGACAACATTTTTCTGTCTTCATATAACATGCGTGAATGTGTGAGCAGGAGCCCCGTGGCTGTGTGGTGTGTTGGTGTGTGTGTGTGTGTGTGTGTGTGTGTGAGAGAGAGAGAGAGAGAGAGAAGAGAGAGAGAGAGAGAGAGAGAGAGAGAGAGAGAGCATCCATGTAATGTTTGAGTCTATGATACGTTTTGGTAAGCAAGTTGTGAACTTGAATCTAATTAGGTAATATACCCTTTGTAAACAAATGCAGCTAAAGGCCTGGCGTATTTCTATCGCATTAGGACTAATGCAATATGACCGACCTACAGACGTTCGCCGAATTCTTTCAGCGTTCCGGCATTTTATTGAGACTTATACGATTACTGGCGCCAGGGGAAAAAAAAAGATCTTGAAAAGTCAGCAAGGAGCTTCCTAATCACTTTTGAAAATAAGATCTTTGCTCTGCTATGGCGGCATACAATATTTTCGCGGGTGGTCTCCCTTTTCTACTCAATACGTCACCCGGTGAATATTTCAAGACGGATCGATTGTAAATTAAATCAGAGGTAATCTAAGTGGACTTATTAATGGGTGAAAACGGCGCGGAACAGTTTAACTAAGGATCGTCAATTCGTGATCGGTTCATTATTTCAATCAGTTATAGGTTTTTGGGTGGATAATGTGGTGAAGAAGAAGAGAAGAAGAAGAAGAAAGAAGAAAGAAGAAGAAGGAAGAAGAAGAAGAAGATATATCAATAACATTTGACATGTATATTCAGTTGAAAGATATAATAATTGAGTGTACATTAAGAATAATATTAATAGGATTAACCGTATTTAATTTCCACAGGTCTCTTTATAACGCACAAAAAAATGACATCTCAAAGACAGAAATTGTCTTCTTATCGTACCTGACTTTTTTTTAAAGTATTATATATACATTATTCACCCAACGTCCCCTTACCTCAAGGTAGAGACGTATCAATATCATTTGACAGGTTAATTTCGCAAGGATTTTTCCCGTGCTGTATTCGTGGCCGAAGCAGGTCTGGTTTCTGACTTATTCCTGCTTGAAGTCCCGGTTTCGGTTTCTGTCGGAGGGAAATCGTTAGTATACATCGCTGATGAACTTAATAAAGTTGGAAACAGTCTGTACGATGTTCTACAACAGATAATTATTACCGAATTTCACTGTGTCATTATATCTTCATAAATTATAGAATTTTATCATTCATCATCATCATCATCATCATCAATGTCGCGCTAGCAGCACGGATATCCATCTAAATCTCTTCGCGACACTTTTTGTCGTTCATTGCCCATGGAAAATCCTCTGCGCAGTATCCAATATCAGCACAGAGCAGGTCAATGTATGTCTTTGCTGGACGTCCCACACTGGCGTGCCCATCTGCTAGCTTCCACAGAAGAGCGTCACTTATGACTCCCAGCAGTGTCCAGCGTGTCTTGTTCGTCTTACACACATGGTTGGTGTGTGATATGGGGCAGGTGGCCGTACAGCTGTTTCTTCGTTGGGGTGTTGTTTTTCAAGTCTTGTTCAAGATTGCACGCAGCATTCTTGTGCAAACTACCACCTAGTTTATTCTCCAGTCAGCTTCGTTAGCGTCCAATATATATAATATATATATATATTATATATATATATTATATATATATATATATATGATGTATTAAGCTTAGCTTAGCCTGTGACACAGTGCAGGTAGTATGGGGCACCGAATGAGAATTGAAGTCTCTAACCATCACACCATGTGAGGTGCTCAGTATTATATATATTATATATATATATATATATATTATATTATATATATATATATAACATATGGAAAAGAATCTGACATCGGTTTCAATCCAAATGACTTTCATCAGGCCTACCCTACGCTTAACTACGTCGATGTAATTCCTTAGTTAACATTATATTTCCGTGATAAGATTAAACCAAAATTGAGAACTCAAACGTAGAAATAAACAAAGTTTACATATCATTATATTATTGATCGCAACGTCTTTTCAGGCGACTGCCCCTCTTCACTTCGTATGTTTGCGAGCTCGTTAATGACCTTTCAATCCTACCAGCGACTTACATAACTTAGAACAAAATCTGGCATTCATAGCGATCGGTGTTTGACTGAGTCGACTGGGACGGCATACGCATCATTATGAACACTCATGTGACGCTTGAGACCACCAGCTGTTCGGCACACTATAGTGCAACAGGAACATAGTCCTCGTGTTGGGAATCAGGGTGTGGCATGGGAGAGAAAACAATTGCAGCCGGATTGTTCTCATGTGATTTCATTTGATTGACCAGACCTGCCTTTGACAAATAGGACCGGTCACACCCCTCACAGATCCACACATCACCAGAATTGGTCTGCAGAGTTGCACTATTTTTGCACGCTCTCCTGAGTTATTCCCGATCCACCCTAGTTGCTTCAAATAGTTCTGCGCCTGCTAAAAATGGTATAACTGCACTGATGAGAGGTGATACCTCGAAACACGTGTCTGTGGTCTACTCTATTATCCGCTCCCAATTTCGGTTGAGCACTTTATTTAGGAGGGATTTAATTGCAAATTCACCGTATTCGGCGTTCAGCTAAATCTCACTTTGTTTACAAAGTTTGAGACCTCTAGGTGAAGTTCATTTCCGCTTAGAAATGTAGCCATTAAATAGCCTGCTATACTTGGCAGCTGATTGTGGCTGTATGGGTAAGAGGTTGGCGAGCGTAAGTTTGTTCGGGTCTCGAGGTAGCTGCTAAAAATGGTATAACTCCACTGATGAGAGGTGATACCTCGAAACACGTGTCTGTAGTTTACTCTCTGTAGTTTCTCTCTCTTCTCTCTCTTCTCTCTCTCTCTCTATATATATATATATATATATGTGCGCGAACACACACATACAAGAAATTATTTACATATACCCATACATATATACATATAATGCACATATATGCATATATACGGTATAGAATATAAATAAATGAATGAAAACCATTAAGTTAACTATAAATCAATATATTGGTGCCTACTGGCTTTTTGTAATCTGATTTCAAAATTTTTGGGAAATCAGATTTGAAAAAGCCAGGAGGGTGAAATATATTGATATCTCATAACTTAAAGGTTTATACATTTTCTCGTCCATGTGATTTTCAAACCATATTGAGCACTCTTTATTTTTGCGAACTATATTTTCAATCTTAATCTCACACACACACACACACACACACACACACACACACAACGCGCACTCTTTCTCACACACACACGCACTCTTTCTCTCTCTCTCTCTCTCACACACACACCACACACACACACACACACACACTCCTCTCTTCTCTCCCTCTCTTTCTTTCTATTATATATATATTATTATATATAATATATATATGTGTATATTATATATATAGCTCTACTCGTTTAAAAATGTCTATCGTTCACGTTTTACGTTTGAAAGTATGCATGGAGACATATCTACACTCAACGGTAAGCTTTAAAGCCAGTAGAACAATTCACATACCTAGGTAGTAATATCTCATCCTCAGAAAGCGATGTAAATACACAAAAGGAAAAGCATGGTCGACCACACACAAATTATCAGTCATTTGGAAATCCGATCTCACTGACAAGTTAAAGCGACAATTCTTCCAGGCTGTGGTTATATCAGTGCTGCTGTATGGCGGCACCCCTTGGACCCTAACGAGGCGCCTTGAGAATAAGCTAGATGGGAGCTGCACAAGAATGCTGCGTGCAATCTTGAATAAATCGTGGAAACAGCAACCCACGAGGAAACAGCTGTATGGCCACCTGCCCCCCATCTCACAAACCATTTGAGTGAGACGGACAAGGCATGATGGTCACTGCTGGAGAAGCAAGGACGAGCTCATAAGCGACGTTCTCCTGTGGAAGCCAAGGACATGCTAGTGTGGGTCATCCAGCTAGGACATAAATTGACCAACTATGCGAAGATGCTGGATGACCTCCCTTGGACAATGAATGATAGGGAATGTTGGCGAGAGATTGTCATGGATATCCGTGCTTATTGGCGATATATATATATATATATATTATATATATATATATATATATGTGTGTTGTGTGTGTGTGTATGTGTGTGAAGTGTACAAACAATCTGTTTGAGATGGCGATAGCCGACAATTCTTGGGAGAATATGTGCTTAATTGAAGTTATACCTAATTTGAAAATTAATTAGTTATAATTAAATGAATTAAGCGTGCATATCGGTTTAAATGTAAGGCGTAAACAAATCGAGAAAAAGTCAATCTCTGTATGTACATTTCAGCCTATTAGGCCTCATCAGCAGAGTTATAGACTGGAATCACGCACAAAGTACTGCCTTGAATAAGGAGCAATCCTTGTCTTCAAACATTCCATGTATTAATAGTTTCACGGCAATAAATCAAAGGTCGACCAATACACGAGATCGAACGAGGTAAAAGTTTATTCATTTTTTTTTAGATTAGATATGATTTCTTTTTTTTTTTTTTAGGTAGATCTGATTTTTTGTATGGATTTATAAGGAAACATTTTTTTTCCCGGATTTTTGAATGCACACTTTTGAATTTTTGCCTATCGGAATGGATTCCGGGGTTTTTGGTTTTATTTTCTGACATTTATCTGCTTGCATAGCGGGAAGAATTACTTTTGTTTAGATTATCAATATTGGTTCGCGTACCATTTGAGATGAAGTAACTGGAATAATTCTTGACTCTCTTGGACTCATATAGAACTACGCAATGTGCAAATCGGGGTCTGATGAGATGGGAAACACATTTATTTGGCAGTCTTACTTGAAAGTAGGAAGGGGATTAAAGGCGTGGTCGAGTGTGTGCGTGTGTGTGTGTGTGTGTGTGTGTGTGTGTGAGAGAGAGAGAGAGAGAGAGAGAGAGAGAGAGAGAGAGAGAGAGAGATTTTCCCATTGAGCCCAAGGGGGTTAGCTGGTAGGAGGGGGTCGATTCCGATATCGTCACAAATCCATACACGCATCAGTCTGCTAATATCCTTACTGAGGAAATAAATCCTTATTCGGTCACACGACCCGAAGGTAAATAATCATTATTGGGGTCAGCGAAAGGGATTAAGTGTCCCTTTAAGCGCTGCACACCCCAATACTGACCACCAGGATTCGGATTTAATCTAAGGTTGTGTGTCTCGCACGTTCAATACACAAAAACGGGACTATGCACACAGACCTACATATAATGGAAGGTGTTGCATATTCGCAAGTACCGCAGATACACACACACTAACACACAGACACAGACACTGAGACACACAGACACAAACAGACAGACACACAGACACAAACAGACAGACACACACACACAAACACCCTCACATATATTAGTATATATAGATATTTACCGATTTACGTATAATGGAAGGTGTTGCATATTCGCAACTAATGCAGACACACGCAGAGACACAGACACAGACACAGACAGACACACACACACAGATATCAACGGGGACGCACACGTATACACGCAGACATACATTAGGATATGTAGATATTTACCAATCTACGTATAATGGAATGTGTTGCATATTCGCAAGTAATGCAGACACACGCAGAGACACAGACACAGACAGACACAGACAGACACACACGTACACACAGACACAGACACAGACACACACACACACACACAACACACACACACACAAAATACACACGGGGATACACACGTATACACACAGACACACATTAGGATATGTAGATATTTACCAATCTACATATAATGGAAGGTGTTGCATATTCGTAACTAATGCAGACCGACACACGCAGAGACACAGACACAGACACAGGCAGACACACACACAGATACACACGGGACACACACGTATACACACATACACACATTAGGATATGTAGATATTTACCAATCTACATATAATGGAAGGTGTTGCATATTCGTAACTAATGCAGACCGACACACGCAGAGACACAGACACAGACAGACACACACACAGATACACACGGGGACACACACGTATACATACAGACACACATTAGGATATGTAGATATTTACCAATCTACATATAATGGAAGGTGTTGCATATTCGTAACTAATGCAGACCGACACACGCAGAGACACAGACACAGACACAAACAGACACACACACAGATACACACGGGACACACACGTATACACACAGACACACATTAGGATATGTAGATATTTACCAATCTACATATAATGGAAGGTGTTGCATATTCGTAACTAATGCAGACCGACACACGCAGAGACACAGACACAGACACAAACAGACACACACACAGATACACACGGGACACACACGTATACACACAGACACACATTAGGATATGTAGATATTTACCAATCTACATATAATGGAAGGTGTTGCATATTCGTAACTAATGCAGACCGACACACGCAGATGTAACGTATTGACTTTCAATTAGGGATATGTTATGTAGCGGCCTTAATTCTTAATATGCAACGTATCGGGGTCAGTTCGTATTTAACCTTAGTGCCTTTCCTTCTTCGGCACTACTACTCGTATATTCGTACATACAGCAGTTTGTTTACATACACGGACCCAGGTCTAGCAGTCAGTCTTAGCTAGCCCCAAAATCCTTCTCCCACTTCTTTTGGTCAAGGGAAAGGTATCACGTTTCACGGCCGCGTGCTCCTCGTTACGGCCAATTTGACGTGTTGACAAGTTTACACTTTAATGACTTTCATTCATGAGTACGATTTCTTTGCGATAGTGACTTTACTATCTTGTTTGCGTCGTGAGTCCATTCATAAAAAGATTTCTTTCGTTGTAAATAGAGCAGACTAATAACACCGGGTTTACTTCTCAGAAGTTTATTATATTCCAAACTTCCTATAACTTTTGAGAGAGAGAGATGGTCAGCTTCCTTAAATATGGTTTTAACTTCGTCCAGTGTAAAATATTACATCTCGGGTTTCACACAGCAGCGACCTCAGTTCATTAACCGCCAACTGCCACGCACGCCTCCTGGCTCTAACTGCCCCTGACTCTCGGACCCTCACTGCTCTGATCGCAGACCCTAACTCCAACTAACTGACTGCTCGTGATTCTATTCGCGGGTCTTAAATAGCATTTCCAAACAATCCTCCAGAAGGTTCCACCCTAGAACCCTCGAGCCCTTTCGATTCTTTCTATTCGTTCCAATCTCACTGGTCAACCAGAGTTCACCAACCCAAAAGATCAAAGACTTCCTGGAGTCCAAAAGACTGTGCTTTTCTTAATCCTAGACTTATCGTCTGCTTTCTCTCGTTAAAAAGATGTTATCTATCCTAACTACTTTTTCGGTGATTCCACAAAGACCACCCAGCAACTCAAGATAATCGGTAGTACATTTTTCTAAGGTTCTTTTCCAAGTCTGGCACAAGGCCACAAATATAGGTGCTGGGCGGCGATTACGTAACACAGAGACACAGACAGAGACACAGACAGACACACACACAGATACACACGGGACACACACGTATACACACAGACACACTTTAGGATATGTAGATATTTACCAATCTACATATAATGGAAGGTGTTGCATATTCGTAACTAATGCAGACCGACACACGCAGAGACACAGACACAGGCAGACACACACACAGATACACACGGGGACACACACGTATACACACAGACACACATTAGGATAT
>CM042145.1:93602342-93616640 GCA_023376005.1 Doryteuthis pealeii
CAGTTTTTCCATCTCTCTATCAAAATATATTCCCAGTCATTTTTGGTATTTTTACCTATATGTTGGAGTATTTCAAAGTTCACTATACATCCAACCCTCAGTCGATACAGCAAGTTTCTGCTAAAAATCACGTAGTCATGATTATTGATTATACATATGTATTATACATATGTGAAATCCACGGAAACTACAACATATAGAGAGAGCACAATAACACCGTCATATAGAGCAAGTGTTCGGCTACCAAACACTACGTACCAGTACTTTCCTGTCAACGACGTTGTTATTACGGCTGTAAAAAATTTTGGTATAAATTTTGGTACAAATTTTTACGAGTATAGCATGCAGGTTCTTTGTTCATAGTTTACAAAAATGCATAGCCAGTGTGGGGACTGTATGCTAAAAATTAGCATGATTTTTTTTGTTCTTTAATTATATCTAGCGACGTAGTTTTCCGTGGAAATATAATATATATATATATATATATATTATATATATATATATGTTGTGTGTGTGGTGTGTTTATATATATATATATATATATACACATTTTATAAACACACACACACAACACACAGTCACACATATATATATATATATATATATATATATAGTATATATGTAACTTATATATATATATATATATATATATATATATATATATATAATTGTAGTAATATATAATATATAAATATATTTCCACGGAAAACTACATCGTTATATATAATTAAAGAGCAAAAACATGTTACTTTTTTCAGCATTTAATATATATATATATATATATATATATATTATCATCATCATCATCATCATCATGTCGCCGCATGGTAGGCACGGATATCCATGACAATCTCTCGCCAACGCTTCCCTATCATTTCATTGCCCCTGGGCGGTCTTCTGCACAGCAACGAACATCCTCGCATTGTTGGTCAATGTAGGTTCTTGGTGGCGCCACACGTTTGCATGTCCATGTGTTAGCGTTCCACAGGAGAACGTCGCTTATTAACTCATCATTTGCTCTCTAGCACTGTGTCCTACATGCCTGTCCGTCTCACTCGGTTGGTTTTGTGAGATGGTTGGGCAGGTGGGCGTGCAGCTGCTTCCTTGTGGGGGGGTGCTGTTCCACGACTTGTTCAAGACTGCACGTAGCAGTCTTGTGCAGCTACCATCTAGCTTATTCTCAAGGCGCTTCGTTAGGGTCCAGGTGGTGCAGCCATACAGCAGCACTGAATATACCACAGCTTGGAAGAATTGTCGCTTTAGTTTGTCAGTGAGATCGGATCTCCATATGACTGATAATTTGTTTGTGGCCGACAATGCCTTTGCTATTCGTGTATTAACATCGCTCTCTGTGAATGCGATATTACTACCTAGATATGTGAATGTTCTATTGGCTTAAGAGGCTTACCGTTGGATGTGGTTAGAATGTTTTCCTTTTTTTTGAAACTCATGGAACTGCGTTTTAATTCGAATTCACATAGAGGGCCCGATGATTGCTTTGCTGCCTCCTCCAGGGCTATGTAGTAGTTGACTCAGCTCTGTGCCTGTGGCAAGATCATCAGAATAGTCTGCCACTGTGACTGTTTGTGCAGGATATTGCCTGCTTCTTGCCTTTTTTAGTGTGAAAACCTTTTTCTTTTAATGGTATCCTAATTGATGTTCGGAGTACGTAGTCTAAGGAATTTATAAATATATAATGGTGCTAATGTATCTCATTGTAGAACTCCAGCGCGATGTTAAAGAAATCTGTGGTCGCCATCAGTTGAGCGTACCATTGCTTTAGTGTCTTTGTATAGGTATCATTATAAGCGGCAACCGTATCGTTGGGAGACCATATGCTAGTAGTAATTTTGTTCCATTTTTCCTCTATGTATGGAATCAATGCCTTGGAGAAAATTAACGAATAGTAGCGTTGCCTCTAGATTCTTGCTCGAACCTTTTCTATATGAATCCGTCGTATAGTCAGGATCTGAGAGGTTGTGCGATTTCCACGGAATCCGTTTTTGGTTTTTCCTGGATTTTCTCTCTATTTCGGGTCGGTGCGATTAAGAAGAAGGGCAGTTATATTTCTTTAGTATAAGTTATGACCTCTGTTAGTGTTTAGCGATTCCAGTCCGTCCGCTTTTGGGGATATGGGAGGATGATTGTCTCCCTTTCCGTCACTAATCATGGATATAATCTATATCTCAGTGTTTGTCTTGGATGATTACTGTCATCTGAGAGCACGTATATTGCACATAATCTGGGGAATTTCACACTCAGTTCACAATGACTACTTCCATAATCGCTCCAAGGAGGGAGCACTAGTCTTTAAGAATATCGTCAAGTGAGCCGTTTAGACAAGCTTACTGATACCTATATATAGCTATCGTCTAGACGATTGGTGAGTAATCTGTTCTTTGGAATTACACCGTGATAGAGGTCCTAGTTGTTTATCTACAACCTTTTAGGCTCATTATTTTCTATGATTGTATTAGGAAGGGTGCCCACCAGAAGTGTTGCGTGAGGAAAGTGGGCTTTTCACCACATGCACTGAATACTGTCTAGTCTTTCTTAGGTTAGTGTTGCTGTTAGCTTTGTGACTAAGTACGTTAGCATCTATCACGATTTACCACTATTAATATATTTGCCAGCTGGTATACACGGTTATGTCGCATAGCTAACTATCGTGCTCGTCTGTCCTCTACACAATACCGAAGAGTTGTCTGATATTAATTTGTATCTGTACTCCGTCGTGTAAGTAATCTCGCTACTTTTGATTACATTTACACTCGTATTGCTTATGGAGCAGGAGTCATACTATGGGCATGTATGCCTAAGAAGATTGTGTAGATTGTGTGCTAGTTGGGTTTGTTTTATTACGTTGGGCTGCTTTTTTTATATCTTTCTCTTTTCTCTAACTACTTCTGTCTCCCAGGAGACAGAGCGTTTGCTCTTAGTTCGGTCGGTACGCACTCAGATGCTGTCTGCTAGGTGGGACTGACAAAGTTTTTCGTATCCCTCGTTTGGAGTGAAGCTTTCAGATGTCCTCCTGGAGGATATCGAATGTATTTCTTACTGCCACAAGCGTAAGCGATTTGCATATATCACTGTTTGGCAAGTGTTGTCTTAGTCGTATCGTAGCAGATTTACTGGTTTGCTTTTTTGTTTCTACGTAGGCTTATGTTATATTCTAGTGACATTATGTGATCGAAGATACTCCTTCAAAAGAGGAGTAAATGCCTTTGCAGTTCATAGCCTTATTTAATCCATTTTTTTAATTTTATTAAGATATAGTCTAATTGGGCTTTTGTATTGTTTGGTTATGTGCAGGTCATGTTTGCTTTTCTTTTTTTTTGTTGGTAATTTGTATTTAAACATACAGCTGTTCTAAGAGAGAACTCAGCTGTAGTTCGCCGTTTCCTATTGTGGGATGTATGTAGGCAGTATCTATTGTTCTCGTTTTTTTTTAAATTTAAGAGCATTCGTCGTGTATAATTTGAATTATATAGTTGCTTCGGCTTGCTAACAAATTTAAGCTGGTCGGCAATGAATTAATAAATAAATAGTTTCGACAATGTTAAAAGTTAGAAAAAGATCCGCCTTCAGGGAACTTGATTTGAATGCCCAAAGAAAGTCGCTTCTGGTTGCAAACATCTCCGGAAAAACTCGTGAGACTGGTTAAATGCAGTGTGCTGTGGCTTACAGGCGTAATAAATGCAGTCATACTGAGTAAGAAAATGGTGTGGCTGTGCTCAAGAATTTAATGATAAAAAATCCCGTCTTAAGCATGTTCAGAAATGCTCCATGTGTAAAAAAAAAAATTGGCGTGTCTTAAAAAATAAAATGTGTTATTAAAATATGTAATTCGATTAAAATTTAATTTAAGTTTAAATTTGATAATTATAAGTTGTTAATATATGCTTAATTTTTTATTAAATTAATGAATACGTCTATTATTAATTGGTAATTTTATTGTTTATCTGGCTAATTTGATATAAAATCTTGGTGAATCAATGTTGAAAATTGTGTTATAATAAAGTGAAGTATGTTGATAGATTAATTATCTATTAAATAATGGAGAATTCGCTTCTGATTTTTGTCTGTACAAAACTACGTCATGCTACGGTCACATTCCCATATTCTTCATGACATAGAATAAATACACTCAAAATTTGACATGCAACATTAGACAGTCCTACATTGTTTTTAAACAAGGTTTTAATAAATACATGACTGGTATTATATATAATCTATAATAAGTTGTTTTATATTTTAATAAATATTAAAGTTTACATTTCAAATTGTTTTATTTTTTAATCCTTTAATGAATTTGGATGGATTTTTACTTACTTAGGGTACAAACTCGCTGACCGTTTGGAATTTTTTTACTCCCACCTCTCAGGCAATATATTCAAAATCTATTTTTAATTGCCCGGGGTATTTTTTATTTTGCTAGTTATTTTAGAACGAGACAGCCCCAAAGTGGCTAGAAATATACACATAGCACAAGCACTATATATCTTTTCCACGTTTCCTCTACTTTACACTTTAACTCTACAGCGATTAAAAAAAAAATCTATAAACGTCGTGTCAAAGCTTTTTTTCTGATGTCGATAACATAGATATGTTCTAAATGGTTTTCATTTATTATTTGCATTGTTTTTTTTTGCAATTTTATTACTTCAGGGCTACCGTACTTTTACCACAATTTCTCCAAGGTACCGCTTGTTGGGAGGTGAATAGTAAATATGAAATGTAAATGGTGCGAGTGGCAATGTACGACTTCGCGGAGGCCATTGTATCCGCAAAAAGATTTTTAGGCTGGTTGCTGAATGGACATAGCCCAGTTGTTGAGGAAGGGTCCTTGTAATCAGTGAGGCCGTTGGCAGCTAAGAATTCTTTGTGATGCCTCAAAATTCGATCGCATGATGAACTTTGAAGAATTCTTTTTTTTTTCTACAACTGGTGTTTGTTGGGGTTGTTGAATCCCTTTAGGCCAATTCTTGTTCTTTTAAATCAACACAAATACTCACTTTATCTCGACGTCTTTTATTTTCCCAACCCATAACCCTCACGCGTGGAGAAATAAGCCATTACGTCTGTTCGCTGTGACGCCTGGGACTACATTGATTAACTACTTGTTCTCCACAATGTTCTCAACTATGACTAAAACAACCAATGAGAGAACTGATGATAGGTCAGTCAGAGATCAAGCTACTGTCTATGCACACGTAATATGAAATTCGCTGAGAGTTATTACAATTTAAACAGTAATTTAAAAAAAAATGTTTAAACTCACGAAATAAATATGCTAACTTTCTGGTTTCAGGTAAATATAATTGTTATTATTTGTAAACAATTATAAGGTATACATCAAAACTGGCTCTCCTTTCGAGTTATGATAATAATAGGGCAGACTGGGCTCTTTTAAACTTATTATATCAACCACTCGAGGGAAAAGGAAAACCTGTTTAAACCCACTTAAAAATTGGTATCAATTATTATGGGACAATAATAGTTTCATTCATTGATCATTTCTGTCTTGGTAAATACAGCTTTTTTTTTACTTTCAGCAAAGTTTCAGTTTCTGACATGGTAGTTTTAATTTCTTCCCGTAGATCTGCTTAGTTGCTATAATGTTTGGTACCTTCATATAATTGTTACATAATCTATGCGGTTGGCATAAGATTATTGTCAATCCTGTAATTCTGAGGGGATGACCCTTTTCATACTTATGTAGGTAGTATAGAGATATGGTGGCGATCAGTGGGCAGTTGATGGCCCCTGAAAGTGAGTGACGGTGGTTGAACCTCACTCTCACCTGGCCTTCTGGGATAAATCGTGGGAAACCGGAAGGAATAGAAGAACCTGTTCCGGTTTAAGAATAGTAAGGAGCTTTAGTTTAGTTTTGCAGTGGACGCAGACAGAGCAGTTCCGCCATGATGCTCTGTCTAAATTGTAACTCTGCATACGCGCGCTATGTAATGTCTGGTTGGGGATTTACCGAATAAAGTAACATTAAAAGAAAATGAAAGTCTTGTGTATTACTAAAAACTAACAATGACACAGGGCTTCTGATAAGGAGAAATCCCTACAGAAACCAGACCCGAACCCCGAAGAAAGCCAGACTTTAGAAGAGACCAGACCAAGATGTTAGACGATCAGAATAGCAAAGCCGGCCAGAAGAAAAGACGACAGAGATAAGAATTTAAGGAAGGGTATACAACATTAATCGATTTGGTACCGTGAAAACCCCAGTACGTAACATAATTTCATCTTTACAATTCACCAACAATTTTTAATGGGATTCAGATCAAGACAGGACGGTGGCCGTTCCATTATCTCCTCTTCTGTAAATCTTTTATGCTCAAAGAAGTCCCGGGTAAGCATAGATACACGAGAACGATCATAGTCGTACCTAAATACACTCTTCACTTTGAAGCTGTAAGATTGGGACTTGTTCCATGCAAATAAAGTCTTGTCCATAAAATCACAATAGTTAGCACTGTTTAGTTTAACTCTTTCATCAACTGTAAATGGTCAAATGATCGTTTGGTCCACAATTCTCGCCCTTATCATCACACTACCACCTCCTTGTTACTTTCTTTTAGCCACAGGCGCATCTTAATTGGATAAAATCCATACTCTGTCACATCCATCAGGTTCATCAAATTTCACTCAAGATTCGTCCATGAAAATGACCTTAGTAAATTTTAATGTATTTCTTGGTCCCATTTTGACGCTTTGAAATATTTGCTTTAGTGCAGTGGTTCCCAACCTTTTTTTTATTCCCACTCCCTTAAAAGAGTTTTGCTCTGACCTCCAACCCCTACAATTTATATTTGTGTTCAAAAATATAGAATCTGAATCCATACTAAAGTTTTATCAAAATATCATATATGTTTCTCTCTCTAAACATTCTCGTCATGATGTTTTCTAACAATTCTTTTTGATGTTATCATCTTAAAAGGTGTTAATGAGTTGTCCAAATGGGTTATCATTAGAAAACCAAGTACTTTAGGTTATTTTCCGAAGCATTATCAAGTCTGTTAATCATTTGTCTAAACCAGTGTTTCCCAACCTTTTTATATTCCCGCTCCCTTAAAAGAGTTTTGCTCTGACCTCGCACCCCTACAATTTATACTTTTGTTCAAAAATATAGAATCTGAATCCATACTACAGTTTTAGCAAAAGATCATATATATTTTACTCTCTAAATATTCTCGTCATGGTGAAAGGTAATGATAATAATCTGAAATAAAGAAACGGAACTATAAATAATATTAATTACAAGAGAAAAAAAAATCTAAATTTGAACGGACGCTTCTCGCATCTCATGAAATGAGACTCGCACCCCCAGGGTCGGGAACCCCTGCTTTAGTGAGAGGAAGTTGCCAATAAGCTTTATTTGTACATATTTCAATTCACAAGCTCTGGTTTCGACCGGAGGGTCCGGTGGCTTTGGCCCTGGGCCGCATAAGTTAACGTCGTTGATCTCAGTTGATTTAAAGGGACAGGGCTGGGTTTATTGCCCGGTGTCTAAGGTGCACCCTTTGAGGCGGAATGCTGACGGGTTTAACGCATATTTTGCACCCGCCTCCTATTTCGTGGGGGTCCCACATTAATAGGGCCTTGTGCCTAACCCGTACAACGTGGGATACGTGGTAAATATAACAAAGTATTCTACACATTTGTACTTGTTGAAATATTTACTTAAGTGAGAGGAGGTTGATAAAGATATCTTTTTTACAGATCCCAATTTACAAAGTATTTTAAACCTTTTTTCCCTGTTGACTCTCTCAAAAGTAGTTGTTTTGCTATAAATCGCTTCAGTTTACGTTCATCTCAAGGAAGCACATACTTGAGCCCTCTGTATGAAGTTTCTCATCTCAGTTATATTTAAACGCCTTCTTTATGATTCGATGATCTCTGCAAAGATCCTTTGATATTTCCATGTGGACATTCCATTACTCAATACTTTTGAACAAAACTTGAATTCTCGAAATAAATCATGATTGTAGATAGATTCACCTGAATCAAATTTTCTGAATATAAGTTTTACTGTGTATGATAAAACTAGCAAAAAATAAAAAAAACGCCTCCGCTCGATGTAGAAATACATTTTTGAAAGATATTTGCTTGAGGAGGTGGAAGTTAAAAAATTAATGTCGGAGAGTTTGTAACATAAATCATGAAATCATCAAAATTTATTAAAGGAGTAAAAAAAAAAAAAAAACAATTTGAAATCGAAACTAAGTTCTATTAACTTGTATACTATTTATAACAAACTATATATATATATATATATATTAATATATAATATTATATATATATATATATATATGATACTGGGGATATATCTATTAAAACTTGTTTAAAAAAACCAATGAGGACTGTCTAATGTTGCATGCTCAAAATTTTGAGTGTATTTATTCTATGTCATGACGATTTTGGGTAATGTGACGTAAGCATTGGCGTAATTTTTGTTACAGACAAAAACCGGAAGCGAATCTCCATTATTAATAGATGTATGTAAAGATACTTATTACTTTGGATAACAATGAAGCATTCTGGGTAATCTAACAGATGGACTAGAATAGGTTTCATAACAAGAACACTGCAACGTAATAGATTCGATAGAAAATAAACAATTTAAACATATATGGATATGCATAATAATATTAGAGGTGGAGACACAAGGACTGAGGCCTCTGGACTGGGTACGACTGGGTACGAATGGGTAAATTGTTGTCTATAATTAAGCAAAAAAGGAAATAATACTGACATCTCACTTTAGAAGATATATTTACAAAAATTACATGGAAATATCTTGAAATACTATTGATTAAATTTATTTAAAATAAATCAGCATTGGCTTCAAACGCGTTCTGCAGATGACTTTGAAATGCCCTGCAAGCTTTTCCGACGGTACCCTTGTCTCAATTGGTAAATGCTACCGTTATACTTGCCTTCAGTATCTCTCTGGTGTTGCACGGAGATTTGTTGGTCTCTTGCACAATTGTGCCCAACACAATAATCATCAAAGGGATTGCAATCTGGAGAGTCAGGTGGCCAGATGTTTGGGCTTAATGTAGTCGCAGAAATTTTCTCTCAACTAATATTGGGTTCTCTTGTTTGTGTGGCATGGTTAAGAGTCCTGTCGCCAGACGTAGGTATTTCAGCAGCCACCCTCTCGATTCAAGAGCACTACTTCCTCCAGACACTCGATGTAGGCCTGCTACGATTTATAAGGCCATTTTAGGCTGCGGGAACACATTACAGTGGACATCCCTTGTGCTAAGCAGAGGCAGATACTTAGTGGAGAATAGTTTGGTTGTTCCTTGGTGTCTCTTACTGTTGGGTAGAATCCTTTGGTTGTTCATTGATGTCTCTTAGTGTTGGGTAGAATCCTTTGGTTGTTCCTTGATGTCTCTTAGTGTTGGGTAGAATCCTTTGGTTGTTCCTTGATGTCTCTTAGTGTTGGGTAGAATCCTTTGGTTGTTCCTTGATATCTCTTAGTGTTGGGTAGAATCCTTTGGTTGTTCCTTGGTGTCTCTTGGTGTTGGGTAGAATCCTTTGGTTGTTCCTTGGTGTCCCTTAGTGTTGGGTAGAATCCTTTGGTTGTTCCTTGGTGTCTCTTAGTGTTGGGTAGAATTCCTTGGTTGAACAGAGCGTAGGTTGCAGAACCGTTCGTCAGTGGCGAATATGTGCAAATAAACGGCTTGCAAAATTTGGTGATTATATAGTTAACTAACCACGTATTCGAGCTGTTGATTGGCTGGCTTTAATCAACGCACCCACGCCGAGTCTATAAGTTTGTGGCGGTTTCCAGCACACATTATATACCAAAATATTCCAACACCTCCATATTGAATGAGGTCATGTGGGAAGATAAATGGAAACAAATCAGAGAACAACCGTTGGCTTGCTCTGTTCCTGCAATATGTTAAGATAGTGATGAAAAGCAAATACCCAGTCCACATGATGGTGTATGTGGTAGTAACTAGCGAAAGTGACATTATGTCTCTATTCATCTTCACACATAGAATACGTTACATTGAAGGAATTATGGCTCACATGGTTACGGATGTAGGGTCACTAAGGTAGTGAGGTAGTAGTTATTTGACACAATATAGAAATATACTTTAAGAATAAATATCATTAAGTCGTAAGAAAATGGACTATTCGACCCGAGTTCAGATACTGGGCGAATGTTGTATACTGTCTTTACTTCTATTATTCTTCTGCTCATCTTTGGTATCTTACGTTCTTCTAGCGTCTGGATTTCGTCTTGGGGATTTCGTGTCAGGTCTTCCATTGGGGATTTCTCTTTATCAGAAGCCCTGTGTCATTGGTAGATTTTAGACCCAAGGCTTCGATTTGCTTAAGATCATATTTTATTCCGAAATCCCCACCAGACTACCTGCGCAGATTGAGTCAGCTGTGCGCTTAACACGACTTACCACCTTCGTGGTTTTGCCGATTCTGAACTAAACTCTCTTTCTAATCTAAACTGGAAGAGGGTCTTCTCCACCGATTCTCACAGTATCCCCCAGAAGGAGGATCAGACTGAGGTCAAGCTGAGTCACTCAATCCTTCAAGGCCGCCGACTGCAAATTATAACAGCCATTTTGGTTTCTACACTAATGGTACATAAGTGTTAGGAATCTAATAATTATGTAACATGAAGCTACAGTTAACATAGCGCTAACCCCTTGGGAAAAGTATGAATCCAACTACTCTCCCTCCAGCTATGGTTAAATAGTAGGGCAGACTGGGCTCTTTAACCTTGGTTAGGCAACCAATCTAGAAGGAAAACTCTGAATTCAAACCTGTTAAACTCCGCTTGGGGTGGTCACTACTAGAATAGGCTCAGTCCTAATTAGTGATCTATTTTTACTAATTTTGTTCGCTGTATTCTTTCGATTTTAATTCGGTAAATCCAATGCAAAAATAAATTTCCGAATTCGTCATATTGAGGTTGGTCATTACTATGGCTTACAGGACAAATACCCTTACTTCGTAGGAAACATCGAAGGTTATTACATTGCCAATTAACCCAAACCGATTCTTCCCCTAGGGAATACAAGCGTAAAATGAACATTGTCACTTATACACACACACACACACACCACACACACACACACACACACACACACACACACAAATTAGTTATATTTACAATCCGTGAATATAATAATCAATATATTAAAAATATTGGAGAAAAACATTTTTAAGAAGATAATAATATTCGCATAATCATAAAATATCCATTGGCATTCTGTCATTTCTGTGATTTTATTCAATCATATTGGCAAAATCGAACAATTTGTGTCTCGGTGCAAATCGATTAATAAGGTGTTCGAAAGCAGCAAGCCAGTAGTCCAAAGAAAGGAGTTTCTTTCTTTCTTTCTTTCTTTCTTTCTTTCTTTCTTTCTTAATTGTATTTCTTTATTTCTTTATTTTCTTCTTAATTGTAATTTCTTTCTTTCTTAAATGTATTTCTTTATTTCTTTCTTAATTGTATTTTCATTCATTCTCTTTCTTTCTTTCTTTCTTTCTTCTTAATTGTATTTCTTTCTTTCTTTCTTTCTTAATTGTATTTTCTTTCTTTTTCTTTCTTTCTTTCTTTGTATTTTCTTTTCTTTCTTCCTTTCTTCTTTCTTTCTTTCTTTCTTTCTTCTTTCTTTCTTTCTCCATTGCACTTTCTCTTTTGTTTTCTTCAAATATCTTTATTTAATATTCTTCTTTCTTTTTCTTTTGTTTCCCTTTTCAAAGATTCTAATCTCATCTACTTTTCTTTCTTTCTTTCTTTCTTTCTTTCTTTCTTTCTTTGCTTCTCAATATTTTCTTTGGACTTCTTTCTTCCTTCCTTCCTTTTTTTCTTTTTTAGTCACTCCTTACATCTTTCTTTCTTTCTTCTTTCTTTCTTTTTCTTTCTTTCTTTCTTTCTTCACTTCTCAAATATTATTCCGCGCTCATGTTTTCAGAGATTTTTTCTTTTCTTTTTTCCCTTTGGCAAAGTCTTTCAATTTTAGAATTTATCTTATCATTTTTTCTTTCTTTTAATGAATATTATGACACTTCAAAGAGTAAAACTATAAATATTATATGAGCAACAACCTAAAATTAAGATTGGATCTTCAGGTAGGGGTGACTCTTCTATCTAAATTAGAAGACAAACGACAAAAGATGCTACACAGTCATTTTTAATCTCCCAAGCACAAAAGAAAGAAAACAAAAAACAAAACACAAACAAAAACACTAAAGACCCCCCCCCCCAAAAAAAAACAAAACAAAACAAAACAAAAAAAACAAACAAAAAACACCCGGAAAGGATTTTGAAAACGAAGAGAGCATCTTTTAATCGAATCTCATTTAGTTTAGCACATATACATATTTAACTGCATATATATATATATTATATATTTATATATATATATATATATATATATATATATATAATAAAAATAAATGCAAATAAAAAAGTTAGCATCAAAAAGTACTTTGATGCTATTTATTATATATACAGAAAGAAAGAAGAAAGAAAAATTAGACTAAAGAGCCAAATGGGAAAAGAAAAAAAAAGAACGAAAGAAAGAAAGAAAAGAATAAATAGACTAACAGCCCAAATGGAAAAAAGAAAAAGAAAGAAAGAAAGAAAGAAAGAAATAAATAGACTAAGAGCAAATGGAAAAGAAAGAAAGAGAAAGATTGTGATATAGGCACGTGTAATTTTAAAAGGTGTTTTTAATTCTTTGTGAATTTATTTATTCAAAATAAGAAAGAAAACTGGTAAATAAAAAAACTTTCAGAATATACAGGGTGTTCGGGATAAATTTGACATATTTATATTTGGTTATTTTTAAGGACGGAACTCGTAAGTGACGTTCTCTGAGAATAGGTAATTTCACCGATTTTACTTTAATACTACTGACTAATATATATATATATTTATATTAATATATTATATAATATATATATATAGTTTATAAGTAAAGTTGGCGAGTGGCCTATTGTCGGTATCGGCCGGACTGCGAGGGAGTCTATCCCCTTTTCACAAGGTAGACCTGGGAAATTATTTTTGTTGAGGTGTAGTGCCACTCCTACCGTTAGCCACCCCCTTACCGCATAGGTCATATTACTCAATCCGTGCTACTCATGCACTGAGTTGGAGGAGGTCTAGTATCGAACTAGGAATCTTGCGATTCCTATGCGGGTGCTCTATTGACTGAGCTAAACCGGCAATACAAAATTTACGCAGTATTTAGAGAATCCACACGGTCATGCTCACACAAAATGCAACAAGATAGGAAAAATACAACTATAAATAAACACACATTTCAGTGGATATTTCTCATCATCATCATCATCATCATCATCATCATCATCATCATCATCATCATGTCGCCCTAGTAGCACAAATATCCATGACAATTTCTTGCCTACCGTCACTATCATTCATTGCTCCCGAGAGGTCTTCTGTGCAGCATCCAGTATCCGCGCAGAGCTGGTCAATGTAGGCTTTTGCTGTTCGGCCCCCACTGGCGGGTCTAAGTGCTAATTTCCACTAGAGAAAGTTGTTTATGAGTTCGCCCTTGCTTCTCACAACAGTGTCCAGCATGTCTTGCTCGTCTCACTCGGATGGTTTGTGTGATAGGTGACAGGTGGCCGTACAACGGCTTCCTTGTAGGGTGTTGTTTCTACGATTTGTTTAAGATCGAACGCAGAATTTTTGTGCAGCTCCTATCTAACTTATTCTCTTGGCGCTTCCTTAGGGTCCAAGTGGTGCGCCATACAGGTTAGACTGATACAACTACGGTTGGTATGTAATTCTCGTCTATAATACGCACCCTTAAGTTTTTGGGCTGGAAACTATTGAAAAAAAAACAGTGCGTCTTATACACAGATAACTACAGTAATTGATATTTACAGTAGTTATTCGTTTTAGCAAATTCTTTCTTTTTTTATTTCTTTAAAAAATAAATAGTTAAAGGACTGGAATTAGAGTGGTAGGTGTAAATAACTAAAAACAATAAAGGACCTCTTCAACTAACGGAAATTGTAAGCTTTTCTACCTCAAAGTCTAAGTTCCGGTCATGTCACAGCGCATGCGTATCAAGTGGTTGTTAAGTACCTGGGATCAGCCTTATACACATTCATACTATATAACATGCACGCGCCACTATCAATTTTCTAGTTAACTGCTCCTGACGTGTCTTTGTGTAGGCTTCATTAGAGCGCGCAATGAATAGACCCGGACCTCCAATATGACAAGAGCGAGACTGGACGCGCGGTGCCAGAATCTCTCTCTTT
>CM042145.1:93616740-93621740 GCA_023376005.1 Doryteuthis pealeii
GAGAGAGAGAGAGAGAGAATCCTTTTGCATTCGCGAATAACTGTGAGAGACATAGAAAAGAAAAAAACACGCTACAGGCTACCTTCAAGAGAGAAGAGAGAGAAGAGAGAGAGAGAGAGAATGAGAGAGGAGAGAGAGAGAGAGAGAGAAGAGAGAGAGAGCAAACTAAATGAAAGAAAGCGAGAGAGAGATAGAGAGAGAAAGAGAAAGAGAGAAGGAGAGAGAAGGAAAGAGAGAGAGAGAGAGAGAGAGAGAGAGAGAAGAGAGAGAGGGGAGAGAGAGAGAGAGAAGGAGGCGATAGGGGAGGAGTAATTAGAAATAAAAAAAGAGAGAAGAGAGAAAGGAGAGAGAGGGGAGCGAAAGAGAAGAAGAAAGAGAGATAGAGAGTGGAGGAGCAAATTAAATAAAAATGAAGAGAGAAAGAGAGAGAGAAGGAGATACAGATAGATAGATAGATAGATAGAGAGAGAGAGAGAGAGAGAGAGAGAGAGAGAGGAGAGAGAGAGAAGAGGGGGGGGGAAGGTTAGGATAAAAAGAAAATAAAGTGTGAGTATTTTTGAGAAGCTGAACATCAGAGCAATGCGTTGGAGTGTGAAGAGGGAGAAAAAATCTTTTGTTTCTTTTTTTTTTCCTTTTTTAAAAAAATTTTTTTTGGCTTTTTAAACATGGCGACAAAAAGAAAGAATTAAATCCTAAGGGAAATATTTTTTCGCGCTCTTTTTTGTTAAATTGCATCTAGCCCGGATGAAGATACACAATTCGTGGTCAAGCGGTTTGTAGACGCATATTTTTTTGGTAAGCAGCTTTATCTCTCACCCTGCAGGAAGACATCAGCGTCTCTATGTCTTGCTTTGTGCTAAGCCACCACGTGCCAAAATTCCACTTTATATCTACAAATATCATTCTCTTTCTCTTTCCTGACAAGATCTCTCTTTTTAATTCTCTTACTTTCTCACAATTCGAGTATATATATATATATAATATATATATTATATAATATATATATATATATATTATATATGTGTGTGTGTGTGTGTGTGTGTGTGTGTATGTGTGTGTGTGTGGTGTAATTGAATACATAGATTTTTTAAAAAAAGTTTAAAGCTTACAAAGGAACGTGAATCCAGATTTAATAAATGTCGAAATCGTCCGAAAAGTTCAGGGATTTCATATATATATATATATATGTGTGTGTGTGTGTGTGTGTGTGTGTGACAGAGAGAGAGAGAGAGAGAGAGGAGAGAGAGAGAGAGAGAGAGAGAGAGAGAGGGGGGGAGTGGCTGTGTGTGTGAGTTAATAATAAATTGATAGTGTATTCCGGTCAAGTCACACTTAAAACGCCGGTTCCCTCTAGATCACCGAAGTTAAGCAGTGATTATCCTGTTCAATACTTAATTAGGTGACCACTTAAGCAGGATCAAGTACTGTAAGCTACCCCAGTTCTTTGCTTATCAAAAATGACTTTATTCGGCATTAAATGATCCGAAAGGGGTTGATATGCCGTAAAACAAAACAAAAACATAAAAAGATAATCATGTAGTTTGCTATAAATGAAGAGTCCTTGGTGCATATGTAGATCTAAGCTAATAGCACCTGGTAACTGCCATTTTCTCGCCTATGTGATCAACGGACCAAGTCTATGCAATAATCAGATTTGGTCTTGAAGAAAGGAAAGCTAACACAGAAAATTAATTAACCTATGGGATAGCTTCATCAGAAATGGAATTTTATTTTTCAAAAACTAAGTCGCGGTAGTCCCGTGGTGTAGTGGCTAATGTGCCAGGCTGCTACATCATAGGTAGAAGGCTCGAACTCCAGTCGCACTATTACGTTCACTCGGCCCTCTCACGAGGTCGATTTTTGGCTTCGTGTTCAGTGCTAAAATTTTGAGTTATTCTACACTAACAGTTCATTTTCCAACCTTTTTAAAAGTATTCCAGCTCTTTTAAACACTAATTCAAATATTTTCTAAACATTTTCTTTTTAAAAGTATTCCAGCTCTTTTAAACACTAATTCAAATATTTTCTAAACATTTTCTTTTTACAAAAATTTTTCTCCTGGAGATGGCCGAGAGTAGTTGAGAACAATAACCCACCCCAACAAAAAAACAAACAACACAAAAGTCATGTTCCTCTTTGTCTTGTCACCTACCATATATATATATATATATATATATATATATATATATATATATACACTTTCAGTTATCCACAGACACTATGTTTCAATGTTTCACGTCTCTTCGGTGTGGCTAGACTTAGCAACTACTTCTATTCGGGAGCAAAACCCGACTGGTTTTTCATCAGTCCGATTTCTTAACCTCTCTGCCAGTAGCTACCAGTAAAAACAGAATTTTAACTGATAGATACATACATTGGTATATATGTTACGGTCACTAGAGAGCACAAATTTGTAAATAACAGAGAGTATTGTTTATATATACATATATATATATATATACACATATATATATGATTAAAATTAACTTTTACTACCAAGAATACTAGATCTCTCTGTGATCATAAAATATGTAAACAAACCTATGTATTTAATAGTTTAAACGCCAGCTCCATTACAGCGGCCGTCAAAGTGGCCGAGAGGCTAGGAAATCTGGTTGGCAAGTAGTCAGTCTGAGTTCACTCCTAGCCAGATATAGTTGTTGTGTTTAGCTACATTGAGGAGGCGTGAAACGCCGAAAAACGTGTCTGTGGATGACTTATTTATATATATAAATGTTAAATTTAAAAGTAATTGTAGTATGATATTTTTTCATTATATATTATGCGTTCCGTAATTATCAATCTTCCCACTGGATCAAGTGCATTGACAATTAAAGTGATTATTTTTAAAAATACCCTTTTTGTGATATGAATTCGTTTTTTCTGCGCATCGTTGTACTACGGATTTACTGATGTACACCATATATATATATATATATATATATATATATATATATATATATATATCGACACCGCCTATACACAAACGCACATATGTATATTCTGGGGCTAGGAATGTGGCCACTTATTCATGCGCACACCTGTTTGCATATGTCCATATATCGACGCATGCGCATAGCCTGCTTTTGATCAAAAGATTTATGGCGGACAGTGTTGCTCCTTGAGAGTTGAATCGACGTTTGCGCAGCGATTTAACTAGAAGCATGTCGCCTCTGCTTTCCTCTGATCTTCGGGAGCTGATTGCTCCTTCAAAATGCCTGCTCATATTCGTATAGGATGAGCAAAGGCGATTCAATTATAAGTCGTAGGGATGGATACAGTAATTGTAGTAGTAGTCGTTGAAGTTGTAAAAGAAGAAGAAGAAGAAGAAAAAAAGTAAAAGTGATTATTGTAGTGTTGAAAAATGGAGATAGAAAAAAAAGAAAAAAAAAAGAAAGAAAGAAAGAAAGAAAGGAAGAAAGGGAAGAATCAAGGAGATGCGCGGATTCAAGGAGACAGGAATTTGAACGACGATGCGCGGGATAAGGAGAATGAGTAAAAAGAACGGGTCTTAGAAAACTAGATATGAAAATTAAACGATGATACGAAGTGTGTTTAAAACGTATCGGGAACCAAACCGATATCTAAAAGTAAAGTCGTCGGGGGAGCCTAAAGTCAGTATCAGCCATTCACCGAGAGAGTATATCCCCTTTTCACTAACGCTAGACCAAGGAGATTGTTTGGGCGTCTGAGGCGGAACGCCACTCCTACCATCAGTTCCTCACTCTACCGCACATATTCATGTGCTACTCATACGCTGAGTTGGTGAGTGTCGGAATCGAACCAGGAAGTTCGAAGTTCCCAGCCGAACACTCTACCGGACTGAGCTAATCCGGCCCTATGAAACAATAAATGAAACATTATTTTCTACGATTGTTGTTAAAGTATGTATTTATCAACTCCCGACGAGAGCAGGATGTGACACAAGGTCAATTTTTAATAGGAGTTTACCGGGTTGAATTCAGAGTTTTCCTTCTCCTAGACCAGTTGCCATACCAATGTTGAAGAGCTAGTCACCCTACTATTTATGAGTTCGGAGGGAGAATAGCTGGATTCATGCCTTTCCCAAGGGTATCAGTGCCATATGAAATGCAACCAGCCTCGTCTAGGATTTGAACTCATATCATCTTGTCTATTTCCTTTGACGGCAACCATTACACCACGGGCACCTCCTCAAAGTAAGATTGGCGGAGTTGCCTATCATCTGTATCAGCCGGACAGTGAGGGAGTCTATCCCGTTTTCACAAGCGCTAGAGCAGAGAGATTGTTTTTTGTTATTGCTGAGAAGGAGCGCCACACCTACCATCAGCTCACCACAAATCAGATTACGCAATCTGTGCTACTCATGTGCTGAGTTGGCGGGGACCGGTGTCGAAACTAGGAACTCTGCGATTCTTAAGTGGGGTGCTATACTGACTGAACTGGTCCTTTCTTCGAATAGTCTCTTTACTTATTCACCCAACCCTTCTGCGACGACCCCCGTGGCTTAGGTGTTAACGTGCTAGAACTGCAACGTCGTAGAAAGCGAGTTCGAACTCCATTCGCGCTATTACGGTTACTTTCGGACTAAACACTCGTAGGAAAAGTATCAACCCCTTTCAAGTACCACTACTGTTCTTCTCAAAGTATGTATTTGGCGTTAAATAACCCATGAAGTTTTATATGCCATTAAACAAAGAAACCAAACTAACCACTAACCAGGATGCGACACCAAGACATTTTTAAAGCGAGGTTTAACAGGTCTTAATACCAGACCGGTTTCCATACCAAAGTTAAAGAGCCCAGTACACCCTACTATTTACCCATAGCTAGAGGGAGAATAGTTGGATTCATACCTTTCCCAAGTGTATTAGCGATGTGAAATGCAAATAGCCCCGTCTTGGATTTGAACTCGAGTCACCGTGTCCATTTTATACGACAATAACCGTTACAGCGCGAGCTCTTCCTATAGTCTTTTTAGCATTAAACACACTACTCCAGCAAGTGTTTCTATTGGCCGA
>CM042145.1:93626740-93631740 GCA_023376005.1 Doryteuthis pealeii
TAGCTATACTCGTTTAAAAATGTCTATCGTTCACGTTTTACGTTTGAAAGTATGCATGGAGACATATCTACACTCAATGGTAAGCCTTTAAAGCCAGTAGAACAATTCACATACCTAGGTAGTAATATCTCATCCTCAGAAAGCGATTTAAATACACGAATAGGAAAAGCATGGTCGACTACAAAAAAATTATCAGTCATTTGGAAATCAGATCTCACTGACAAGTTAAAGCGACAAATCTTCCAGGCTGTGGTTATATCAGTGCTGATGTATATCTGCACCACCTGGACCCTAACGAGGCGCCTTGAGAATAAGCTAGATGGCAGCTGCACAAGAATGCTGCGTGCATTCTTGAACAAATCGTGGAAACAGCACCCCACGAGGAAACAGCTGTATGGCCACCTGCCCCCCATCTCACAAACCATTTGAGTGAGACGGACAAGGCATGCTGGTCACTGCTGGAGAAGCAAGGACGAGCTCATAAGCGACGTTCTCCTGTGGAAGCTAACACAAGGACATGCTAGTGTGGGTCGTCCAGCTAGGACCTAAATTGACCAACTATGCGAAGATGCTGGATGACCTCCCTTGGACAATGAATGATAGGGAATGTTGGCGAGAGATTGTCATGGATATCCGTGCTTATTGGCGATATATATATATATATAGTATATATATATATATATATGTGTGTGTGTGTGTGTGTGTGTGTGTGTGTGTGTGTGAAGTGTACAAACAATCTGTTTGAGATGGCGATAGCCGACAATTCTTGGGAGAATATGTGCTTAATTGAAGTTATACCTAATTTGAAAATTAATTAGTTATAATCAAATGAATTAATCGTGCATATCGGTTTAAATGTAAGGCGTAAACAAATCTAGAAAAAGCTAATCTCTGTATGTACATTTCAGCCTATTAAGCCTTATCAGCAGTTATAGACAGGGCAGTACTTTGTGCGTGATTCCAGTCTATAACTCTGCTGATGTGGCCTAATAGGCTGAAATGTACATACAGAGATTGACTTTTTCTCGATTTGTTTACGCCTTACATTTAAACCAATATGCACGCCTAATTCATTTAATTATAACTAATTAATTTTCAAATTAGGTATGACTTCAATTAAGCACATATTCTCCCAATATATATATATATATGTGTGTGTGTGTGTGTGTGTGTGTGCACGATTAAAAAGTCTGGGTTTCAACCATTCGGTTTTTAATCGTATATTTATTTATTTTTATAATCTCTCTGACCGCCCGTCTAAGCTAATTAAGGGCGGATAGAGTAATGTATGTCATAGACTGCTCATCCACCAGGATTCCGTACTTAAGCATCATGGATCGCCACTCACGACCAGCAGGTGGCCCCATTTGGGGAATTTTACCCCTTTGCCGAAGTGCAGTCGGCGTATTGTACAGCCCAAGCCGACGTCGCTGAAAGAATAAGGAGAAATCCTTGTCTTCAAACATTCCATGTATTAATAGTTTCACGGCAATAAATCTAAGGTCGACCAATACACGAGATCGAACGAGGTAAAAGTTTATTCATTTTTTTTAGATTAGATATGATTTCTTTTTTTTTTTTTTAGGTAGATCTGATTTTTTGTATGGATTTATAAGGAATATTTTTTTTCCGGATTTTTGAATGCACACTTTTGAATTTTTGCCTATCGGAATGGATTCCTGGTTTTTGGTTTTATTTTCTGACATTTATCTGCTTGCATAGCGGGAAGAATTACTTTTGTTTAGATTATCAATATTGGTTCGCGTACCATTTGAGATGAAGTAACTGGAATAATTCTTGACTCTCTTGGACTCATATAGAACTACGCAATGTGCAAATCGGGGTCTGATGAGATGGGAAACACATTTATTTGGCAGTCTTACTTGAAAGTAGGAAGGGGATTAAGGCGTGGTCGAGTGTGTGTGTGTGTGTGTGTGTGTGTGTGAGAGAGAGAGAGAGAGAGAGAGAGAGAGAGAGAGAGAGAGAGAGAGAGAGAGAGAGAGAGATTTTCCCATTGAGCCCAAGGGGGTTAACTGGTAGGGGGGGGTCGATTCCGATATCGTCACAAATCCATACACGCATCAGTCTGCTAATATCCTTACTGAGGAAATAAATCCTTATTCGGTCACACAACCCGAAGGTAAATAATCATTATTGGGGTCAGCGAAAGGATTAAGTGTCCCTTTAAGCGCTGCACACCCCAATACTGACCACCAGGATTCGGATTTAATCTAAGGTTGTGTGTCTCGCACGTTCAATACACAAAAACGGGACTATGCACACAGACCTACATATAATGGAAGGTGTTGCATATTCGCAAGTACCGCAGACACACACACACTAACACACAGACACAGACACTGAGACACACAGACACAAACAGACAGACACACACACACAGACACCCTCACATATATTAGGATATGTAGATATTTACCGATTTACGTATAATGGAAGGTGTTGCATATTCGCAACTAATGCAGACACACACAGAGACACAGACACAGACACAGACAGACAGACAGACAGACAGACACACACAGATATCAACGGGGACGCACACGTATACACGCAGACATACATTAGGATATGTAGATATTTACCGATCTACGTATAATGGAATGTGTTGCATATTCGCAAGTAATGCAGACCGACACACGCAGAGACACAGACACAGACACAGGCAGACACACACACAGATACACACGGGGACACACACGTATACACACAGACACACATTAGGATATGTAGATATTTACCAATCTACATATAATGGAAGGTGTTGCATATTCGTAACTAATGCAGACCGACACACGCAGAGACACAGACACAGACATAGACAGACACACACACAGATACACACGGGGACACACACGTATACACACAGACACACATTAGGATATGTAGATATTTACCAATCTACATATAATGGAAGGTGTTGCATATTCGTACTAATGCAGACCGACACACGCAGAGACACAGACACAGACACAGACACACCACACACAGATACACCGGGGACACACACGTATACACACAGACACACATTAGATATGTAGATATTTACTGATCTACATATAATGGAAGGTGTTGTATATTCGCAACTAATGCAGACCGACACACGCAGAGACACAGACAGAAACACACAGACAGACACACAGACACACACACACAGATACCCCACGGGGACACACACGTATACACACAGACGCACATTAGGATATGTAGATATTTACCAATCTACGTATAATGGAATGTGTTGCATATTCGCAAGTAACGAAGATAGACACACACAAAGACACAGACACATACAGACAAACAGAGACACACAGAGATAGACATTAGGATATGTAGATATTTACCGATGTAAACACTTTTTGGGAATAGTGTGTTCACGGATGTATAGACATTCAATGAAAAATGCCTACACATTGATATTTGGACACACGGGGACACACTCTCACGCATACACACACTCAAACAAGCATACACACTATACTCCCACTCACTCACACACAAGCATATACACGCCAATACGCCCATGCACATACACGCGCATACGCACTATACTCACTCTCACTCACATACACAAGTACATGTACGCACATACGCGCACACATAGACACACACGCGTGCACACATATATACGCACATTCACATACAAACAAATATATTTTTTGTGTGATAAATTTCGATAACTGGCAAACCCGAACCTTTCAGAATGTCTCCTTTTTTACGGGATACACACACACACACACACACACACACACACACACACACACACACACATATATATATATATATACACGTACGAACGCTTTTATGTATATATATATATTTATATATATATTTATATATAAATGTATTATACACATTATAGTTGTAATATAATTCATACCACACACACACATACACACACACACACACAAACACGTGCGCACACACAACAGACATACACATACACAGACATTAATATATCAAATTGTATAGATATTTATTTAAATCATTTTGTCATCTAGTAACTTGACCAATTCTCATTGAAATTGTCTCATATTTTAACAGCATGTGTAGAAAGAACATAATTTTCCCGGAAAATTGAATTTCTATACCAGCAAAATAAAAAAAAACATGAAAGTTATAATCTTGTCTTATTTCAATTATTAGTGTTATTTTGTGGTTATTTTTTAAAATGGTATATCAAACCTTATAGGCTATTTAATGCCATATCATTTTTTGGTTTATATGATTTATAAGATATGAAGAAAAAGTCGAAGTAAATCCGACAAGCTGTAATTTTATAGACATTAAAAAAAACACAAGTTTCATTAACGATTGGTGTTTAATAAGCCGACGCTGCAGTGTTTCGGTTTGTTTAGTAAAACCTCCTCAGAGCCTTCGTTGGTTTAAACCAAAATAAATTATTAAAGAATATCAACAAAAGCAGCCACATACCTAAAGCAGAGGCTCGCAGACTTTTGTTTTCATTAATAATTTTTTTTCTTTAAAGCAACGAAGGCCCTGAGGAAGGCTTGTTAAACAAACCGAAACACTGCAGTGTCGGCTTATAAACATCAATCGTTAATGAAACGTGTTTTTTCAATTTTTATAAAATTACATGATTTATAAGCTAATCATTGGTAGGTAAATATTTTTGTCTGTTTTAAAATTTTTATTTTTTAAAATAAACTAAATCAAATAGATATTTTTCAATGAACTATCAGAAATAATTTTCATTAAATTTTGTGTATCAATAAATTTGAAGAAATAACTACTTTCTCCACCTCAACCACCATTAACCATTCCCAGAGGAACCGTTTAGCTTAAAATGAAGAAATAATCTTTAGCTTGAAATTAAGGAATGAAGTTTTCTTTAACAAATTGTGTTTTATTTTATCACGAAAAACGATAGGTCTTCTGCTAGTATGTATGTATACAGACACACATAATCTTCCATAGACAGACACACACACACACACACACAAGCACACACACTAGTAAAC
>CM042145.1:93636740-93671740 GCA_023376005.1 Doryteuthis pealeii
ATGTGTGTGTGTGCTTATATATATACATATATAAACACACACACAATATATATATATATATATATATATATATATTATATTTCCACGGAAAACTACATCGGTATATATAATTAAAGAACAAAAAAACGCTGTTTTTTCAGCATATATATATATATATATATTATATATATATATATATATATATATATATATATATCATCATGTCGCGCATGTAGCACGGATATCCATGACAATCTCCCGTCAACCTTCCCTATCATTCATTGGCCCTGGGCGGTCTTCTGCACAGCAACGAACATCCTCGCATTGTTGGTCAATGTAGGTTCTTGGTGGGCGCCACACGTTTGCATGTCCATGTGTTAGCTTCCACAGGAGAACGTCGCTTATTAACTCGTCATTGCTTCTTTAGCAGTGTCCTACATGCCTTGTCCGTCTCACTCGGTTGGTTTGTGAGATGGTTGGCAGGTGGGCGTGCAGCTGCTTCCTAATGGGGTGCTGTTTCCACGACTTGTTCAAGACTGCACGTAGCAGTCTTGTGCAGCTACCATCTAGCTTATTCTCAAGGCGCTTCGTTAGGGTCCAGGTGGTGCAGCCATACAGCAGCACTGATATAACCACAGCTTGGAAGAATTGTCGCTTTAGTTTGTCAGTGAGATCGGATCTCCATATGACTGATAATTTGTTTGTGGCCGACAATGCCTTTGCTATTCGTGTATTAACATCGCTCTCTGTGAATGAGATATTACTACCTAGATATGTAAATAGTTCTACTGGCTTAAGAGGCTTACCGTCGAGTGTAGAGATGTTTCCTTTCTTTTTGAAACTCATGAACTCGGTTTTATCGAAGTTCACATAGAGGCCGATATTCTTTGCTGCCTCCTCCAGGCTATGTTGTAGTGACTCAGCCTGTGCCTGTGCAAGGTCATCACCATAGTCTGCATCTGTGACTATTTGTGCGGGATATCGCCTGCTTCTTGTCTTTTTTTAAGTGTGAAACCTTTTTCTTTTATGGTATCTAATGATGTTCGGAGTACGTAGTTTAGGCATATTATAAATATATATGGTGCTAATGTATCTCATTGTAGGACCCCAGCGGCGATGTCAAAGAAATCTGTGTCGCCATTAGGTGAGTGTACCATTGCTTTAGTGGCTTTGTATAGCATCATTATAGCGGCAACCGTTTCTTTGGGGAGACCATATGCTAGTAGTATTTGTTCCATTTTTCCTCTATGTATGGAATCAAATGTCTTGGAGAAATCTACGAATAGTAGCGTTGCCTCTAGATTCTTTGCTTCTATGATCCGTCGTATAGTCAAGATCTGAGAGGTTGTGGATCGATTTCCGCGGAATCCGTTTTGGTTTTTCCTAAGGATTTTCTCTATTTCGGTTCGGATGCGATTAAGAAGAAAGGCATTATATATCTTGGCTGCAATAGCAGTAAGAGTTAAGCCTCTGTAGTTTTTAGCGATTCCGAGGTCTCCCTTTTTGGGGAATGGGAAGTTGCATTCTTTCGTCCATTTATCTATTCTATTTTGTCTATATACTGTATTGCATAGTCTAAGCAGTATGTTATTGAACTTTCCAATCTTCCATACCTCAGGGGGCATTTCGTCAAGTCTTGCAGCTTTTCTACCTTTTAGCTTCTTTAAGACTTGGTTGAGTTCTTCTGTTGTGAAATCCCCCAGTTTGATGTCTAGTTGTTTATCTACAATCTTTTGGGTATTATTTTCTATGATTTTAGGAGGGTTCCCCAGAAGTTTCTGGAAGTGGTCTTTCCATTTCTGAAGTCTATCTTTTTGGCTGGTTGCCTTTAGCTTTGTTCTAGAGGTACTTTTCCTACCATTAATTTCGTTTACTGTTTGCCATGCTAATCGTGACTGTCTATCTTCCACCGATTGTCTGATATTATTTATCTGTACTTGTATGTATTCTATTTGTTCTTTTCTGTATGTTTTGGTAAGGTCTAACTGGGCGTTCTTAAGGTTGTGTAGATTGGTGCTAGTTGGGTTTGTTTTATTACGTTGGGCTGCTTTTTTTATATTCTTTCTCTTTTCTCTAACTACTTCTGTCTCCCAGGGGACAGAGCGTTTGGCTCTTAGTTCGGTCGGTACGCACTCAGATGCTGCTGCTAGGTGGGCACTGACAAAGTTTTCGTATTCCTCGTTTGGAGTGAAGCTTTCAGATGCCTCCTGGAGGATATCGAATGTATTTCTTACTGCCACAGCGTAGCGATTGCATATATCACTGTTGGCAAGTGTTGTCCAGTCGTATCGTACAGATTTACTGGTTTGCTTTTTGTTTCTACGTAGGCTTAGTCGTAATTTTGCTGTGACTATTCTGTGATCGAAGGATACTCCTTCAAAAGAGGAGTATGCTTCGCAGTTCATAGCACTATTTATCCATTTTTTAATTTATTAAGATATAGTCTAATTGGGCTTTTGTATTGTTTGGGTATGTGCAGGTCCATAGTTTGCCTTTTCTTTTTTGTTGTTGTTATTTTGTATTTAAACATACAAGCCTGTTCTCAAGAGAGAACTCAGCTAGTAGTTCGCCGTTTCTATTTGGGATGTTATGTAGGCAGTATCTATTGTTCTGTTTTTTTATTTTTTTTATTCTGAAAATTTTTTTTTTTATAAAAGAGGTATCAATTTAAGAGCATTCGTCGTGTATATTTGAATTATATAGTTGCCTCGGCTTGGCTAACAAATTTAAGCTGGTCGCAATGAATTAATAAATAAATAGTTTCGACAATGTTAAAAGTTAGAAAAGATCCGCTTCAGGGAACTTGATTTGAAATGCCCAAAGAAGTCGCTTCTGGTTGCAACATCTCGGAAAATCTCGTGAGACCTGGTTACATGCAGTGTGCTGTGCTTACAGGCGCAATAAATGCAGTTCATCTGAGTAGAAAATTTGTGGCTGTGCTACAAAGAATTTCATGATAAAAAATCCCGTCTTAACCATTTCAGATGCTCCAGGTGTAAAAAAAAAAATTGTGTTGTAAAAAATAAAGTGTTATTAAAATATGTAATTCGATTATACATTTAATTTAAGTTTAAATTTGATAATTAATATGTTGTTAATATATGCTTAAATTTGTTTATTAAATCAAGGCCCCAAAAACTACGTCACTGCTTACATCAAATTACCCAAAATCGTCATAACATTTAAAACATTTTTAAAAAATCGTCATAACATTTAAAACATTTAAAAAAACAATGAGGACTGTCTAATATTGCATGTTCAAATTTTGAGTGTATTTATTCTATGTTATGACGATTTTGGGTAATATGACGTAAGCAGTGACGTAGTTTTTGTTACAGACAAAAATCAGAAGCGAATCTCTATTATTAATAGATTTATTATCTATTAATAATAGAGATTCGCTTCTGATTTTTGTCTGTAACAAAAACTACGTCAATGCTTACGTCACATTACCCATAATCGTCATGACATAGAATAAATACACTCAAAATTTGGAGATGCAACATTAGACAGTCCTCATTGTTTTTTTTAAAACAAGTTTTAATAAATACATGACTGGTATTATATATCTATATATAGTTTGTTTTATTTTAATACATATTTAAAGTTTACATTTCAAATTGTTTTATTTTTTAATCCTTTAATGAATTTGATGATTTTACTTACTTAGGGTACAAACTCGCTGACGTTGAATTTTTTACTCCCACCTCTCAGGCAATATGTTTCAAAAATCTATTTTTACATCGCCCGGGGGTGTTTTTTTATTTTGCTAGTTATTTTAACAGACAACCCCAAAGTGCTAAGAAAATATACGACATAGCACAAGCACTCATATATCTTTTCCACGTTTCTCTACTTTACACCTTTAAACTCTACACGATTAAAAAAATCTATAAACGTCGTGTCAAGCTTTTTTTTCTGATGTCGATAACATAGATATGTTCTAATGGTTTTCATTTATTTATTTGATTTTTTGCATTTTATTACTTCAGGGCTACCGTACTTTTACCACAATTTCTCCAAGGTACCGCTTGTTGGGAGGTGATAGTAAATTGAATGTAAATGCTGCGATGGCAATGTACGACTTCGCGGAGCCATTGTATCCGCAAAAAGATTTTTAGGCCTGGTTGTTGAATGACATAGCCCAGTTGTTGATGGAAGGGTCCTTGTAATCAGTGAGGCCGTTGTGCAGCTAAGAAATCTTTGTGATCCTCAAATTTCGATCGCTGATAGCTTTGCAGAATTCTTTTTTTTCTACAACTGGGTGTTGTTGGGGTTGTTGAATCCCTTTGGCCACTTCTTGTTCTTATTAATCAACACAAATACTCACTTTATCTTCGACGTCTTTTATTTTCCCAACCCATAACCTCACGCGTGGAGAAATAGCCATTACGTCTGTTCGCTGTGACGCCTGGGACTAATCTGATTAACTGACTTGTTCTCACAATGTTCTCATATGACTAAAACAACCAATGAGAGAACTGATGATAGGTCAGTCAGAGATCAACTACCTATCTATCACACGTATATGAAATTCTGCTCAGTTATTACATTTAAACAGTAATTTTAAAAAAAATTTTTAACTTACGAAATAAATATGCCAACTTTCTGGTTTCAGGTAAATAATAATTGTTATTATTTGTAAACAATTATAAGGTATACATCAAACTGGTCTCCTTTCAGTTATGGGTAAATAATAGGGCAGGCTGGGCTCTTTTAAACTTATTATATCAGCCAGTCGAGGAAAAGGTAAACTTGCTAAAATCCACTTAAAAATTGTATCAATTATTATGGGACAATAATAGTTTCATTCATTGTTCATTTCTGTCTTGGTAAATACAGCTTTTTTTTACTTCAGCAAGTTCAGTTTCCGATATGGTAGTTTTAATTTCTTCCCGTAGGTCTGCTTAGTTGCTATAATGTTTGGTACCTTCATATAATTGTTACATAATCTATGCGGTGGCATAAGATTATTGTCAATCCCCTGTAATTCTGAGGGGATCACCCTTTTCATACTTATGTAAGGTAGTATAGAGATATGGTGGCGATCAGTGCAGTTGATGGCCCTGAAAGTGAGTGACGGCGGTTGATCTCACTCTCACCTTGCCTTCCGGGGATAAATCGTGGGAACCGGAAGGCATAGAAGAACCTGTTCCGGTTTAAGAATAGTAAGGAGCTTTAGTTTAGTTTTGCAGGGGACGTCACACAGAGCAGTCGGCCATGATGCTCTGTCTAAACTGTAACTCTGCATACGCGCGCTATGTTATGTCTGGGTTGGGGTTTTACCGAATAAAGTAACATTAAAAGAAAATCGAAGTCTTGTGTTTACTAAAAACTAACAATGACACAGGGCTTCTGATAGGGAGAAATCCCTAACAGAAACCAGACCCGAAGTCCCCAAGAAAGTCCAGACTTTAGAAGAGACCAGACCAAGATGTTAGACGATCAGAATAGCAAAGTCGGCCAGAAGAAAAGACGACCAGAGATAAGAATTTAAGAAGGGTATACAACATTATATCGATTTGGTACCGTGAAAACCTCAGTACGTAACATAATTTCATCTTTACAATTCACCAACAATTTTTAATGGGATTCAGATCAAGACAGGACGGTGGCCGTTCCATATTCTTCTCTTCTGTAAATCTTTTATTCTCAAAGAATTTCCGGGTAAGCATAGATACACGAGAACGATCATAGTCGTACCTAAATACACTCTTCACTTTGAAGCTGTAAGATTGGGACTTGTTCCATGCAAATAAAGTCTTGTCCATAAAATCACAATAGTTAGCACTGTTTTGTTTAACTCCTTCATCAACTGTAAATGGTGAAATGATCGTTTGGTCAACAATTCTCGCCCTTATCATCACACTACCACCTCCTTGTTACTTTCTTTTAGCCACAGGCGCATCTTAATTGGATAAAATCCATCCTCTGTCACATCCATCAGGTTCATCAGATTTCACTCAAGATTCGTCCATGAAAATGACTTTAGTAAATTTTAATGTATGTCTTGGTCCCATTTTGATGCTTTAAAATATTTGCTTTAGTGCAGTGGTTCCCAGCCTTTTTCTATTCTCGCACCCTTAAAATAATTTTGATCTGACCTCCAATCCCTACAATTTATACTCTTGTTCAAAAATATAGAATCTGAATCCATACTACAGTTTTAGCAAAAGATCATATATGTTTCACTCTCTAAATATTCTCGTCATGATGAAAGGTAATGATAATAATCTGAAATAAAGAAACGAAACTATAAATAATATTAATTACAAGAGAAAAAAAATCTAAATTTGAACGTACGCTTCTCGCATCTCATGAAATGAGACTCGCACCCCCAGGGTCGGGAACCCCTGCTTTAGTGAGAGGAGGTTGACAATAAGCTTTATTTGTACATATTTCAATTCACAAACTCTGGTTTCGACCGGAGGGTCCGGTGGCTTCGGCCCTGGGCCGCATAAGTTAACGTCGTTGATCTCAGTTGATTTAAAAAGGCAGGGCTGGGTTTATTGCCCGGTGCTTAAGAGGTGGAATGCTGACGGGATCAACGCATATTTTGCATCCGCCTCCATTTCGTGGTGGTCCCACATTAATAGGGCCTTGTGCCTAACCCGTACAACGTGGAATACGTGGTAAATATAACAAAGTATTCTACACATTTGTTTGAAATATTTACTTAAGTGAGAGGATGTTGGAAAAGATAATTTTTTTACAGATCCCAATTTACAAAGTATTTTAAACCTTTTTTCCTTGTTGACTCTCTCAAAAGTAGTTGTTTTGCTATAAATCGCTTCAGTTTACGTTCATCTCAAGGAAGCACATACTTGAGCCTCTGTATGAAGTTCTCATCTCAGTTATATTTAAACAGCATTCTTTATGATTCGATGATCTCTGCAAAAATCCTTTGATATTTCCAATGTGGACATTCCATTACTCAATAACTTTTTGAACAAAACTTGAATTCCTGATAAATCATGATTGTAGATAGATTCACCTGATTCAAATTTTCTGAATATAAGTTTTACTGTGTATTGATAAAACTAGCAAAATAAAAAAACACCCTCCGGGCGATGTAAAAAGTATTTTTTGACAGATATTGCTTGAGGAGGTGGAAGTTAAAAATTAAATGTCGGAGAGTTTGTAACATAAATCATGAAATCATCAAATTTATTAAAGGAGTAAAAAAAAAACAAAAAAACAAAACAATTTGAAATCGAAACTAAGTTCTATTAACTTTGAATATCTATTAAAATAAAACAAACTATATATAAATATATGATACTGGGGATGTATATATTAAAACTTGTTTTAAAAAAACAATGAGGACTGTATAATGTTGCATGCTCAAATTTTGAGTGTATTTATTCTATGTCATGACGATTTTGGGTAATGTGACGTAAGCATTGACGTAATTTTTGTTACAGACAAAAACCGTAAGCGAATCTCCATTATTAATAGATATATTTAAAGATACTTATTACTTTGGATAACAATGAAGCATTCTGGGTAATCTAACAGATGGACTGGAATAGTTTTCATAACAAGAACACTGCAACGTAATAGATTCGATAGAAAATAAACAATTTAAACATGTACGGATATGCGTAATAATATTAGAGGTGGAGACACAAGAACTGAGGACTCTGGACTGGGTACGAATGGGTAAATTGCTATCTATAATTAAGCAAAAATGAAAATAACACTGGCATCTCACTTTAGCAGATATATTTACCAAAATTACATGGAAATATCTTGAAATACTATAGATTAAATTTATTTAAAAGAAATCAGCATTGGCTTCAAACGCGTTCTGCAGACGACTTTGAAATGCCCTGCAAGCTTTTCCGACGTTACCCTTGTCTCAATTGGTAAATGCTACCGTTATACTTGCCTTCCGTATCTCTCTGGTGTTGCACGAAGATTTGCTGGTCTCTTGCACAACTGTACCCAACACAATAATCATCAAAGGGATTGCAATCTGGAGAGTCAGGTGGCCAGATACTTGGGCTTAATGTAGTCGCAGAAATTTTCTCTCAACCAACATTGGGTTATCTTGTTTGTGTGGCATGGTTCAGAGTCCTGTCGCCAGACGTAGGTATTTCAGCAGCCACCCTCTCGATCCAAGAGCACTACTTTCTCCAAGCACTCAATGTAGGCCTGTTACGATTTATATGGTCCTTTTAGACTGCAGGAACACTTTACAGTGGAGATCCCTTGTGCTAAGCAGAGGCAGATACTTAGTGGAGAATAGTTTGGTTGTTCCTTGGTGTCTCTTAGTGTTAGGTAGAATCCTTTGGTTGTTCCTTGCTGTCCCTTAGTGTTGGGTAGAATCCTTTGGTTGTTCCTTGGTGTCTCTTAGTGTTAGGTAGAATCCTTTGGTTGTTCCTTGGTGTCTCTTAGTGTTAGGTAGAATCCTTTGGTTGTTCCTTGGTGTCTCTTAGTGTTAGGTAGAATCCTTTGGTTGTTCCTTGGTGTCTCTTAGTGTTAGATAGAATCCTTTGGTTGTTCCTTGGTGTCTCTTAGTGTTAGGTAGAATCCTTTGGTTGTTCCTTGGTGTCCCTTAGTGTTGGATAGAATCCTTTGGTTGTTCCTTGGTGTCTCTTAGTGTTAGATAGAATCCTTTGGTTGTTCCTTGGTGTCCCTTAGTGTTGGATAGAATCCTTTGGTTGTTCCTTGGTGTCTCTTAGTGTTAGGTAGAATCCTTTGGTTGTTCCTTGGTGTCTCTTAGTGTTAGGTAGAATCCTTTGGTTGTTCCTTGGTGTCCCTTAGTGTTGGATAGAATCCTTTGGTTGTTCCTTGGTGTCTCTTAGTGTTAGGTAGAATCCTTTGGTTGTTCCTTGGTGTCTCTTAGTGTTAGGTAGAATCCTTTGGTTGTTCCCTGGTGTCCCTTAGTATTAGGTAGAATACTTTGGTTGTTCCTTGGTGTCCCTTAGTGTTGGGTAGAATCCTTTAGTTGTTCCTTGGTGTGCCTTAGTGTTGGGTAGAATCCTTTGGTTGTTCCTTGGTGTCTCTTAGTGTTAGATAGAATCCTTTGGTTGTTCCTTGGTGTCTCTTAGTGTTAGGTAGAATCCTTTGGTTGTTCCTTGGTGTCCCTTAGTGTTGGATAGAATCCTTTGGTTGTTCCTTGGTGTCTCTTAGTGTTAGGTAGAATCCTTTGGTTGTTCCTTGGTGTCTCTTAGTGTTAGGTAGAATCCTTTGGTTGTTCCCTGGTGTCCCTTAGTATTAGGTAGAATACTTTGGTTGTTCCTTGGTGTCCCTTAGTGTTGGGTAGAATCCTTTAGTTGTTCCTTGGTGTGCCTTAGTGTTGGGTAGAATCCTTTGGTTGTTCCTTGGTGTCTCTTAGTGTTGGGTAGAATCCTTTGGTTGTTCCTTGGTGTCCTTAGTGTTGGGTAGAATCCTTTGGTTGTTCCTTTGTGTCTCTTAGTGTTGAGTAAGATCCTTTGGTTGTTCCTTGGTGTCCCTTAATGTTGGGTAGAATCCTTTGGTTGTTCTTTGATGTCCCTTCGAGTTGGGTAGAATTCCTTGGTTGAACAGAGCGTAGGTTGCAGAACCGTTCGTCAGTGGCGAATATGTGCAAATAAACGGCTTGCAAAATCAGTGATTAAATAGTTAACTAACTACGTATTCGAGCTGTTGATTGACTGGCTTTAATCCACGCACCCATGTCGAGTCTATAAGTTTGTGGCGTTTCCAGCACACATTTATATACCAAAATATTCAACACCTCCATATTGAATGAAGGTCATGTGGGAAGATAAATGGAAACAAATCAGAGAAACAACCGTTGGCTTGCTCTGTCCCTGCAATATGTTAAGATAGTGATGAAAAGCAAATACCCAGTCCACATGATGGTGTATGTGGTAGTAACTAGCGAAAGTGACATTATGTCTCTATTCATCTTCACACATAGAATACGTTAAATTGAAGGAATTATGGCTCACATGGTTACGGATGTAGGGTCACTAAGGTAGTGAGGTAGTAGTTATTTGACACAATATTGAAATATACTTTAAGAATAAATATCATTAAGTCGTAAGAAAATGGACTATTTGACCCGAGTTCAGATACTGGGCGAATGTTGTATACTGTCTTTACTTCTATTATTCTTCTGCTCATCTTTGGTATCTTACGTTCTTCTTCTAGCGTCTGGACTTCATCTTGGAGACTTCGTCTTGGAGACTTCGTCTTGGGGACTTCGTGTCTGGTCTTCCATTGGGGATTTCTCTTTATCAGAAGCCCTGTGTCATTGGTAGTTTTTAGATAATAACCCAAGGCTTCGATTTGCTTAAGAACATATTTTATTCCGAAATCCCCACCAGACTACCTGCGCAGATTGAGTCGGCCGTGCGCTGAACACGACTTACCACCTTCGTGGTTTTGCCGATTCTGAACTAAACTCTCTTTCTAATCTAAACTGGAAGAGGGTCTTCTCCACCGATTCTCACAGTATTCCCCAGAAGGAGGATCAGACTGAGGTCAAGCCGAGTCACTCAATCCTTCAAGGCCGCCGGCTGCAAATTATAACAGCCATTTTTGTTTCTACACTAATGGTACATAAGTGTTAGGAATCTAATAATTATGTAACACAAAGCTACAGTTAACATAGCGCTAACCCCTTGGGAAAAGTATGAATTCAACTACTCTCCCTCCAGCTATGGTTAAATAGTAGGGCAGACTGGGCTCTTTAACCTTGGTTAGGCAACCAATCTAGAAGAAGGAAAACTCTGAATTGAAACCTGTTAAACTCCGCTTGGGGTGGTCACTACTAGAATAGGCTCATTCCTAATTAGTGATCTATTTTTACTAATTTTGTTCGCTGTATTCTTTCGATTTTAATTCGGTAAATCCAATGCAAAAATAAATTTCCGAATTCGTCATATTGAGGTTGGTCATTACTATGGCTTACAGGACAAATACCCTTACTTCGTAGGAAACATCGAAGGTTATTACATTGCCAATTAACCCAAACCGATTCTTCCCCTAGGGAATACAAGCGTAAAATGAACATTGTCACTTATAACACACACACACACACACACACACACACAAATTAGTTATATTTACAATCCGTGAATATAATAATCAATATATTAAAAATATTGGAGAAAAACATTTTTTAAGAAGATAATAATATTCGCATAATCATGAAATATCCATTGGCATTCTGTCATTTCTGGGATTTTATTCAATCATATTGGCAAAATCGAACAATTTGTGTCTCGGTGCAAATCGATTAATAAGGTGTTCGAAAGCAACAAGCCAAAAGTCCAAAGAAAGGAGTTTCTTTTCTTTCTTTCTTTCTTTTTTCTTTCTTTCTTTCTTTCTATATTTATTTATTTCTTAATTGTATTTCTTTATTACTTTATTTTCTTCTTAATTGTATTTTCATTCATTCATTCTTTCTTTCTTTCTTTCTTTCTTTCTTAATTGTATTTTCTTTCTTTCTTTCTTTCTTTCTTTCTTTCTTTCTTTCTTTCTTTCTCCATTGTACTTTCTCTTTTGTTTTCTTCAAATATCTTTATTTAATATTCTTCTTTCTTTTTTCTTTTGTTTTCCTTTTTCAAAGATTCTTATCTCTTCTACTTTTCTTTCTTTCTTTCTTTTTTCTTTCTTTTTCTTTCTTTCTTTGCTTCTCAAATATTTTCTTTGACTTTCTTTCTTCCTTCCTTCCTTTCTTTCTTTTTTAGTCACTCCTTACATCTTTCTTTCTTTCTTTCTTTCTTTCTTTCTTTCTTCACTTCTCAAATATCATTCGCGCTCATGTTTTCAGATTTTTTCTTTTCTTTTTCCCTTTTCAAAAGTTTTTAAATTTTAGAATTTATCTTATCATTTTTCCTCTTTCTTTTAATGAATATTATGACACTTCAAAGAGTAAAACTATAAATATTATATGAGCAACAACCTAAAATTAAGATTGGATCTTCAGGTAGGGGTGACTCTTCTATCTAAATTAGAAGACAAACGATAAAAGATGCTACACAGTCATTTTTAATCTCCCGAGCACAAAAAAGAAAGAAAACAAAAAACAAAACAAAACAAAACACTAAAGACCCCCCCAAAAAAAAAAAACAAAAACAAAAAAAAACAACCCGGAAAGAATTTGAAAACGAAGAGAGCATCTTTTAATTTGAAATCCGTAATGACAGAGTTTAGCACATAATACATATTTAATGCATATATATATTATATATAATATATATATATATATATATATATATATATATATATATATATAATATTAAATAATGCAAATAAGAAGTTAGCATCAAAAAGTGCTTGATGCTATTATATACAGAAAGAAGAAAGAATGAATAAATAGACTAAGCCATATGGGAAAAGAAAAAGAAAGAAAGAAAGAAAGAAAATAAATAGACTAAGAGCCAAATGGAAAAAAAGAAAAGAAAGAAAGAAAGAAAGAATAAATAGACTAAGAGCCAAATGGGAAAGAAAAGAAAGAAAGAAAGAAAGAATAAAAGACTAAGCAAATGGGAAAGAAAAAGAAAGAAAGAAGAAAGAATAAATAGAACTAGGGCAAAATGGAAAAGAAAAGAAAGAAAGAAAGAAAGAATAAATAGACTAAGAGCCAAATGGAAAGAAAGAAAGAAAGAAAAGAATAAATAGACTAAGATGAGAAGAAAGAAGAAGAAGAAAAATAGACTAAGAAAAGGGAAAAGAAAAAGAAAAAAGAGAAAGAATAAATAGACTAAGAGCCAAATGGGAAAGAAAAAGAAAGAAAGAAAGAAAGAATAAATAGACTAAGAGCCAAATGGAAAAAAGAAAAAAAGAAAGAAAGAAAGAATAAATAGACTAAGAGCCAAATGGGAAAAGAAAAAGAAAGAAAGAAAGAAAATGACTAAGAGCCAAAAAAAGAAAAGAAAGAAAGAAAGAAAGAATAATAGACTAAGGCCAAATGGAAAAAGAAAAGAAGAAAGAAAGAAAGAATAAAAGACTAAGAGCCAAATGGGAAAAGAAAAGAAAGAAAGAAAGAAAGATAAATAGACTAAGGGCAAATGGAAAAAGAAAAAGAAGAAGAAAGAAAGAAAGAATAAATAGACTAAGAGCCAATGGGAAGAAAAAGAAAGAAGAAAGAAAGAATAAGTAGACTAAGGCCAAATGGAAAAAGAAAAAGAAAGAAAGAAAGAAGAAATAAATAGACTAAGAGCCAAATGGAAAAGAAAAAGAAAGAAAGAAAGAAAGAATAAATAGACTAAGAGCCAAATGGAAAAGAAAAGAAAGAAAGAAAGAAAGAATAAATAGACTAAGAGCCAAATGGAAAAAGAAAAAGAAAGAAAGAAGAAAGAATAAATAGACTAAGAGCCAAATGGGAAAAGAAAAGAAAGAAAGAAAAAGAATAAATAGACTAAGAGCCAAATGAAAAGAAAAAGAAAGAAAGAAAGAAAGAATAATAGACTAAAGCCAAATGGAAAAAAGAAAAAGAGAAAGAAAGAAAGAATAAATAGACTAAGAGCCAAATGGGAAAAGAAAAAAGAAAGAAAAGAAAGAATAAATAGACTAAGAGCCAAATGGGAAAAGAAAAGAAAGAAAGAAAGAAGAATAAATAGACTAAGGGCCAAATGGGAAAAGAAAAAGAAAGAAAGAAAGAAAGAATAAATAGACTAAGAGCCAAATGGGAAAAGAAAGAAAGAAAGAAAGAAAATAATAAATAGACTAAGAGCCAAATGGGAAAAGAAAAAGAAAAAGAAAGAAATAAATAGACTAAGAGCCAAATGGGAAAAGAAAAAGAAAGAAAGAAAGAATAAATAGACTAAGAGCCAAATGGGAAAAGAAAAAGAAAGAAAGAAGAAAGAATAAATAGACTAAGAGCAAATGAAAAGAAAAAGAAAAAGAAAGAAAGAAAGAATAAATAGACTAAGAGCCAAATGGGAAAAGAAAAAGAAAGAAAGAAAGAAAGAATAAATAGACTAAGAGCCAAATGGGAAAAGAAAAAGAAAGAAAGAAAGAAAGAAAGAAATAAATAGACTAAGAGCCAAATGGGAAAGAAAAGAAAGAAAGAAAGAAAGAATAAATAGACTAAGAGCCAAATGGAAAAGAAAAAAGAAAGAAAGAAAGAAAGAATAAATAGACTAAGGGCAAAATGGGAAAAGAAAAAAAGGAAGAAAGAAAGAAAGAATAAATAGACTAAGAGCCAAATGGAAAAAGAAAGAAAGAAAAGAAAGAAAGAAAGAATGTGATATAGGCACGTGTAATTTAAAAGGTGCATTTAATTTCTTTGTAAATTTATTTATCAAAATAAGAAAGAAAACTGGTAAATAATTTTTTTTTTTTTAGAATATACAGGGTGTTCGGGATAAATTTGACATATTTATATTTGGTTATTTTTAAGGACGAACTCATAAGTGACGTTCTCCGAGAATAGGCAATTTCACCGATTTTACTTTAATACTACTGACTAATATATATATATATATATATATATAAGTAAAGTTGACGGAGTGGTCTATTGTCGGTATCGGCCGGACAGCGAGGGAGCCTATCCCCTTTTCGTAAGGTAGACCTGGGAAATTATTTTTGTTGAGGTGTAGTGCCACACCTACCGTTATCCACCCCCTTACCGCACAGGTCATAGCAATCCGTGCTACTCATGCACTGAGTTGGCGGAGGACTGGTATCGAACCTGGAACCTTGCGATTCATATGCGGGTGCTCTATTAACTGAGCTAAACCGGCAATACACAATTTACACTGTATTTAGAGAAACCAGACGGTCATGCTCACACAAAATACAAGTTAGGAGAAATAAAACTATAAATAAACACACATTTCATTGGATATTTCTCATCATCATTATCATCACCATCCTCATGATCATCATGTCACGCTAGTAGCACGAATATCCGTAACAATCTATCGCCTACGTCACTATCATTCATTGCTCCCAAGAGGTACTCTGCGCAGCATCCAGTATCCGCGCTGAGTTGGTCAATGTAGACTTTTGTTGTACGGCCCCCACTGGCGGTTCTAAGTGCTAATTTTCACTAGAGAAAGTTGTTTATGAGTTTGCCCTTGCTTCTCCAACAGTGTCCAGCATGTCTTGCTCGTCTCACTCGGATAGTTTGTGTGATAGGTGGCAGGTGGCCGTACAACTGCTTTCTTGTAGGGTGTTGTTTCTACGATTTGTTTAAGATCGAACGCAGCATTTTTGTGCAGTTCCTATCTAGCTTATTCTCTTGGTGCTTCCTTAGGGACCAAGTGGTGCAGCCATACAGTAGAACTGATACAACTACGGTTTCGTATGTATAGTTCTCGTCTATAATACGCACCCTTAAGTTTTGGGGCTGGAAACTATGAAAAAAAAACAGTGCGTCTTATACACAGATAACTACAGTAATTGATATTTACAGTAGTTATTCGTTAGCAAATTCGTTCTTTTTTTATTTCTTAAAAAAATAAATAGTTAAAGGACTGGAATTAGAGTGGTAGGTGTAAATAACTAACAAACAATAAAGGCCTCTTACTAACGGAAATTGTAAGCTTTTTCTACCTCAAAGTCTAAGTTCCGGTCATGTCACAGCGCATGCGTATCAAGTGGTTGTTAAGTACCTGGATCAGCCTTATACACATCATACTATATAACATGCCACGCGCCACTATCAATTTTCTAGTTAACTGCTCCTGACGTGTCTTTGTGTAGGCTTTCATTAGAGCGCATGAATATGACCCGGACCTCCAATATGACAAGAGCGAGACTGGACGCCGGTGCCAGAGTCGTTCGTTCATTGGACGTGCGGCTGACTGCGCCATCAGTTAGCTTGAAATCAATCAGATCCATCTTAATAACATAATCCTCGGGGCAATCGTACGCTTGGTCGTGTTTTGATTGAATTTTCGGCTGGATGACCCCGACCAGCTCGTCGACCTAGCGTTGAGAAGAGAAGACGAAGACGAGGAGAAGGAGGGCCTGTTGAAAGCGTTAGTTTTTCAACAACTCTATTCCCTTCCCACCCACTTCTTTCTTTCTTTCTTTCTTTCTTTCTTTCTTTCTTTCTTTTGCTCGCCCACCTGGTGCCGACTAAGGCAGTTCCTTTTCTAGATATCTTTTTAGATAACACGTTATTTCGAGCAATTTTTACCTTTCTTTCTTTCTTTCTTTCTTTCTTTCTTTCTTGAATATTTTCACATACTTCTTTCTTTCTTTCTTTCTTTCTTTCTTTCTTTCTTTTTCCGGCGTTGTTTGTTTATGTGTTTGTTTCTTTCTTAATATTTTACCCTACTATGTTTGTTTAAGTATTTCTTGATAATCAGCGGCTTTCTTTCTTTTTTTTTCTTTGTTAACATTTTAACGTACTTCTTTCTTTCTTTCTTTCTTTCTTTCTTTCTTTCTTTCTTCTTTCTTTCTTAATATTTGCCCAGCTTTCATTATTTCTTTCTTTTTGAATATTTCTAAATGGTTCTTTCTTTCTTTCTTTCTTTCTTTCTTTCTGATTACTTTATTTGTTTCTTTCTTAATATTTTCCAAGTCTTCTTTCTTTCTTTCTTTCTTTCACCGGATTCCTTTGTTTCTTTCTTTCGTAATATATTCCAATCTTTCTTTCTTTCTTTCTTTTTCTGCTTTCCCCTGATTTATTTCTTTCCTTCCTTCTAACTTAATATCTTTAAAGCCGTTTTTCTTTCCTTCTTTTTTCTTAGTTCTCCTCATTCATTTGTTCATTCCTTTCGTATCATTTTCCAATCCCTCTTTCTTTCTTTTTTTTTTTTTTTCTTTCTTTCTTTCTGATTTAGTTGTTACTTTTTTCTAAATATTTTTTCCCATTCTTCTTTATTTATTTACCGTGATTCATTTTCTTTCTTTCTTAAACTTCTTTCTTTCTTCCCCCCTTCCTTCCTTTTTCTTTTCTTTTCTAGATTTTTTAAATTTATTTCTTTCTTTCTTTCTAATATATCACCCTACTTTTTTCTTTTTGTTTGTTGCTTTCCTTAATTGCTTCTCTTTTATGTTTTTCATTATCTTATTTCTTCTTTCACAACAGATAATTCTTGTTTCTTTCATTTCCCCTTATATTTCTCTATCTCATACACATCTTCCTTTCATCGTTTTTATCTTCTTTATCTTTTATTTATCACTTTGTCATTTTTTCTCGTTTTCATTTCTTCTTCTAACTATTTTCAAAAAAATTATTCCCAACTTATCTTTAGCTTCACGCTTTCCTTTCATTCTAATCTTCTCAAAATATTATCTCTTCTATTCGTTTTTATATCGTTATCTGTTATCACTCACTACCTTTTCTTTTTTCTTCTTCTTTTTTCTTTTCTTTTCTTTTCTTTCAGTCTTTTAAAAATTCTCTGTAACCGTCACTATTGAACCCCAATTATGCCTTAGGCTCTCCCGACTGCACACGACAACCGCCATGTTTGTTAATAACAATGGTCTCCATTCTAATCGTTGTTCATTTGTGTAACTATTATGCCATTAAAATAAATGGAGTTAAAAAAATAGATTCTCTATTCACCAATTATGATTTCTTTTCAACACCATTTTACTGTTATAATCTTTTAAAATATTTCGAATATATACTTTTTACGCCATTGTTTTTCTTGGTAAATCTCTTCGGGCAGCGAGGCGTCTACTTGCCAGAATCAGCGGGCGGGAAGGTGTGTTGGCATTCGCTTTGTAGATTCAATCTTTCTCTCTTTCTTTTTTCTTCTTTAGATTAAAATTGTTGTATTGCATTCTTTTCGAGTGCTTCTGCGTATGCTGGTTTGCAAGTGAACGTGTCCATACCGACGACGCATGTCTGTGTAGTTTGATAAAAGGTGATATGCCATGATATGGGGAAATGTTAGAGTAGTAGTAAAGGCAGAGGGCATGAAGAGAGTAAATTATTTTTACGTATACCAATTAAAAATGTAGCTGTCCCTTATATATATATATATATATATATATAATATATATATATATATATATATATATAAGGGTAAGCCAGCTAGTGTAATGGTTAGAGTCCCCGCCTGTCAGCCTGGCAGGTAGGGTTCGAATCACGCACAAAGCACTCCCCTGTCTATAACTCTGCTGATGAGGCCTAATAGGCTGAAATGTAAATACAGAGATTGACTTTTTCTCGATTTGTTACGCCTTACATTTAAACCGATATGCACGCCTAATTCATTTAATTATAACTAATTATTTTCAAATCAGGTATGACTTCAATTAAGCACATAATCTCCCAAAAATTGTCGGCTATCGCCATCTCAAACAGATTGTTTGTCCACTTCATATATATATATATGCAAGGTGTGTCAAAGAGTATCGAGATTTTTTGTACTTTTTGACACATCTTGTATTCTGAAAAAAAAAAAAACTTTCCATTCATTCTTCATTTCTATCTTGGTAAATGTAGCTTTAAACTTGGTACTTTTTTGTATTCTGAAAAAAAAAAAAAATGAATGAGCGTTATTTTTTTCGGAATTCAAGGTGTGTCAAAAAGTAAAAAAAATCTCGATACTTTTTTTTGACACACCTTGTATATACCTATATTCGATACCGGCCCTCGCCAACTCAGCATATGAGTAGCACAGGATCTGTGCGGTAAAGTAAAGAGTTGATGGTAGGTGTGGCGCTCATCTCAGACGCCAAAACTATTTCATTGGTCTAGCTCTAGTGGAAAGGGGATAGACTCCCTCGCTGTCTGGCTGATACCGACTTTAGGCCACCCGGACGTCTTTACTTATATCTATAAATAAAGAGTGCTTAATATCGTTGATAGAGCATATATATGTTATTTAGGGTAGCGTGAACATGAAGGTATCGGCCTATGCGACTTTCAAACCAATGCGGAAAAATATTATCTATAAAAAATAAACCTTGAAATATATTACAACACTTAATTCATTACATTTTATTTTATTATGTTTTTATAGAATATAGAGCAATTTTTCTTATTTCAAAATAATTGACAAAAAATCAGGTTTGTTTTGAGGTGGAACGGATTAATGATATTTAAGTTCATTTCAATGGGGAAAATTGATTTGATATACGAGTAAATTGAGTTACAAGCGGAACGCATTAAACTCGTAAGTCAAGATACTATTGTACATGAATGTCATTGAATTTTTAGTGTGTGTTCTTACGTATTCAGGTGAACAAATTAAAGTAAATCGCCAAGGAGATGTGTTTGGGTTGATGTATAAAAAAGTGACAGCTCATGGAGTAGCAGTAAAGACAGTGGACAAAAGATAATAAAATCTTGTTTAAGTATACCAATTAAAAAAATGGGGCTTAATATAACTGTGATTATTATTTTTTCCCATTTCCATCAATACATATATAAAGGACAGTTATGTGTATGTACGTATGTCTAGAGGAAACTACGAAAATAAGACAATCAACAACAAAGTAAATATGTTACATAATTATTAGATTCCTAATATTTATGTACAGTAGTGTAGAAACCAAAATAGCTGTTATAAGTTCAGCCGGCGGCCTTGAAGAATTGAATGACAAGGCTTGACCTCAGTCCTGATCCTCCTTCCGGTGGATAGCGTGAGAATCGGTGGAGAAGACCTTCTTCCGGTTTAGATTAGAAAGAGATTTTTAGTCAGATCGGCCAAAAACCACGACGGTTGTAAGTCGTGTTATGCACGGTGCCGACTCAATCTGCGCAGGTAGTCTGGTGGGGATTTCAGAATAAAATATGACCTAAGTTAAATCGAAGTCTTGTGTTATTATCTAAAAACTACCAATGACACAGGGCTGATAAAGAGAAATCCCCAATGGAAGACCAGACACGAAGTCCCCAAGACGAAGTCCAGACGCTAGAAGAGACACTAGAAGAATAGAAGTAAGAAAGTAAGGAAAGAGGTATGCAACAAATATATATATACATTCACTATCACTGAATCTTGCTTTTAAAGCACAAATAATGAAGGTTTGATTTATATCCGTGAAAATAATTAAAAAAATACAATTTAAGTAGTAACAGCATGGATTTTTTTAGCATTTAGTATTTTAATTAATTTTCTTCTCAGAGTGTCAGTACACTTTTCTTCTGAAGCCCCACTATGCTGGGTCAACGCCTTTTTACATAGGGATTTTAATGGGGCATCCTGTGAGGATCTAACTCATGATTCAGTAATAATGGATCTGTGAGACTAACTCCCCCTTCTACCCAGGCGACGCTGGATAGTCGCTTCTAGTCAGGATATTAAGTGCTGTTACCATGAGGATGATTTAACAGTTTATTATAATAATGGATCTGTGAGACTAACTCCCCCTTCTACCCAGGCGACACTGGATAGTCGCTTCTAGTCAGGATATTAAGTGCTGTTACCATCAGGATGATTTTACAGTTTATTATAATAATGGATCTGTGAGACTAACTCCCCCTTCTACCCAGGCGACACTGGATAGTCGCTTCTAGTCAGGATATAAAGTGCTGTTGCCATCAGGATGATTTAACAGTTTATCCTATTTATATTAGAGTGACATAAGATAAAACCAGTTCACATACCGATGTAGAAATATCTCATCTACAGAAGGCGATGCCAATAAACGCATAAAAAAGGCATGGTCTGTCATAGAGAGATTATCGATCATTTGTAAATCTTTCAAGCTGTAGCCGTGTCAGTACTACTATATAGCTGCACCACATGGGCTCTAACGAAATAATTAGAGAAAAAGCTAGATGGAAACTTTACAAAGATGCTACGTGCTGTCTTGAACAAATCCTGGAAGCAGCACCACACAAAAGTGTAACTATACGACCACTTGTCTCTTTTCATACAGGCCCCCTCCGATCAATCGGCTGGTCACGTCGAGCCCTAGCACGTATATGATTTTCCCAACCCTATTGCCCTTATGGCAAGCCCCAACCCCTTTTTATCATATGGGTGCTAGAAGGCGGTGGCTGCGGGTCTACATGTCCTGGGAATGACGTTAAACTCTATCTGATGGTAAGGTTCCAGTTTTGGAGGTTTGGGGAATGTGGAGCATCCCTTCATCACCATTGCTCCCTGGTCCACTCTGACCCGGAGTGGTAGTACCTGTTAGGGTTCCATCTATGGGTTAAATAGAAAAATGTATTTATAAAAAAATTGTATTATCCATTAAGAATTGATTTATTTAAACACTTTATCGGCATTAAATGACCCACTGAGGTTGATATGCCGTAAAACAAAACAAACCAAACCAAACCAAACCAAACCTTCCATACAAGCCATTCGGGTTAGACGAACAAGACATGCTGGGTACTGCTGGAGAAGCAAGTACTAGCTTATAAGCGATGTTATTCTATGGGCACCTGAATATGGACACATCAGTGTGGGTCGGCCAGCAAAAATCTAAATCGATTAACCCTGCACTGACACTGGATGCCGTGCAGAGAACCTGCTATGAGCGATAGGGGCGAATGGCGAGAAAGAATCATATATCAACCCTTGTGGGTTATTTAGTGCCAAATCTTGTTTTGTACTTTTATATAATTTTTAAGAGAATAGTTTGTTGGTAAATATTGTTATGTGTCCTGGGTATGACGTTAAACTGCCTCTAATGGTGAAGTTCCGATTTTGGAGCTTTGGGGCGTGTGAAGTAACCCTTAATCGCCATTACACCTAGGTCTATTCTGACCCGGAGTAGTAGTACCTGTTAGGGTTAAATAGAAAAAAATGTTTTTTGTAAATATGTGTTAAAAATTAAGTTAGAGAACATTTGAATACACATCAAGTATGAATAGAACAAAACATCTTTGGCATAAAATAACCCAACAAGGGTTGAAATGCCGTAAAATCCACCAAACCATTAAAATATTGGTTTTGTTTTATAAACTGGTATACATAATTGTCATTAACTTCATGTGTATTAATAAATTGGTAGAATTAATGGACCATATGACCTTTAGGTACCCCATGTTGATCTCGATTAAGAAAGGACATGTTTTTCATTTACACCGTCAATATCCGGTTGTTTTAAAAGACGAATTTTAGATGTTTTTTTGAATTATAAAACTAACTCTAACCCCTAGGTCTAACCCCTAACCATAACCCCTAACAAACAACCGGATATTGACGGTGTAAATGAAAAACCTGTCCTTTCTTAATCGATCAAATATATATATATATATATATATATATATATATATATATCAAAAAGGGGTGCCTAAAGGTAATATTGTCCGAATTAATAAACTAGTAGTTGACCTTCAGCTACCGCCTTCTGGCACACATATGATAAAAAGGGTTGCGTTTTTGCCATAAAAGCAATTTGAAGAATTCAGTCGGGACAATAATACAGTTGCTAGGGCTTAACATAACCAGCCGATTGATCGGATTGTGCCTCTTCGACCGCCCGTCTAGCCTAAGTAAGAGTCGAAGTTTTGTGTTGCATGTCATGAGACCACTTCATACCCGGATCACGGACTGCTCAGCTACCATGATCCAGTTTTCAGGAATTACGGGTAGTCACAAACGGCTAACGGGTGGAGCTGTTAGGGAGGGTCTTACCCCTTAGAAGCGACCCTACGGGGTTAAATTAATAGCGTCGATCCCAGAGGGCCATCCCTCCAGGCAATACCTGCCCCTTTGGGGGTAGGGCTGGGTTTATTGCCCAGCGCCTGAGGCGCCCCCCTTTAGGGGGGAATGCCGATGGGATCGACGCAATTTTTGTTCTCTCCCACCCATTAGCTTCGGCTTGTGGGTGGGCCCACGTTAAAACGGAGCCTTGTGCCCAGTCCATACAGGTGGGGTATGAGACAAATAAACCCCTTAGAAGTGCTGTTGGAAAGTTTTATTTAACTTTTATTAAATTGTATTCATAATTTCAACTTTCATCCACATTTTTTTTATTTCAAAGAATATGAAAAATGTCTACAATGTTGAAATTAGGCGCCCGTGGCGTAATGGTTAGAGTCGTAGGAAATGGACTCGTTGACCCGAGTTCTATTCCTGGACGAAGCTATTTGCATTTCACATATCGCTAATACCCTTGGGAAAGGTATGAATCCAATTCTTCCCCCAAATCCTAGTCAAGGCAGTGTACATTTCACATAGTGCTAATACCCTTTGGAAAGTTATGCATCCACCTGCTCTCCCTCCAGCTATGGGTAAATAGCAAGGTAGACTGGGCTCTTCAACCAAAGATAGGTAACCAGTATAGGAGAATGAAAACTCTGAATTAAAACCTGTTAAACTCCGCTTTAAAAATTGATCTTGTGTCACACCCTGCTCGTGCGGAGGGGTTGGTAAATTTATACAATGTTCAAATTTTAAGACAACTTCAAAACCTTCAGTGCTGATTTCTTAGTTGCCTCATGAGACTTAAACAAACAATAATCCTTGAAAAAAATCACTTTACAATTCCACGCTTTCTTTTTTTTATTTATATATATTGAAATGGTACATTTCAGAAACTAACATAAATGTATTTCTGCTAGCGTTTAATTTGACAGTTTTTTATTATCTTAAAGCAGTCTTTTTTGGTTTTCATTTATTTTTGTTTATTTTAATTTTATTTCTTTGCTTTTTTGTTAAAATTCATGTAAAAAAACAAAAACAATCTGCATGTTAAGACTTCTTTATTCTTTTTTTTTTTTGGCAAAAAGTAATGGCGCTAAAAAATGGAAGTTTTATTCTTATTTGGAAATGTTATATTCTTTTTATAAGCAAAATCGCTGAACTGTGGTACCCAGTAGATTAAAAAATAATCCCCACCATCTATTTTCCATCAGTCCCGTAAGAAAAAAAAAGAACAACAACAAAAATACAAAACAAAAAAAGACCTTCCATAATTTTGATAAAAACAAAATCTACATCATTAAATATTTCCGACAATCTTTTCGTGTCACCTATGCTACAACATAAAATGTGTCATTTTATATCTTTGGGAATTTTAGTTTCTTGATCTGTCAAATGTTTGCCATAACACTTTAATCAACAGATTACGCCCTGAATCAAAGTAAACTTTTTCAACATAAAATTTCAACTGAATAATTTTAAGAAATAATTAAACCTGAATTCTAGTAATTGGCATAGTTGTTAATTATTGTATATATCTACAATAATTAGTTCAATATTTAATTGGTTGGATGGTTAGTTAGATGTTATGGCATGCCAACCTTGTGCATCGGTCGAAATGACCATTGAGTCTCATTTTCTTTCGTTTATTTTTGTCTCCTTTAACCCCCATTTTTTGTGTTTAATAGTTGATCGAAGCTAATAAAGTATGATACTATCAAAATTTATTTATAAAATCAATTGTACCGAACATTGTTTATATATATATATATATATATATATATATATATATATATATGAGAGAGAGAGAGAGAGAGAGAGAGAGAGAGAGAGAGAGAGAGAGAGAGAGAGAGAGAGAGAGGGTACCTTGACTTACGAGTGTCCCAACTTAAGAATTTTCCAAATTAGCTGTCGATTTTTTGCTTTGTGTTGAAACCTAAAATTTGAGATACGAGTGAGTTTCAGATGCACAAGTTAATATGTTGAATAAGAATATTTATGTTTCCTAATCTATTGTGCCAAAGTAACGTATTCATAAAATATAAACATGAAAATAACACAACACTCAATAAGTCCAGGGCCTAACTGATAAAACAACAACTTTTAGGCATAGTCTCCTTCTAGGGTGATACACTGATTCCAACGTTTCTCTAACAATTCGATGGCATTTTGTAGATCGATTTGTCTTTGGCCTTAGAATACGCCTCAGTTTCTGATATAACTTCTTCATTGGAGCCAAATCTCTTGGAGCATTTTTTGAGGTCTGCAAACAGCCAGTAGTCGCTGGGGACAGATCTGGAGAATAGGAAGGTACGGAAGCAATTCGAAGTGCAATTCATATAGTTTTACCATCGTTGCGATCGACTTGTGACACGATGTATTGTCTTGCTGAAAGAGCACCAATAATGCTATATAATATTCGCTATTGATGGTTCTTCCTTTCTCAAGGTAATCAATAAACAAAATACCTTGCACGTCCCAAAATACGGAGGCCAAAACCTTGCCTGCTGATGTTTGCGTCTTTCGTCGCTTTCGCCGGCTTTCACCTGCTGCTGTCCACTCAGCTGACTGCCGATTTGACTCCGGAGTGAAATGGTGGATCTTTGTTTCATCCATTGTCACATATTTACGCAAAACTCCTTTTTGTTGCGTTGAAACAGTTGGAAACAACACTCTGAATCGTTATTGTTTTTGATTGACTGTGAGCAAACGCGGCACCCACTTTGAACACAGCTTTCTTATTGACAAATGTTCATGCAAAATAGTGAATACACTGCTTTCTAATATCTTCAACTCCACTGCTATCTCACACAACATCAATTTACGATCGGCCAAAACGAATTTGTGAAGTTTTTGGTGTATCATGAGACAACTGCCGAATTTGGACCATCTGAGCGTTCAGCATCATTTGTGTCTGTACAAGCGCATTTAAAATCAGCATACCATCTCTTAACCATTGTTTCCGACGGAGCAAAGTCCGAAAAAATACTTATCAAGCCATTTGAAGGTTAGTACTTTATAATCATCATATGGATGTTTTATTAGTGGCGCCATCTATATGTCAGGCCCGGAACTTATTGAGTGATGTGTTATATTACACCACATAATTCTTTACATTCTAATTTTTATTTGTTTTTATACAATACAGTGCTATTGTTCTTATTTAAAATATACAAAAAATTGAGGTGATTTTTTCGAGGGATAATGGAACGGATTACTATAATTTTAGTCTATTTCAATGGGGAAAATTGATTTGATATACGAGGAAACAGAGTTGAGAGCAGAACAAATTAAAGGTACCATTATATATATATATATATATATATATATGAAATAGTATTTGATAATTTGCTTGAAGCATTGTTAAGTAAAGTATATTATTATTTATATTTTGAAGGCAATTACAATGCGTATAAAATAAAATAATCAATTTCGAAATTGATTAGTCATTGGAAAAATTTTATTTTATTTCATTTTATTTTATACGCATTATGTATGTATGTGTGTGTGTGTGTGTGTGTGTGTGTGTGTGTGTGTGTGTGTGTGTGTTTCCCTTCATTCCAAAACGCCCATAACATCAAGTATCTACCTTCCTTTGTATCTACGGCGTAAGTAACGCTTTAAGTATTATTACAATTCGTTACTCTTGACAATACTTACTTCAATATCTAACGAATCATTTGCGACATTAAACGACAATGTTAACATGAGAACAAATATTTAGGACAGAAATATATTTTTTTCATAAAACAAACTATTTAACTATGAATTTCTTTTATGCTTGTTGCCAATAATTGCCAAGTTATACAAAAGAAAAGTGTATCCGAAATGTCTGAAAATATATTTCTTTAAAGAATATTGTTTTTAATGACATTAAAAATGAAATGACCATAGTTTTTTTTACCTGTTTTTCTTATGTTTTTTTTCTTTTTCTTTTTTTTTTTAAATGGCATTGTAAAAGCTACTTTTTCTATCCGCTCATTTTTTCAAAAATCAAAACATCCTTTTGTTAATCCCCAGTCGTTTTCCTTCTACAGTCCATAAAAATGGCGACGTCTCTCGCAGTCTCCTAAGAAAACAGTTTTGGTCGAATCAGTCGTAAACGCTAACATCATAAAAATAATCTTTACAGATACTATAACATGATTAAAAAAAAAAATTAAAAGAATTAAAAAGAATCACTTGAACTTAAAATAAGAAAAGAGTTATTCAAAAGTTTGATATAAAAAATACAAAGGTCGCTTGTTTTAGTCAAAGGTTATGGACGAATATAAGTAACATTAAAAAAATAAGCTGAAGTGGGAAAGGATTTGAGTAATAAATCTACAATTGAAAAAACAAAAAACGCACGAGCTATATATATATATATATATATATATATATATACATTTACATATGCATATATACATTTGTATATATATACATATTTGTATACATATACATATATATTTCTATATTAGTATAAACATATATATATATATACATATATATATACATATATCTGAATATTTATATAAACATATATATTGGTATATATATATTTGTATATATATATTTGTATACACACACACACACACACACACACAACACACACACACACACACACATATATATATATATATATATATATATATATATATATATATATATAAACAGTTCTAGGAGGTTTGAAGATAAGATCACGTTGACGTGAAATGATAATCAGAAAAAAAGTTTTAAAAAAAAGCAAATAAAAGGCAGAAATGAAAAAAAAAAGAAGCAAAATAGCATAAAACATTGAGACTTTTATGAAATAATCAAAGGCATTTCTAAAAATATTTCATACGCACCGAAAAGCGCAATTTAAACTCAGTGGCAAAGAAAGGAAAAATACAGGTAAAAATAATCTTTTATTTAGAATAAATTCCCGGCGATTTTGCCTATAAAAACAATATAACATTTTTAAATAGGAATAAAACTACCATTTTTCAGCGACATTTCATTTTTGCCAAAAAAGAAGAAAAAAGATGTGTTGACGTGTAGATCGCATTTTTACATGAAATTTAATAAAAAACAAAAAAAAAAACAAAACAAAACCCCCCCCAAAAAAAAATAAAACAAACCAAAACAAAACAAGCAAAACAAATAAAAAACTTTTTATTTTTACAAATTTGCGTACGCGCGTATATCACTACTACTAATAATTTAAGAATACTTAAACAGACAGAGAAACATATTTGTTTTTATTGTATATACATGTGTGTGCAGTAGCTTTTTATCGGAAAGCGTACATTATATACCTATAATGTTTTTAAGAATGTTTCTTTTAATAATTTGATGCATCAATTTATATTTATAGTTACGGCTTAGTATGGAGATAAAATATTGTTTGTAACCTATATTCATATGTAATAATACTTATAAACTTTTGACCCAGTATCAATATGATAATATATCATATATAATATTAGTAGAATGGGATATGAATAAATATGTTTCAATGTTAAACCCTGTCATCACCGCAGATAAATAATGGATCAATCCGTTTTGATTGTGAGAAAAGAAAAGGAAAAAAAATGTTACACGTCAGAGAGAAAACGAAAGTAAACATGAACTAGGGAAATATTTAGGTATGAGAGAGAGAGAGAGAGAGAGAGAGAGAGAGAGAGAGAGAGAGAGAGAGAGAGAGAGAGAGAGAGAGATGGGCAATAATACTATATATCAGACGCTTATTGTCTGCTTCGATGGAATGAAAAGAAAGGATGAATAAAGAGAGAAGAGAAAAAGAAAATAGGTATAAAGTAAGAAAGGGAAAATATAGAGAGAAAGAAATGGAAAAGGTAAATAGATAGACATATAGATAGACGAATAAAAGAAAGAATGGAAGAACATTTCAATGTCTTATCAATTTTTTAATTTGTTCTTATGACCTAATTTTGTGCAGCAATTATTAGCGATTCAGTTTCTCTCTTTAGGTTTCCTCTTCTTAACCATGTCCAAGTCTTTTCACGTGCGACCTCTCCAATTTGACATTTGAAGTATCCATATAATTGTTTTTCTCTTCATCTTTGTTTTCTTGTTTTCGTTATCTTTCTGTTTGTCCATATCTTGCATCTGCTGTTATTGGCTGCCATAATTAATGTCTTTGCTCTTTTAGTGTATTATTCGAGTCCTTGGGGTGTGGCCTCTACACAATCCTTTATGTTGGCAATACCTCTTCCACCTTCCTTTCTTGATACATATAACCTACCTCTATCGTCTGTAGGGTGTAAAGCCTTGTGCATTGTTGTTGTTGTTGTTATTATTATTATTATTATTATTATTATTATTATTTAATTTTTAGCTTTAGTTCGTCTTTCTCCCAATCCTCCATCCTAAGTCCAAATTGCGGAAGTTTATTAAAAAAAAAAAATAGCGTGATATTTCATAAATAATGATAACTTATTCCAAAAGTCAACAAATAAACTTATTCCAAAAGCCAACAAATAAAACTTTCGGTACATATTTATTAACAGATGAAAATAATTGAACATTAAATCTGAATTGATCTTATTACCTTTATTTATTTGTTTAGTGATTTATTCATTTGCAAGGAAGCGAGTAATGAATACTAATAAATAGTGATGATCTATAAAATAACTTACATAAAAATTGTGATATAGGCACGTGTCATTTAAAAGGTGCATTTAATTTCTCTGTAAATTTATTTATCAAAATAAGAAAGAAAACTGGTAAATAAAATACTTTCAGATTTATCCCGAACACCCTGTATATAGGGTGTTCGGGATAAATTTGACATATTTATATTTGGTTATTTTTCTCCGTACGTTGCAGGTATTGACGCACACTACGCCTCATTTAAAATCTTGGACCCTTCTTCATTCATATACGTGATGACAGATAGAATGGATGACTGGAACCTACCTGAATCATGGAAGAGAATAACTTGTATCATGATGATCTGTGCCGGCCATCAAAATAAGGAGATTATGGTTGCTACCCAATGCTCCTTGAACACTGTAAAAACAATCAGGCATGAACTGGAGAATTGCAATGGAGACTACGGGCTGTAAATTGAAGAAAGCAACATAACAGACGATCTGATTGCGTTCGTACAGCAGAATTCCTCGAAATCTGCAGTGTGTTGGAGGACTCTCAGCTGCCTACGTGGAGTTGCTAAACACTGTAGTCAAGCCCTGGATAACAAGGGTAGGCCATATGTATGGCAGCAGGATTCAGCCGCCTGCCACACATCTGGGAAAAGTTAAAAATGGTTTTCGGCAAATTTTTACAACTACTTCAGTCCCAATATTTGGCCTCCGAACTCCTCAGATCTTAACTCCATGGATTATTATGTACGTGGCGCTGTTGAGAAAGACGCCAATCGCCGTGCCAGTACTACAAAAGTTCAGTTAATCGACAGATTTAAGGTAGTTTTTGAGACCCTTCTCAGGGAAACTGTAACATCAGCTTGCTCCAGGTTCCGGAGCAGGATTGAGGCTGTGATTGACGCTAATGGCGGTTAATTTGAGTGAGACTTGTTGACAGTGGTGTAATTACCGAGCCTGTTGAATTTCCTTACAATCCATTAAATTTTGTAGTTACCAATCACTTTTTCTTTTTCCTTATGAAACTGTCGAATTTCTCCCGAACACCATATATATATATATATATATATATATATATATATATATATATATATATATATATATATATATATATATGATTGCCCCTCCCGAACACCCTGAATATGAGGAGTAAATGAATTTTATTATATTATCATATTATGCAAAGTATACAAGAATTAAAAGATCCTGTATTGGTTTAATTTTTAAATACATTTTATTGTTTATTTTGGTGTGTAATGAACCTATTATTAAATGAGGTTTTTTAGATTATTTGTTTAAGTAGTATCTGTATCCCTTTACGAAAATAATTCTGATATCGGTCTCTTAAAGGGATATGTTACCCAAATCATCCCATTTAATAAATTCATTACAATCCAAAATAAACAAAGAAAACAGATGTACAAATTACACCCGTACTTAATTTATATATAGACTTACAATATTCCTACAAAGGCATAAACCCTTTTAGCTAAAAACATATCCGCACAATATTCACAGAACACCACAACTCTCATTATAAAAAGAAATTAAATGGTTACATCTTGGATACATGTTGATAGCCCAATATTACCAAGCAGTTACAAAGGCAATATCATTACCTTAAATCGGTCGTGATTCCTGCTGAAGAGAATGTGATACTTTCATTTTTATTTTATTTTCCTCGCCAGAGAAAGGCGTAAGTTTATTCCTAAATATAGTTGCACAAATATTTCTTATCATGCTTCATTCGTTAACATCTAACTCTCCACAGTCGTCGTAATTCGGAGAATAAAGATATTAGATGTATTTTTATACAAGTGATCATCGTTTTTTCTCAAGTTCAGCGTCAGTGTACAAGCCAATACGAACAACTTAAGAAGCAGTATACAACTAATAGATCTTTTGTCATTTTTGATATGTCAATGTACAACATTCGGACGGAGACTCCAGCCCATGCCTACAGAAGTAAAACACGTTTTACATGGGTATATAATTTCAACTGATCGAACCACTCCATATAACCCCAAGGTTATGGACAGTGTGAAGGTTATAACGGTATATATGGAAAGCAGTTACTCTAGCACTCAAAACGCAACGCTAACATATAACACGTTTTTTTTGTAGATAACAATGAAGATGAGGACACTAGTCCGAATAACACAGATATGCTAGATTCTTTATATTTGATACGCACTCTACTATCAACAGATATGAACGCTACCCCTCATGAACGATTATTCAATCATTCTCACTGATATTCGAATGGCTATTCTATTCTAACATGGCGGACATGGAAAAGGTGATGTAAATAACTAAGGAATTGCGAATTGAGTAATGATATAGTTTCGCTTACATACAGACAAACACACAATCTCCATTATAATGAGATTTACTTATGCATAAAGAAGAAGAGTGCGTGGATTATGGGGCGTGGGTTAAATTTTAATTGATTTACAAAAAGAAATTGTAAACGATAGATTCTTTTGATGTAATTTTGCTTTCCCTCCGAGAAGACATGATCTGTTCGTCATTTCCTTTTTCTGAACAAAGCCGCGAGAATCTCCGTCTTTGTCTCGCAGCCATCTTGATTGTTTTGTTGCAACACAAGCCTTGTGTGTCGTCTGGGGATGTGGGCAGTGGCAAGTTTTAAACAAACAAACAAAATTATCAACATCGGGCAACGTGATATGACAGTGTCAAAGAGAAAGAAAAAACGAACATTCACTTTAGGGCAATGATATAATGAATAATAATTAAAATAGAATACCTATATATGCATCAAAATATTTTACTTATATATATATATATATATATATATATATATATATATATATATATATATATAGTTATTTACTAAGCATAGCTTAGATGCGGCACAAGAACAGAAGTAAGGTGCACCCAGTGAGAATCGAACTCACTTATGCTGGTCTGCTAATCTAGTTTGATAAACATTACACCACATGAGGTGCCTCTTATATATATATATATATATATATATATATATATATATATAGAGAGAGAGAGAGAGAGAGAGAGGAGGTAGAGATAGATAGATAGAGAGAGAGAGAGAGAGAGAGAGAGAGAGGAGGTAGAGATAGATAGATAGATAGATAGAGAGAGAGAGAGAGAGAGAGAGAGAGAGAGAGAGAGAGAGAGAGAGAGAGAATATGCTATATTTATAAGTAAATAGTGTTCAATATCATTCATAGAGCATGTGCATCTATGTTAGGGTAGCGTAGATATGAAGTCAACGGCACTTGGTAACAGACACTTTCTCGCCAATGTGATTTTCAAATTAGTTTGAAAATCGCATCGGCGATATATTGGTGTGTAATAAACCTATTATTAAATGAGGTGTTTTAACTTATTTATTTAAGTAGTATCTTTATCCCTTTCAGAAAATATTTCGAAAAAATTTCGGCGATATTTTGGTATGTAATGAACCTATTATTAAATGAGGAGTTATTGGAGTAAATATAGAAATAAATCCGATAATATTAAGAAATTTGATAAAACAAGTGTTCCAAAAATAAGATGAATTTATTTATCGACGCTTAAACGTTTCGGTTTCTTTAAACCTTCATCAGGATGTATTATGGGGTGAAGAAATTGATTGATGTTTTATAGATGACAGGAGATTAAAAAAAATCTTTATAAATTTTTTTTTTTTTTAATTTTTATATTTTTCATAAAGATTTTTTTTAAAAGATTCTTTTATAAAGATTTTTTTAACTCCTGTCATCTATAAAACATCCATTAATTTCTTCACCCCATAATACATCCTGATGAAGTTTTAAAGAAACCGAAACGTTTAAACGTCGATAAATAAATTCATCTTGTTTTTGGAACACTTGTTTTTTCAAATTTCTTAATATATATATATATATATTATATATATATATATATATATATATATAATGAATCGCGTCTATTTTGGTATGTACGTGTCGATTTATAACTCTAAAGCATTAAATTAAAATGGTCCGGAATATATTACAAGTGGGGACAGCCCGGGGGTTTATTTCTGAAGAGATTTCTGCTACAGAGCTTGGTTTCGAGAAGTTTACTTGTTCTTCTGCGATAGTTCTTTCTCACGTTTTCTTTCATCTCTGATTGTTTGATGGTGTCCGCTTTCAGTATTCCCAAGTACGTGTAGTCCTCTTTTTATTCGAATGTTTCTTAAGCAATTCTCAATGTTGGCGAGACCTCTTCCACCTTCCTTTCTTGATACATATAGCCTTTCTTTATAATCTCTCTGGTGTAATGCTTTGTCCATCGTCATTAATTTTTTGTCTTTTGATCTTAGTCGGAGTTCCTGTCTTGTCAATTCTAAGAATGGTCCTGAGTATCTTATAATGGGGACACCCCAGGTATGTATTCCCCTGATGAGAGTTCTGCTACAGGGCTTGGTCTTTTGTAGTTTTCTCGTTCTTTTAAGATATTCCTTTTTTTCTTTTTTTTTCTTCTTTCATCTCTGTTTGATTTTGTTCGCTTCCAATATTTGTAAATCACCTTTTATCCATGTGTTCTTATTATTTCCTTATTTGTTAATGTATTCCTTCCATTATTTCGCTTTTCCTCCTTTTCATCACTAGCATAGCACATTTTTCAATGCCGAATTCCATTCCCATATCCTTGCTATATATTCTTATAGTTTGTACAGGGGTTTCCAGTTCGCTTTTTTATTCTTGAAAAAATATTGATATAATCCATGTACATAAGGTGGTTCATTTTTTCCTGTGATTTTGTGACATCTTTCTTAGCATATAGTTGAGTGGCATCATTGCTATAACAATATTATATCACAGTCTTTTTGGCTGAGTGGTAGAGGCGATGGACTAGAAATCCATTGGGGTCTCCCCGCATAGTTTCGAATCCTATCGGCGACGTTTGTTTTTTAACTGTTTTTTTCTTTCTTTTTGTATTAAACAAAGGTTGGAAAGGCTCCCTTCAATCAATCGGCTGGTCACGTCAAGCCTTAGAACATATACGATTCTCATGACTCTGTTGCTTTTAGGGAAAACCCCCAACATCTTTTATCATATATGTGCTAGAAGGTAGTGGCTGAAGGTCTAGAGTTTTGGGCGAATTTTTGTGATTGTCAGGACACTATTGACATTATGGTAAACCCTAAAACTTTGGGAAGGTTTTTAACGTGACTTCCCTTTCTTCCCTGCATTTATCCAACATATCTGGTCACATGACAACATGTCAGGTCACATGACATCCCATTTCTAATTTATTGGGAAATTCAGTTGATACATTCAAGTAAATTTTGTATAATTCTATCAGGTCTATCAATATTCAAATCACAAAACTTGATTTATCTTTTACTTGTCCGCATTTTTTTAGATGAGGCTTGATGTGAATAATTTTTATATTTCGGACTGTTGTCCTCATCTTTGTTGTGATGAACCAACCTAGGAAATCATTATTAATAGTTTGCCTGTTGATCAAACAGGCATCAAATAACTTTTTTCCCGAAAGATAGTTGTTACGATTTTATGGGTTATCGTTTTGGTTTCAAGCACGAGCACTTGTTCAGCGGAAATCATTGGTAAAGAATCCTTTCGTTCTCCTTAGTATTGTAAGTTCCTTCGTCAATGATTGCAAATGGATGTCTGTTCAGTATCAGTGATTAAGTAGTCAACTAGCCACGCATTATGGCTGTTGATTGGTGGAGGAATAAACCACGTGACCCCATTTGGTCTATAAATTTAGGTGGTGAATTGTAGCATACCTTATATATCCAAAATATTTCAACAATCGTGCTAGTGAGTTTCCTTGGAAAATGCCTTTTAAAATTCTCACTTCTGTTAGGGTTTTTTCCTCCCGCTGATGATTCTACTTTCTAGATTTCCATCGATTTTGTGATGGAATTTATAACCTTGTCAGATATTTTGTACATTTTAAACGTTCTATAATCTAAGTTTGCGGGACCATGTCATAGACCTTCCTGTAGTCGATCCATACC
>CM042145.1:93676740-93696740 GCA_023376005.1 Doryteuthis pealeii
TTCTTTAAGAAGCTTACCAAGTACGAAGAGAAGCTTACCGGGTCCGACAAGGTTTCCGAATTCGACAAGAAACACCTGAAGAAGGCCGGAGGGGCACATTAGCCGAAACGTTGTGTAGATAAAAATAAAGATTTGAACAATAGTCCAAATGAAACAAATAATACAAATCATCAAGCCCTGTCTAAAAAATTCAGAGAACAAGTGAACATTAATAACACATTTTATGTCAGATGTCTGTGTGTTGTTGTTTTTTTTTTTTTAGAATACTGTATTTATATAGACTAGCAGGACCCGTGGATACAATCTAATTATTAAAATGTTTGATATGTTTACTTAAAACCCTGACAATATGTAAAAAGATGATAAAAATGATTCTAATTTTAACTAATTTTGTTGTTGTCATGTTGCATTGTGCTGTCGCTTCGTTACCTTAACAGTTTTTCCATCATCGGATGCAGAGTTTTTTTTTCTCTTGCAGCCACGACCTTCTTTTTGATGATAATTTCCAGTTTTTCTTATAGGAAAACATTAAATGATGAATAATGGCGGTTCAATTTCTCTTTCGCAATGTCACGAGGTCACTGACCGCAATCATTGAATGCCACAATTTGACCTTTTTCCAAACTCTGAGAACTTTCTTACAAGCCGTTAGCAAAGGAATAATCACAAACTAGGATATCAATTCAACAAAAAGAGAATTCTAAGAAATTTCCTATTTTTGTGGTATTTCTGAAAATTTTCTTTTTACGAAAATTATGACTTTTCGCTACAACTAAGAAACGCGATGCTTAATGACAGAACCCAGGTGGATGAGCAGTTCATGACTTGCAATACTCCACTTTGGCCCTATCTTGGGCTAGACGGGCGGTCGGAGAGGCCCCTTTGATCAATCGGCTGGTCACATCAAGCCCTAGCACCTATATGATTTCCCCAACCCTATTGCCTTTATGGCAAGCCTCAACCCCTTTTTATCATATGGGTGCTAGAATGCGATGGCTGAGGGTCTACATATCCTGGGAATGACGTTAAACTCTATATGATGGTGAGGTTCCAGTTCTGGAGGTTTGGGGAATGTGGAGCACCCCTTCATCACCATTGCTCCCTGGTCTACTCTGACCCGGAGTGGTAGTACCTGTTAGGGTCCCATCTATAGGGTTAAATAGAAAAATGTATTTATAAAAAATTGTATTCTTCATTAAGAATTGATTTATTTCAAAACTTTATCGGCATTAAATGATCCACTGAGGTTGATATGCCGTAAAACAAAACAAAACCAAACAACTAAGGAAATAATAATAATAATAACAAAAAAACAATCACTTCATATTGGCAAGCCATTGAAGTTTCATTAAAATTTGTTGCAATTGTAAAAAAGCAAACAAAACAAAAACTGCTAGGGTTTTTCCATTGTCTCTTGTTTGTCCAATACAGTATATATAGTTGCGCAATGGAAAACTTAACAAATAAGAAAGAAAAAAGAATTAAGGAAAGAAAAGAAAAATCAATTCCCACTTGACGTGTGAAGAGGCAAGCAGATTTCTAATATAGTTATTTTTCTCGTTTTTTCACAAAATTAATATGGAAATCGCTGAAAAAAAAATGACTCATATACAAATGTCTGTTATATTTAGATTCCTATATTTACATGGTGGTGTAATGGTTAAAGTCGTAAGAAATGGAATCGTCGAGCCGAGTTCAAATCCTAGTCAAGGCAGTGTACATTTCACATAGTGCTAATACCCTTTGGAAAGTTATGCATCCACCTGCTCTCCCTCCAGCTATGGGTAAATAGCAGGGCAGAATGGGCTCTTTAACCTTGGTAAGGTAACCAGTCTAGGAGAAGGAAAACTCTGAATTCAACCCTGTTAAACTCCACCTAAAAATGACCTTATGTTTCATCCTGTTCGTGCAGAAGGGTTGGTAAATAAATATGTACATATAAGTAAAAAAAAACAACAAAAAAACTACAAAAAAAACAGAAAAAAAACAAAAAAAACAACAAAAAACAAAACAAAAAAACAGGGAGTCCCCGTGGGGTAGTGGCTAACGTACTGGACTGCGATATCGTCGTAAGGAAGTTCGAAATCCAGTCACACTATTTCCAAATGAATCCCCTCATCATCCCAGCTATGGGTTAAATAGTACCACTACTGTTCTTCTACAAGGATGGCATAAAACCAAACAATTAGAAATCATTGGATTCCTGAAGCCTGGAAGGTTGATATGTCATTAAACAAACAAACCATGCCAATCCACTCGCATTGTAGAATGGGCCGACTGCACCTCCGCAGAGGGGTAAAATCTCTCCCAATGTGGCCACCAATTGGCAATGCGTGGTGACCTGTGATGCTTAAGGACATAATCCCGGTGGCTGAGCAGTCCATGACATGCAACTTCACTTTGAATCCTTACTTATGCTACAGAGGCCCCCTCCGATCAATCGGCTGGTTACATCAAGCCCTAGTATCAATATGATTGTCCCGACCCTATTTCACTTTTGGCTCACCCCAAACCCTTTTATCATGTATCTGTAAAGCGGTGGCTGAGGGTCTTAGTGTCTTGGGTATGAGTTAAACTGCATCTAATGGTGAATTTTCAATTTTGGAACTCTCGGGAGTGTGGAGTACCCCTTTATCACTATTACTCTCAGGTCCAATGTGACCTGGAAAGGTAGTACCTGTTAGGGCCCCGTCTTTGAGTTAAATAGAAATAAAAAAAAAAAAAAAAAGGTTTTAAAAATTGAGTTTAAAAAAAGTGTTGAATATCCATGAAAAATAATAAAACAAAACATCTTCGACATAAAATAACCCAACGAGGGTTGACATGCCGTAAACGTCAACGAACCAACTAAAGCAACCAACCACTCACGCTATTACGTTCACTGTACTTTATGCTTTGTTGATGAGTATCACTTTCCGGGGGAGACATCGTGGCTTAATATCAGTTGAAAACTTCCAGTAGCGTTTTTCTAGGAGTGGGAGTAACGTACTCATCGGTATGTGGCTTTCCAACGGAACTATTACGAACTATTACGACAAATTTAATGCCGATCTATAATTTTATATACACTAACAAATATATGCACTCTCCGGTGCAAGTATTTGGTATTGATGTAATAAAATATTCTATTAAATTAGAAAAACTAATGAAACTAAATAAGAATGCAAATAAAACGATTTGAAACAGAGTGGGGTATAATCGAAAAATAGAACAACTTTGAAACTAACTATTCCATCATTTTCCACCACTCCCGTCTTTTATTGCTAATTTTTTCTAATTTAACTATTTAGTTGAATTAGGAAGTAAAGAATAAAATTGCAGTTATTTCTTCTTGTTATTGGATTTCTTTTAAGAATTATTATCTGGGATGTTTGCTCATATATACTAAAATAAAACCAAACAATTAGAAATCAATCATACTAAGCACATATTTAATAAAGTAAAATTTTTAATATCAATATGCAAATTAGCCTTCCCGTTCACACTGTAAACCGCTATTTTGCTGAATATATAAATACATTTGCATGTTATTAGTTAGTAGACCCGCCCAACGGGGTGGGGGTCCAGTGGCTGCCGACGGGATCGACACAATTTTTTCCACCTGCCAATGCAGGATTCTCGGCTTGTGGGTAGTCCCACATAAATACGAGATCTTGTGTCCAACCCATACAAGTGGGGTATAAGGTAAATACATGTAGACCCGCCCAACGGGGTGGGGGTCTAGTGGCTTCGGCCCTGGATCTTTACAAGTTAATAGCGTCGATCCCAGGGGGCTATACCTGTCCCCTTGATTTAAAGTGGCAGGGCTAGGTTTATTGCCCAGCGCTTGAGGGGCAATGCCGACGGGATCGACGCAATTTTTGTGCGCCCACGTTAAAACGAGACCTTGTGTCTAGCGCTCATAAGTGGGATAAAAGGCAAATAAATGTAGATATGTCCAACACCGGGGGTCCAGTGGCTTCGGCCCTGGATCTTTACAAGTTAAAAGCGTTGATCCCAGGGGGCTATCCACCAGGCAAAACCTGTCCCCTCGATTTAAAGTGGCAGTGCTGGGATTATTGCCCAGCACCTGTGGCGCCCCCTTAAGGGGGAATGCCGACGGGATCAACGCATTTTTTGCACCCGCAACCCATGAGCTCGGTTTGTGGGTAGTCTCACATTAATAGGGCCTTGTGCCTAACCCGTACACGTGGGGTACGTTCTAAATACATAGTATGTATATTAGGCTAACAGAATTAATGATGCTAAACAATTTTATTAATAATTGAGGTTTAAATACAAATAAAATCTTGGAGAATGTGACGTAAATAATTGAGTGAGTTATGGTAATATATGGTAATTGAGTGAGTTATAGTAATATAGTTTCGGTTACAGACAGACAAACACGCAATCTCCATTATAATATGATATTACTTTATAGACTGACCTTGAATATCCAGTTGAAACTTTTCGAACATGTTTTTCTTAATGTGAATAGTAGATTAATTATAAGAAATATTATTTGTTGGTAAAATTCTATATCCTTTAGGGTTATCAATAAATGATAATGAATAAGACGTTCATTAAATCCAGTGTTTGTAAAATACTATGAAATCAAGATAATACCATATAAAAAAATAATGTCGTTAAAAAAAAAACAATATAAAAATGATCAATGTTGAATAATTGATTACAGAACAGTACGGCACAAAAGTCTTCCAGTTTGACACATGGCACAACGGATATAAGGGTTGAATTAATACAGTTCTACGTGACAATCATCGGTAGGTTGAAAATTCAATCCTGACAACGGGCGATTATCTATATATTAATACTCTTGTTCCTTAATCTTCCGACCGTTATCAACTTGCAATAAATACCCTCTGGTTAAAAATGAGACCGTCTAAAATTAAATGCAAAAATGTAAATCCTGATTATCTTGTGTCGCTTATCTGCCGAATTCTTATTTCTTATGAGTGTCGTCCCCTCAGCTAAATAATAGACCATTGCGTTTTTATTATAAAGAAAGAAAGGGAAGAAAAAGGAATGCTACACAGAAAAATATAATAAGAAATAAATAAAAATAGTAGGAGAAAGATAGAGAAAGGGGGTGAGCGTACTGAAGCAATAAAGCTAATCTGTTTCAATCGACCATAATGAAAAGATGAAGAGAGAGAGAGAGAGAGAGAGAGAGATGAATCATGATTAGTATACTTTTTACATATATAAATTCGACGGGGCGGCCTAAAGTCGAGGGAGTCTATCCCCTTTTCAATAGCGCTAGACTAAAGAGATTGTTTTTAGCATCTGAGGTGGAGCGCCACACCTACCATCAGCTCCCTACTTTACCGCACAGATCCCTGTGCTACTCATACGCTGAGTTGGCGAGGACCGGTATCGAACTAGGAACCTTGTGGTTTCTAGCCGAACGCTCTACCGACTGAGCTAACCCGGCCCATTTTACATATATAATAAGAAATAAATAAAGATATTAGAGGATATATATAGAGAGGGGGGGCGAAAGTGCTGAAGAAATAACGTTAATCTGTTTCAATTGACCACAATGTAAAAAGAGAGAGAGAGAGAGAGAGAGAGAGAGAGAGAGAGAGAGAGAGAGAGAGAGAGTTTGAATCATGATTATTATACTTTTTACATATTAAACTATTTGGTAATAGCTCTTAGGTAAGCATATCAAACGTTGTAATAATTAAATTATCACACTATGGTATATCCACAGGTCTCGCTAGTAACATAGAATACTAATATCGCTTAACACTTGTATCTGGTCATGGTTAACGGACTGAGAACAGTCTACCCCGGTGGACTGAATAAAGGGTTCGTTTCGAAGTTCCGTGAAAGCTCCTACGTTCGACAAGAAGGTTCCCGAATTCGACAAGAAACACCCGAAGAAGGCCAGAGAGTATATCGGCCGAAGATTTTTGCATATAACAATAAAGATGAGTACAACAGTCCGAAATATCTAAACAATACAAATTATCAAGTCTCATCTAAAAAGTCTGATAAACAAAACTCTTCCATAGGGGACATTTGTAAATTCGAATCTTAATCATTTTGTGAGCATTTCTATAGAATGAGAACAATGTACACTAGAGGATTTAATAAAAGATTTAATTTGAAATCCCCAGGTAATCAAATTTAATAATGCCAGAGGTTACAAAGGCTGAAACATTGAAAATAACAAACAAGATGTGGAAAATAATGCTAACAGAATAATATATAATACTGTCATCATCTTTGTTGTTTTTGACAATTTCATATGAATTTATTCTTCAGCCTCCCTTGATGAGAAGAGAGAGAGAGAGAGAGAAAGAGAGAGAGAGAGAGAGAAGAGAGAGAGAGAGAGAGAGAGAGAGAGAGAGAGTACAAGACCTTAGCCCTCAGTTCTGGGAATCTTTTGTTCTTGATGAGGTGATGAAAATAAAAAAGGTAGAAAAAGGTCCAATAATATATTGGCCAAAATACTCTTTGCAAAAGAACCCTTTTATATCAATCTATTCTTCGGCCTTCCTTGGTCAGAAAGAGAGAGAGAGAGAGAGAGAGAGAGAGAGAGAGAGAGAGAGAGAGAGAGAGAGAGAGTATATTGGCCAAAATACTGTTTGCAAAAGAACAAAGATGGTTGGTTCGTTGAATTTTACGGCCTTCATCACCATTACTCCCTGGTCCACTCTACCCCGGAGTGGTAGTACCTTTTAGGGAGTTGAATAGATTTTAAAAGTGGTGTTCATAAAAATGTGGTTTAAAAAATGAGTTCTGAAAAAAAAAAGCCAACAAAAATGAATAAAGCAAAACGTCTTCGGCATGAAATAACCAAAGAGGTGGCATGTGCTCCTACCAAATAATGTTATCGACAAATCAACAAACAGTAGATGCTCCTATAATAAATAGTGGGTATTAGTTTATAACCAATACTAAGTCCTTATAATGCATTAGTACATCCATTGGTACACTAACATTAAATACCCGGTGAAAAAGACAAAACAACTAATATATGCATGAACGATGCATATAACATGTAATAAAACAACTAATATATGTATGAACAATGCTTACAACATGTAATAAAAACAACTAATATATGCATGAACAATGCATATAACATGTAATAAAACAACTAATATATGTATAAACATTGCATACAACATGTAATAAAACAACTAATATATGTATGAACAATGCATATAATGTAATAAAACAACTAATATATGCATGAACAATACATACAACATGTAATAAAACAACTAATATATGTATGAACAATACATACAACATGTAATAAAACAACTAATATATGCATGAACAATATATACAACATGTAATAAAACGACTAATATATGCATGAACAATATATACAACATGTAATAAAACGACTAATATATGCATGAACAATATATACAACATGTAATAAAACAACTAATATATGCATGAACAATATATACAACATGTAATAAAACGACTAATATATGCATGAACAATATATACAACATGTAATAAAACAACTAATATATGCATGAACAATATATACAACATGTAATAAACAACTAATATATGCATGAACAATATATACACACAATACATGTAATAAAACAACTAATATATGCATGAACAATACATACAACATGTAATAAAACAACTAATATATGCATGAACAATATATAAACATGTAATAAAACAACTAATATATGCATGAACAATATATACAACATGTAATAAAACGACTAATATATGCATGAACAATATATACAACATGTAATAAAACAACTAATATATGCATGAACAATATATACAACATGTAATAAAACAACTAATATAAGCATGAACAATACATACAACATGTAATAAAACAACTAATATATGCATGAACAATACATACAACATGTAATAAAAAACTAATATATGTATGAACAATACATACAACATGTAATAAAACAACTAATATATATGCAATGCATACAACATGTAATAAAACAACTAATATATGCATGAACAATATATACAACATGTAATAAAACAACTAATATATGATGAACAATACATACAACATGTAATAAAACAACTAATATATGCATGAACAATACATACAACATGTAATAAAACAACTAATATATGCATGAACAATACATACAACATGTAATAAACAACTAATATATGATGAACAATATATACAACATGTAATAAAACAACTAATATATGCATGAACAATACATACAACATGTAATAAAACAACTAATATATGCATGAACAATATATACAACATGTAATAAAACAACTAATATATGTATGAACAATACATACAACATGTAATAAACAACTAATATATGCATGAACAATGCATACAACATGTAATAAACAACTAATATATGCATGAACAATATATACAACATGTAATAAAACAACTAATATATGCATGAACAATACATACAACATGTAATAAAACAACTAATATATGCATGAACAATATATACAACTAATATATGCATGAAATACATACAACATGTAATAAACAACTAATATATGCATGAACAATACATACAACATGTAATAAAACAACTAATATATGTATGAACAATACATACAACATGTAATAAACAACTAATATATGCATGAACAATACATACAACATGTAATAAAACAACTAATATATGTATGAACAATACATACAACATGTAATAAAACAACTAATATAAGCATGAACAATACATACAACATGTAATAAAAACTAATATATGCATGAACAATACATACAACATGTAATAAAACACTAATATATGCATGAACAATACATACAACATGTAATAAAGCAACTAATATAAGCATGAACAATACATACAACATGTAATAAAACAACTAATATAAGCATGAACAATACATACAACATGTAATAAAACAACTAATATATGCATGAACAATACATACAACATGTAATAAACAACTAATATATGCAGAACAATGACAACATTACATACAACATGTAATAAAACAACTAATATATGCATGAACAATACATACAACATGTAATAAAACAACTAATATATGCATGAACAATACATACAACATGTAATAAAACAACTAATATATGCATGAACAATATATACAATGTAATAAAACAACTAATATAAGCATGAACAACATACATGTAATAACAACTACATGAACAATACATACAACATGTAATAAAACAACTAATATATGCATGAACAATACATACAACATGTAATAAAACAACTAATATATGCATGAACAATACATACAACATGTAATAAACAACTAATATATGCATGAACAATATATACAACATGTAATAAAACAACTAATATATGCATGAACAATACATACAACATGTAATAAAACAACTAATATATGCATGAACAATATATACAACATGTAATAAAACAACTAATATATGTATGAACACAATACAACATGTATAAAACAACTAATATAAGCATGAACAATACATACAACATGTAATAAAACAACTAATATAAGCATGAACAATACATACAACATGTAATAAAGCAACTAATATAAGCATGAACAATACATACAACATTAATAAAACAACTAATAAGCATAACAATATACAACATGTAATAAAACAACTAATATATGCATGAACAATACATACAACATGTAATAAAGCAACTAATATAAAATGAACAATACATACAACATGTAATAAAACAACTAATATAAGCATGAACAATACATACAACATGTAATAAACAACTAATATATGCATGAACAATACATACAACACATGTAATAACAACATACAACATGTAATAAAACAACTAATATATGCATGAACAATACATACAACATGTAATAAACAACTAATATATGCATGAACAATGCATACAACATGTAATAAAACAACTAAATATTGCATGAACAATACATACAACATGTAATAAAACAACTAATATATGCATGAACAATACATACAACTAATATATGCATGAACAATACATACAACATGTAATAAAACAACTAATATAAGCATGAACAATACATACAACATGTAATAAAACAACTAATATATGCATGAACAATACATACAACATGTAATAAACAACTAATATATGTATGAACAATACATACAACATGTAATAAAACAACTAATATATGCATGAACAATATATACAACATGTAATAAAACAACTAATATATGCATGAACAATATATACAACATGTAATAAAACACTAATATATGCATGAACAATATATACAACATGTAATAAAACGACTAATATATGTATAAACAATGCATACAACATGTAATAAAACAATTAATATATGTATGAACAATACATACAACATGTAATAAAACAACTAATATATGCATGAACAATACATACAACATGTAATAAAAAACTAATATATGCATGAACAATACATACAACATGTAATAAACAACTAATATATGTATAAACAATGCATACAACATGTAATAAAACAATTAATATATGTATGAACAATACATACAACATGTAATAAAACAACTAATATATGTATAAACAATGCATATAACATGTAATAAAACAACTAATATATGTATGGACAATACATACAACATGTAATAAAACAACTAATATATGTATAAACAATGCATATAACATGTAATAAAACAACTAATATATGTATGAACAATACATACAACATGTAATAAAAATAACATAATATATTTGTGCCAAACAGGTAAACTGTACCCAATGCTCCAAAGAGCAACGAAACAATGTTTGGTAATAAAATAAAGATAATGTAAAGTTTTATCCTACTTTTGTTTGAAGGGTTTTTATAGCCACAATATGGCTGTAGGATTTATCTCGTTAGAGAGAGGTCAGAAGAGGTATTTGTCTGAATTATTGACATGAGGCTTGATAATTAGTATTATTTGGATTATTCGGACTATTTTCGTCATCTTCATTGTTATCTATACAACGTTTCGACCGATGTGCCCTCTGGCCTTCTTCAGGTATATATTTTCGGACTCAGGAATATACTCGAACTCGGGAACCTTCTTTTCGAACTCGGGAACGTTTTTATCGTAATCGGGAACGTTCTTGTCGTGATCTTCAAGAGTTCGAAAAAAAGGTTCCCGAGTTCGAAAAGAAGGTTCCGAGTACGAGAAGGCCTCTGAGTCCGACAAGAAACACTGGAAGAAGGCCGGAGGGCACTTCGGCTGAAACGTTGTACAGATAACAATAAAGATTTGAACAATAGTCCGAATAATCCAAATAATAATAGTAAGAATAGGTGTTCACTCCGCCAAAATCATGACCAGAAAGAGGACGAGAAAAAGGTGTTTTGTTTCTCACATGACCAACGTTCAGGAGATGAGAGAAACGATGTCTCAAGAGACACAAAGAAGACACACCTCCAAACTAAGATAAGATAACTCCTTGTTACCCCACAGAATCAAAACTTTAGGTACGTTATCTCTAGTTAACAAGCGATTTAACAAAGCAACGATCTTTTAAAATATACATTTTATGTATACATTTACCAACACCTCCGCCCGGGTAGGATGTGACACAAGGTGAATGTCTTAAGCGTAATTTAACAGGTTTGAATTCAGAGTGGTTACTTAGCCAAATTTCGAGAGCCCAGTCCCCCTATTATTTACCCATAGCTGGAAGGAGAGTACTTGGAATCATACCTTTTCCTTTGCTATGTGAAATACAAATACCACGTCCCAGATTTGAACTCGGGTCGACGGGTCCATATCCTGCGAATCTAACCATTACACTACGCGCCTCCATATCGGTTGTAAATCTGAAGTCACTTGATTTCGAAAACTAGAAATCTGTTACTTGAAGTTTCATGTGTCGCAAATGTTAGATTGGTTAGTTGGTTGAATTTTACGGCATGTCAACCCTTGTTGGGTTATTTTATGCCGAAGACATTGTTCTATTCATTCTTGAAGGGTATTGAACATTTTTTCACTCAATTTTTTAAACACATTTTCTAACTCATTTTTTTCTCTATTTAACCAGTAGATGGGACCCTAACAGGTTCTACCATTCCGGGCCAGAGTGGACCTGGGGGTAATGACGATTAAGGGGTACTCAACATTCCCAGAGCTCGCCACTAGATGCAGTTTAATCTCATACTCAGGACACTAAGACTCTCAGCCACCATATGTGGAGAAGTAAGGATGAACTGATATTCCCCTATGGATTCATACTCACTGTTGGCTATCCAGCAAAAACTTATATTTGTCAGTTCTGTGAAGACACTGGGTGCCATCTGGATGACTTCCAAGAGTGATGGCCAATAGAAACGGATGGAGAGAGAGAGAGAGAGAGAGAGAGAGAGAGAGAGAGAGAGAGAGAGAGAGAGAGAGAGAGAGAGAGAGAGTAATTTCTGAGATGCGTTGATGATGAGGAGAGGGAGGAACTTTATTGAATTCATATGAAGTGGTAATAGTATTGCTATCATCATTTTAGTACTAAGCACAATACAAAGTATACAAAAGGAAACAGTTTAATTTTTTACTATGACTGAGATTTTAAAATATCCTATTTCAGAAAGAAAATAGTTCAATTACAAATTAAGAGTCTTTTAGCACATATATGGTAAACTGTAAGTAAAGTAAAGTGGTCGATGTGGCCTAAAGTCGGTATCAGCCAGACAGCGGGAGAGTCTATTCACTTTTCATTAAGACTTGACCAAGGAGATTTTTTGGGCGTCTGAGGTGGAGCGCCACACCTACTATCAGCTCCTCATTTTACCGCACATATCCTTGTGCTACTCATACGCTGAGTTGACAAGGGCCGATATCGAACCAGGAACCTTGCTATTCCAAGGCAAGTGCTCTACCGACTGAGCTAAACCGCGGTACTAGTAATAAACTGTATTAGTATACTTAACACTTTGTTGTAACACCTTTTGCATTCACTATTTCTTTCATTCATTCTTGTAACGAACCAATTATATCAAGACAAGTCTCCTATGACACTGCTGACCATACTCCAGTAAAGACCTTCGATTCTTCAAGATTTGATGGATAGTATTTTCTTAATCTCCCCTTGAGAATTCCTTATAAATTTTCTATTGGATTTGCATCTTAGCTATTTGCAGCCATTCAAGTACTGCTATTCGCTTTTCTCTGGAACATTCTTTTATACTTTCGATTTGTGGGGGTGGGTAGAGCAAGGTCATGCTGGAAAATGAATTCATTGTCCCCAAACTTGTTCTCAATGTATGGGATAGAGGAATGATCAAGGAAATCCTGATAGACAGCAGCATTAATCGATCTTTTCAAGAAGCAGATCTGTCCAGAATGCATCCCCAAAACCATTACAGATTGAGGGTATTCTGCGCCTTTTTTCACTCATTTGACATTATACATCTTGCATGACTTTCTCTAGACGTGAGGGCCACGAAGGAAATACAGATTCATCACTGAAGATGACTTAATTCTGTTCATCAACATACAAAATTTAATGATCTCTTGCTTTTATATACCCACTCCATATTGGGCATATAATGGGGAGAGAGTAGAGGAGAGGAGAGGTGTTCCTAGGATCAAAGGACCCTTACGTCTGCTTCCTTCAGCTAACGGCCAGAAACTAACTAAACGTAATTTCCGTTCTCATGTCTTCCCATTGGCGTACGCCAGGGCGTCTACTAAAGGCTATTACTTATAATTTGAATTTCGGTTACAGACAGACAGGCATTGAATCTTCATTATATATAGATTAAAGTACCAGGGAGTAAATCCCAGATTATTTGCATATATCTAATTGATATACTTTAAAAGTAAACTGATCAATCTTAAACAAATATGACCTAAGAAACAGTGGGTTAAGTTAAATATTCTGCATAAAATTATGGTCCCTAAGGTCAAGTCAATATTCTTACAAAAAGGCTGCTTCCTAGAGTAGTGTCAATATACTTAAAAAATCCCTGTGTTCAAGTCAATATTTATGACAAATGTCGCTCCTGTGGTCAAGTGGATATTCATGCAATAAATCTGGTCCCGTGGATCAAGTTAATATTTATGCAGAATAATCTGGTTCCCATGGGAGTAAACATTCTTGCAAAATGTCTGGCATCTTGAATCATGTCTATATTCAAGCCAAAAAAATCTGTTCCCCAGGGTCGTCAATGTTTTTGAAAAATGTCTGGTCTCTCGAGTTAAGTTAATATTCAAGCAAAAAATCTAGTCCCCTCGGTCGCACAATTTTTGCAAAATTCAGTTCCATAGGATCAAGTCAATATTTTTGTAAAAGGTATCCTCCCTAGGGTCAAGTAAATATTATTGCAGAATTCTGGTCCCTAGCGTCATTGATATTTTTGCCCAAAATTCTGGTACCTTGGTTTAAATCAATAGTCTTGCAAAAAGCATTGTCCCTAGGGTCAAGTTAATATTCTTGCAAAATGTCTGCTCTCAGACCATGATCCACACAAATACACTAAATAGTAGTTTTGATGGAAGAATACGAAAATAATAATAAAATCGATAAAATCAGAAAAGTAACCACGTGGAATAAAAATATATAAAAAAAAAAGACCGAGAGAAAACGAGAAAAGACGATAAAAAAGTCTTATTAATCAATGCTTAATTAAATAAATCTTGATTGATTGATAATTCATGGAAATATCATTAAGAAAATTAAAACGTGTCGGCTTATTGAGAAAGCAGAAAAGAAAGGGAGCTAATCACAAACAAAAAAATGTCTTAAGTGCCTGACGTTTTAAATTGCTTAGACCCAAAGGTACAAAGCCATTAATGTAGACTTCTGACCTCTGGTGATGAGTTAATTAAAAGGACTTCATTAAAAAAGGGGAGATAACTTTTTTTTTGTTTTAATTCATTGGTTTTCCCGCTACTTTATTTGCTTTATCATTTAACAAGAGTGAAATAATAAAGAAACAGTGAATCTTTTATGAAAAGATATAGAAAGATAACAACCAGTATTACACAAAAGCGTGAAAACATCTTTATGTGACATTTTTCTGCGTACATATACACATAGTTGATTGGTTGGTTGGCTTGGTTGGTTGGTTTTTTTACGACATGTCAATCCTAGGTTTATTTCATGCCGAAGACGTTTTGTTTTATTCGATCTTGTTGAGTATTCAATTTTTTAAAAATTGTTACGATTCATGTGGCCATTTCAGGGCTGTAGGTGAAAGTACCTATACTAAAATTGGAACGATACAGAGATTAAATTCTATTTCTTAGAATATAGAGCATTTATAGTTGTAATAAAAAGTTTTTCTTTTACCACGGTTTCGATGTTCACGGTACACCATCCTCAGAACAACTAAAATTATAGGTAGCTAATTTTATACATATACTTGTTTGGTCTAGAATTATTTTTATTTCTCTATCTGTCATTTTAATTAGTATACACTTTATCATTTAAATCTAGACTACTTCTCTTTGAAGATAAAGATCAGTTTTCCATCAGCTGTCTTTAACTATTATCCCATTTTTTATCATTTTGTTTATACCTTATTTATATAATAAATCAACTAAACAGTACTTTTCTTAAATATGTATATATATATATATATATATATATATATATATATATATATAATAATATATCTAATATAATATATATATATATATATATAATATATATATATATATATATATATATATGAAGAAAGGAAGTGAATCCGACAGTATGTAGCATATTAAGAAAAATGAAAAAACACAGGTTTAAATGGGTTAAGTGGTGAGTTTATTGTCAAACATGACACGCAAATTCATGAAGCGTTCTATATTTTGGGGGGCACCTCACGTGGTGTAATGGTTAGCAAGCTAGATTTGCAGACCATTATTTAGCAAGTTCGATTCTCATTGTGTACGCCATACTTCTGGCCTTGTACCACATCTAAGTTAAGCTTAGTTTTTAGGGCACCTCACGTGGTGTAATGGTTAGCAAGTTAGATTAACAGAGCATTGTTAGTGAGTTCGATTCATCGAACATCCTATATTTCTGTGCCACATCTAAGCTAAGCATAATGAATAACTATACCACAAATACACCAACATTCAATGTTTTTAACCACATCCGCTAGTCAATATTAATTCATTACCGTTCATTCTCGCTGATGAAGTGACTATTTGACCATTTCATCCCCTATAATTTCCTAGTATCTAGATTTTTTACCACCTACGAGGTATGTCATTTTTTATTTCAAATCAAACGACAAATACAAGTTATCCCATTCAAAATTAATCTCCCTGGAGTCTAATGCACTTTCCCATCCTTCTCTGCGGCACTTGCATGCACTCCTGGAAGGATTTTTCCGTGATTCTCCGTAGCTCTGTCGTCACGGCCTTTTTGATATAACGCACATTCTCAAAACGGGTTCCCTTGATGACCCCCTTGAACTTGAGAAAGAGGAAAAAATCACATGAAGCCAGGTCGGGAGAGTAGGGAGGTTGCTCCAGCTCAGTGATGTTTTTCTGGGCCAGGAACTTTCGGATACTCAAGGCAGTGTGGGCAGATGCTTTGTCATGGTGAAGCACACACGAGTTGTCCTGCCACATCTCTCGCCTCTTCTTGCGCACTGAACGAAACAAACGCCGCAGCATCTCCTTGTAGACACGCTGGTTGATCGTCTGGCCCTGTGGCTAGAACTCGCAGTGGACGATGCCCCTCACATCTTTTGTGACACCAGTCTTGGAACTTTTCTGACATACCTCGTAAAAAGTTGTGTCCGCAGTAAGCATTGATATTATATTTCATTTTTTACCAAGCTATTGGTTAAATAGTACCACTACTGTTCTTCTACAAGGATAGTTTTGGCATTAAATAATTCACGAAAGTTGATATGCCATTCAACAAAGAAACCAAACAAAACCAAAAGTAATTCAGGAACTGAGCCCCAGTGGTGTAGTGGATAACGTGCTGTGAGGGGCTGAGTCCCAGTGGTGCAGGGAATAACGTACTGGACTGCGACATCGCTGTAAGCAAGTTTGAACCTCAGGTGTGCTATAACGTTCATTTACAGACTAATGCCCATGGGAAAGGTATGAACTCCCTCATACCCAGATATGGGTTAAATAGTACCAGTACTGTTCTTCTATTAGATGGAAGGAGAGGCCCCCCCTCCGATCAATCGGCTGGTCACGTCATGCCCTAGCACCTATATGATTGTCCCGACCCTATGACAAGCCCCAACTCTTTTTATCATATAGAAGGCGGTGGCTACGTGTGTTCATGTCCTGAAATGACGTTAAACTCTATCTGATAGTAAGGTTCAAGTTCTGAAGGTCTGGGAATGTGGAAGCACCTCTTCGTTACCATAGGCCCACCCTGACCCACAGTGGTAGTATTTGTTAGGGTCCCATCTATGGGTTAAATAGAAAAATGTTTATGAAAAAATTGAGTGTCCATTAAGAATTAATTTATTTCAAAACTTTGTCGGTATTAAATGACCCACCCAGATTGATATGCCGTAAAACAAAAACAAACTAGGATGGATTTGGCATTAAATAACCCACAAAGGTTGATATGCCATAAAACAAAGAAACCACACCAAGATTATTCAGTTGGAGGTGGTTTTCTGAGAGGCAAGCATAATGTCCTGGGTATGACGTTAAACTATCTGATGGTGAAGTTCCAATTCTGGAGCTCTAGGGAATGTGGAATACCCCTTTTATCCCCATTACTCCCATGTCCACTCTGACTCAGAGTGGTAGTACCTGTTATGGGTTAAATGTGTTTAAAACAAATTAAGGACCCATCAAGAATGAATAAAACTGTTGGATTCTTTTGGGGTATACGGTGTGCTGAAGTTTGCAACTTGTATTTATAGACTGTTCCAAAACAGCGTTGGCGGAATCGGCCAATCAAAACGCTCAAATATATATTTGATTTGCTATTTAAAGGCGTTGATAAATTGCCGCAAAATTGATCGCTAAATGTACAGACGAACGGGCAAGGATTATACAACTCCCTAAGCACGGACCAACTGATGAGGATTATACAATTCTTTAACACGGATCAGCTGAAAAAATGAAAACTGATACTACATCTTTCTACTTCTAAAAACTGATCAAACTTTATGCCACAAGGGATCTTCACTGTAAAACTGCTTTCACCTACAGCCTCTAAATGGCCACACGAATTCGTAACAAAAACAAAACATCTTCGGCATAAAATAACCCAATGGGTTGACATGCCGTAAAACCAAAATGAGCCAACTAACCAGCGAGCATGAATTGAATAATTCAAGTCAATATTTATTAAGTGAATTTCAATCAGGGTTGTCAATCTGAAAAATAAAAGTAAGTCTTATAGAATGACGTCATAACTAAATAAATGGTCTATTCCGTTTTTATTAGAAAGAAAGAAATGGCATGCTACACAGAAGAATATAATAAGAACGAAGGAAAGAAATATAGAGAGTGGGGAAAGATAGAGGGAGTGGGTGGATGAGCGCGCGGAAGCAATAACGCCAATCTGTTTCAATCAAGCCTAATGAAATAAGAAAAGAAGGAAAGAAGAAACAAAGAGTGTGTGTGCGTGTGTGTAGAGAGAGAGAGAGAGAGAGAGAGAAGAGAGAGAGAGAGAGAGAGAGAGAGAGAGGGAGAGAAGAGAGAGAGGATGAAGAGAGAAGAGAGAGAAGAGAGAGAGAGAGAGAGAGAAGAGAGGAAGAGAGAAAGAGAGAGAGAGGAGAGAGAGAGAGAGGAGAGAGAAGAATGAGATGAGAGTTGAGAGAGAGAGAGAGAGAGAGAGAGAGAGTAGAAAGAGAGAGCGAGAGAGAGAATGTGTGTGGTGTGAGAAGAGAGAGAGAGAGAAAGTGTGTGTGTGTGTGTGAGAGAGAGAGAGAGAGAGAGAGAGAGAGAGAGAGAGAGAGAGAGAGAGAGAGAGAGAGTGAGTGGTGTGTGTGTGTGTGTGTGTGTGTGTGTTGTGTGTGAAGGAGAAGAGAGAGAGAGAGAGAGAGAGAGAAGCATCCATGTAATGTTTGAGTCCATGATACGTTTGATAAGCAAGTTGTGAACTTGAATCTAATTAGGTAATATACCCTTGTAAACAAATGCAGCATTACGGCATTTTATTGCGACTTATACGATTACTGGCGTTACTTGAGTTAAATCAAGATTATTATATCATTATAGGGAAGTGAATTTTAATTAGAGTTGTCAACCTGAAAAATAATAAAGATCCACGTCGTAAAACCGACGATTTTCCTTTTTCTTTGGCAACGCTAAAAGGTGTAACTAAATTTTTAATCACAAATATTCGCAATGTGCCTATTCAGATCTAATTTAAATCTAAATGTGTATTTAATAACTTTATTGTTGAATATTTATCTGACAAATTTATATTCAGGAAATAATTGCGTTTTATGATTTGTGTATATATCACTGGTTGGCCCCATGGAAATTTCACGGGTGCTGACAACTGAGATATCATTAATAACACATGTTTTTGTAATTACAGACAGGGCAATCATATGCATATTAAATATATATTTGCCTATATAAAATTGATAGAAAAATGTATGAAACTAAATAAGTTAGAGAAGAAAGAAAGATAGAAAGAAAAAAAAGGAAGGAAGAGGGAGATATAGAAGAAAGAAAGAAAGAACAAAAGAAGAAGAAAGAAAGAAAGAAAGAAAGAAAGGGGATAGAAGAGAAGAAAGAAAGAAGAAAGAAGAAAGAAAAGAAGAAAGAAGAAGAAAAGAAGAAAGAAGAAAGAAAGAAAGAAAGAGAAAGAAAGAAGAAAGAAAGAAGAAAGAAAGAAAGCGAGAAAGAAAGAAGAAAGAAGAGAAGAAAGAAAGAAAGAAAGCGAGAAAGACAGAAGAAAGAAGAAGATAAAGCTAGAAAGAAAGAAGAGAGAGAGAGCGAGAGAGAGAAGAGGAGGAGAGAGGAGAGAGGAGAGAGAGGAGACAGACAGACAGAAGAGAAGAGAGAAGAGAGAGAAAGAAGAAAGAAAGAAAAGAAAGAAGAGTGTGTGAGAGAGAGAGGGAGAGAGAGAGTAAGAAAGAGAAGAGCTGAGAGAGCGGGTGTGTAGAGGAGGAAG
>CM042145.1:93701740-93712620 GCA_023376005.1 Doryteuthis pealeii
TCGTTCATCACCACGGACTCACCATCATCCTCATGATGATGATGATGATGTGGATGATGATGATCATCATCAGTAATGGTATTATCAATATTTTACAAATACTCATGCTCGTGTTTTGATGTTGATTATTCTCTTCGATCATTCGACTCACCCTGGTATTGAGATGCGTAGCGTATCAGCCTTTAGCTCGTGCGTTCAGGGATCGAATCCACGTTATTGATTATTGAATTTTATAGTCCTCCGGTAATACGCACCAAACATCTTCTGAAATCTGTTCTGAAATTGTTTCATTTTGTTTATGGATTTGATATTGGAATGTACTTTATTTCTTTTGATATAAAAAAAGAAAAAAAATGACATTTTATCAAGGAGGTTCAGGGACCGGTTTAGCTCAGCCGGTAGATTACCCACCTCGGAATCGCAAGGTTCCTCGTTCGATACCGTTCCCGGTCAACTTAGCGTATGAGTAGCACGGGATTGGTAATCTGATCTGTGCGGTAAATTATGTGACGGTAGTTGTGGCGCTCGACTTCAGCAAATAAACAATCTCCTGGTCTAGCGCTAGCGAAAAGGAGATAGACTCCTTCTGATACCGGCAATAGGCTACTCCGCCAACTTTATCAAGGAGGTTAAAATATAAAATTACAAAGCGAAAATGCATGATGACTTCCTGAACACCATGAAAATATCAAAAACTTTCTGGGTGACCCCCGACCCCCAAAATGACCCCCCACATACACACGCATGCACACACACACACACACACAAAAAAAAAAAGAACTTCTGTCCGAGATCGAGTGATTCGATTGTATCTCAAATTTCCATTGCAGGAACGGTAAAGTCCACAAATTGGCAATTACAGCCGGTTACTTCAAAGTGTATTCCATGTGTATATTCACGATTACACCTATATTACTATAACTAGCAAGAAAAGCCAACCGGGTGGTGTAAAAATAAATCTTTGAAAGATATTGCCTGAGTAGGGTGAGAAAATTGAATAAGTAAAATAAAACGCTTAAAATCTTTTAAAAATTACTTACTTAAAAAACATCATATCAACTCCACTCCACTCCACTGAGATATTTGTTATGTTTTACGTTAGTAGGGACGTCCAAAACATTTCTAAAAAAATCTGATTTAATCATTCAGACTCTTATCTTCAGAGAAAAATATAAAAATCGCACGAGTAAAATATATTTTGTTCGGATTTCATAAAATCAAATATATTCTTCAACCTAGTAAAAATTATGTTTCCTAAATATATTTTAGAAAAAAAACTATTTTAAACATAAAGTCATCTAAAGGTGAATAAATATCGAAATTTTCGTGAAAATTTGATAATTAATTGATTTTTCATAGAATTTTAAAATTTTTTATCTAGTAATGATACTGACTATGAATTAAATACTCATTGATAAACTTAATTCCTAAAATGACGGTGACGTAAGCAGTGACGTAGTTTTGGTTACAGACAAATAGAGACCGAATCTCTATTATTAATGTATTTGTTTCACACAGAGTTGATCTTAGCTATCAGGATTTTTGTTCAAAGAGTCCTGGAGACTTGAGGAGACTTGCTGTCACTCAGAATCCATTGAAACACCACCAGCTAATGTTGTTGTGATAAAGGCGCCACCTGTGATACGATCTACATATTAATACTCTTGTTCCTTAATCTTCCGACCGTTATCATTCTGCAACACCCCCTGGTTAAAAATGAGACCGTCCAAATCGTCCTAGATACAACACAAAAATGTAAGTCCTAATTATTTGATGTTGCTTAATCGTTGAATTCTTATTTCTTATGAGTGTTCTCACCACTGCAAAATAATGGACCATTCTGTTTTTATTAGAAAAGAAAGGAAAGAAGAAGGATATGCTACACAGAAAAATATAATAATAAAGAAAAAAGGAAGTGAGTAGGGGAAAGTTAGAGTGGGGTGGTGAGGGCGCGGAAGTGATAACGCTAATCTGTTTCAATTGAACATAATGAAAAGATGAAAAGAGGGGAAAAGTGAATAAAAGAGAGAGAGAGAGAGAGAGAGAGAGAGAGAGAGAGAGAGAGAGAGAGAGAGAGAGAGAGAGTTAATATTTTTATATATTTAACTATTTTGTAATAGCTCTTGAATAAACATATCAAACGCTGTAATTATTAAATTATCGTACTGTGGTATATCCACAGGTCCCACTATTAAAAAAAAAGAAAAAAAAGGAAAAAAAGAAAACTTGTCAACTGATAGATTTTGCAGTTACAGCAGATTACAGGGTGAAGATGAAAAAAAACAAAAAGATAGACAAATACCTTGACCTTACTAGAGAATTGAAAACACTGTTGATTACGAGGGTGAAAGTGATACCAATAGTAGCTGGGGTACTAGGAACGATCTCCAAAAGCTTTAAAAAAAACGACTATAGGAACTGAAAATTAGAGGAAGAATAGAGACTATCCAGACAACAGCATTATTGAAATCAGCTGGAATACTCAGGGGAGTCCTGGAGACCTGAGGAGACTGGTTGTTACTCAAACTTCAGTGAAAGACTGGCGTGAAAACTAATAATAATAATAGCAAAACAAAAGATAGACAAATACCTGGACCTTGTTAGAGAATCGAAAAAACTGTGGAATATGAGGGTGAAAGTGATACTAATTGTAGTTGGTGCCGTTGGAACGGTCCCCAAAGGTTTAGGAAACAGACCCGAGGAACTGGAAATCAGAGGAAGAATTGAGACCATCAAGACAACAGCATTGTTAAGATCAGCTAGAATACTCAGAAGAGTCCTGGAGACCATCAGCTTACGCTGGTGTGAACAAATCGCAGGGGTGAAGTAATAATAATCATATTGTGGAATCATATTCTTTTGCACATGAAATAAAGTTTTTTTTTTTAAGAATAAAAAATAATTTTACTATACCATGGTATTTCTCAGTATTTTAGTAAATATTGAACGTCTTTACATGACGAGCCTGATCTGTTTTTTCTAGTTTATGTTTAACAATATAATATCTGAGATGTCTAATAGCTAGTGACTCCAGTTGATACAAACGGAAGACCCTTCATTTCCTTCCTTGTCATAAACTAGTATTCAGCACAAGACAAATAATATGATGCAGCGAACTTTTCCGTCGTTAGGATGACAGCATTATAATGTATAGGGTCAGCTCTCTTCTGTTTTGTTGTGTGTGTGTGTGTGTGTGTGTGTGTGTGTGTGTGTGTGTGTGTGTGTGTGTGTGAGAGAGAGAGAGAGAGAGAGAGAGAGAGAGAGAGAGAGAGAGAGAGAGAGAGAGAGAGAGAGAGAGAACAATGTATCTAGAATTGTTTGGTAATCAATTTGTAGCGGTCGCTTGTGACCGTCTATGGCCAAGGGTCAAACTACGCAAGACAAGTGGTTCAATCTTTATTTCGTACACTTTTGAGGAATACTAAACGATCAGGGGGGCGGGGGTCATCATTCTGAGCCCCCCCCCCAAAAAACCCCCCCCCAAAAAAAAAAGAACACACAAAACAAAATCAACGTGTGACATTCAAATTAAACATGAGTGTTTTTTTTTAAAACAATTATGTTTGTCCCTTTCTTTCGTCATCGGAATCAAGGGACAAGCTCATCACCTCTTTCGTCACCTCTTCCTTTCTTCGCAGTCTGTGGGCAAGGTTTAGAATAGGCTGAATGTATTTCATGCAGAGGGGTAATACCCCCTCTCCCCAATGGGGTATCCTAGGTTTACCACTAAACTGCATCTGATGGTGTGGTTCCAGATTTTATAACTATTTTTTTTACGTTTGCATTAAACACCTAACAATTTTTTACAGATTTACATATGTGAAGAAAATGTTTTCAAAAAATATAACAAACACAGGATGTTACGATCAGAGGAACAAATTTTATGTGTTTATTTGTTTTTATTTGTTTTGTTTTACGGCATATCAACCTCAGTGGGTCATTTAATGCCGATAAAGTTTTGAAATAAATCAATTCTTAATGGATAATACAATTTTTTATAGATACATTTTTCTATTTAACCCATAACTAACAGGTACTACCACTCCGGGTCAGAGTGGACCACGGAGCAATGGTGATGAAGGGATGCTCCACATTCCCCAAACCTCCAAAACTGGAACCTCACCATCAGATAGAGTTTAACGTCATTCCTAGGACATGTAGACCCACAGCCACCGCCTTCTAGCACCCATATGATAAAAAGGGGTTGGGGGCTTGCCATAAGGGCAATAGGGTTGGGAAAATCATATAGGTGCTAGAGCCGATTGATCGGAGGGGGCCTCTCCGACCGCCCGTCTAGCCCAAGATAGGGCCAAAGTAGAGTATTGCATGTCATGAACTGCTCATCCACCTGAATTCTATCCTTAAGCATCACGGGTCGCCACCCACGGCCAACAGGTGGCCCCATTGGGGGAGTCTTGCCCGTCTGCAGAGGTGCAGTCGGTGCATTCTAACGCCCCACCGACAGGGCAGTTATGTGTTTATAATTAAGTATTTCGGTTTTAAACAATCATCAGGACACTGCAAAATAAATTTTTGTAAGGAAGAAAAATGAAAAATGTTAAGTGTATAGTGAATGTGTGAATATAAGGTTATTTACCGTTGATTTTTATATGTGCGTTTGTTTACGAAAGCTGATGACGTGATCATTGCATGTGAAAAAATGAAAAATGAAGATCATAGGATGACGCATGCATGAACGTGAATTTTTTCCTCTGATCGTAACATCCTGTGTTTGTTATATTTTTTGAAAACATTTTCTTCACATATTGTCGGATTAATTTCCTCATCGTATTTCCAGATTTACATATATATAAATTTATGAAAAATACATAATTTTACAAGTCCATCTTATAAAACTTAGTGCAAATTTAACATGATGAAACGGCACGAACAGGATGCGACACAAGGTCAATTTTAAAGCAGAGTTTTACTGGTTTTAATCAAGAGTTTTCCTTCTCCTAGATCAGTAGCCATAGCAAAGTTAAAGGGCCCAGTTTACTACAATATTTACTCATAGTTGAAGGGATAATATTTGGATTCATACCTGTCACGAGGATATTAGCGCTATGTGAAATGCAGTCTCGTTCGAGAATTGAACTTGGGTCGCCGAATCTACATCTACGACGATAACCGTTACACAACTAGTGTTGTATACTCTCTTTATTCTTCTTCTAGTCATCTTTGGTATCTTATGTTCTTCTAGCGTCTGGACTTCGTCTTGGGGATTTCGTGTCTGGTCTTCCATTGGGGATTTCTCGTCCATCATAAGCCCTGGGTCATTGGTAATTTTTGGATAAATAACTCAAGACTTCGATTTTCTTTAGATCATATTTTATTCCAAAACCCACACCAGACTTACTGCGCAGATTGAGTCGGCAGCACGTTTAACGCGACTTACTACCTCCGTCGTTCGGTCAATACTGACTAACTCTTTCTAATCTAAACCGGTTCTCCACCGATTCTCACGGTATCCACCGGAAAAGAGTTGAAGGTGAGGTCAACCCATGTCACTCAATCCTTCAACCGCGCTGTACTCATTCAGCCATTTTTGCTTCTACACTAACTGTACATAAGTGTTAGGGTACTAACAATTATGTAACACTAGCGCTTACATCTCCCTATACGTACATATGCAGTTTTTTTCATTAATTAGTTCTACTAATCGATTAACAGCAATAACTAATAATTTAAATAGAACATATATCATGATACACGGTAATAAAAGTTATGCGACTAATTAATTATTATGTTAGTATAGCATTTATTCTAAGATTAACAGCAAAAAATAAATGGATTAAAACTGAGTTCAATTCTAACGGTTTATTTAACAACTAAACAGGGACTAACAATATAAACGTTCTTGCTATGTACAGAGTCGACGTTTGAGAGATTTTCCAGCCTGATAGAGAGGGGATTTTAGGATATCATTTATCTTCTGTTTTAGTCAATCCCCGGAGATAGTTTTTGATCGACTTCCCTTGGAACTGGTCCGAATGTCTACCCGATATTGGCGCTAAAACGGTCGGGCGCATCATATGATTGCTATGTCCAATCACAAAAAGGATCTCCTTCACTTAACTCCACACATAGAAATATACGTATTTCTATTGACCCAACAGAATAAATAGAAATAAAAAAGATATAGCCGTTCGCTTTCTTGTAAATGTTGAATCAGTTGAATAAAGCGATTTTGTTACATACTCAATCGAATCATTCTTAAAAGTTACCATTTTTTCAAGCATCCATATCCTTCCTTACTCCCCCCCCACAAAAATAAATAAATAAAAATAAACAAAAACAATAAAAAAATGAACACACAAAACAATGGGGCTATAGATGAATATATCGCTGGAGGAGGGAACTGTTTTCCTTAATGTAAAGCAAATATCGTCTTGCAGTATTATCATTATTATTATTATTATTATTATTATTTATTATTTTATTATTCTTCTTATTATTTATTATTATTATTATTATTATTATTATTATTACGGTCGCCTTCCTTCTTCTTCTTCTTCTTCTTCTTTCTTCTTCTCTTATTATTATTATATTATTATTATTATTATTATTATTATTATTATTATTATTTTATTATTATCTTCTTCTTCTTTTTATTATTATTTATTATTATTTATTATTATTATTATTTTCTTCTTCTTCTTTTATTATTATTATTATTATTATTATTTATTATTATTATTATTATTATTATTATTATTATTATTATTATTATTATTATTCTTATTTATTATTTTATTATTATATTATTCTCCTTTTGAGTTTCACATTAGCATAGCTGATGGTCTTTCACTGGAGTCTGAGTGACAGCAAGTCTCCTCAGGTCTCCAGGACTCTTCTGAGTATTCTGGCAGATTGCAGCAGTGCAGTGTTCTGAATGGTTTCAATCCTTCCTCTGATATCCAAACTTTCCAAGCCCTTTTCTAATCCTTTTGGAACAGTTCCAAGTGCACCAACTACAATTGGTATCACTTTCATTTTCATATTCCACAACTTTTTCAGTTCTCTGGCAAGGTCCAGATATTTGTCTATTTTTTCATTTTCCCTTTTATTATTATTATTATTATTATTATTATTATTATTATTATCATATATTATTTACATCGTAGTCTTCTTGTTCTTGTTCTCATTATTATTCATACTGTAGTCTTCTTCTTCTTCTTCTTCTTCTTCTTCTTCTTCTTTGGAGTGGGCTTTTCTTATCTCAACCTTTCGTCGCTCCCCCCCCCAATACCCTTCACGCACTCACCTGCGATCAAACCCTTCACCCCCCCCCCCCTTGGGCTTTATGGTTGTCATTTTGCATTGTCTTATTTGTCGGCATCGCTGGAAGGAGGGAACTGTTTTCCTTAATCTAAAGCAAATATCGTCCTGCAGTGATAAACATGATAATTTCATAAACAATATTTTGGTTTTTTCCCCCACCCATCCCCACATTTCTGTTAAATATCCTCATTCAGACGAGACTTCCTACGTCTCCAAACGCATGCGCATTGATAGTTTTTTTTTCTCCCGTCGAACATTTATAGCAATAAGTGAAACCAAAAAGGAAAGAAAAAAGATGAGCGAAACCCCATGGTTTTATGCACTTACAGACGAGCAAGATTTTGTTTTGCGTTTACTTCTTGATAAATATGAAGATTATCCCTATATGCAGGCATATTAATATTAGAAGCATAAACAGCGGTAAGGTATCTACATTGAAATACACCACACACAACACACACAACACACACACACACACACACACACATACAATATATATATATATATATATACTACCAAGCGTGTTGGTAAATCCTTGCGGAGAGAAAAAAACAGCAAATAGTTTGATTGTAAAAATATACTACCAAACATCAACCAGGGAGAAAAACAATTTTTGAAAAAAGAAAAGACCAAGATATTTCGTACCACAAAAAAAAATATCTATTGGTACAGTATTTGGCCAAAAGAAAAAACAATTTATATGTATATATGTATATATATATATATTCATATAACCACTAGGAGAAAGCTAATAAGTAAAAGTGCTCGATACCTAAGTAGAGCCAATAATAAAGATAATCTAATGAGTCAGACGAACCTACTATTAGTTTCGCATAAAGCTCTTCAGGGCTAAAATCTGACTTTACCCCTGAAGGCTTTATGCGAAACTAACAGTAGGTTCGTCTGACTCATTAGATTATCTTATATATATATATATATATATATATATATATATATATATATATTATATATATGAACAAAAAGTAATAATACAAGCAGGAATATTTCTTTATATGTTGTTTATTCTCAACTAGTTTCGACCTTAGGTCATCGTCAGGAGAAAATTTCTTATTTGAAGAAATTGTTTATAGATCTTTTGAAAGTGAGCATTATAGAAGAGCTATAAAAATTTGAAGTGTTTTTGAGGGTTTGACATGCTATTAAAATCCGGGTAGACGAGTGTGTTAGTAGTAGCGTGTCCATTTGTTCCGTGAAGAACCTCTATGAGGTGGTTATTTTTTAATGCTCTTATATATGTGAGTGAGGGTTCAATATATAATATATATATATATATAATATTATATAATATAATATATTAGAGTAAACAAACAGACGAGTGTTTTGATATGGCTTTTTTAGCCGACAATTTTGGAGATATGTGCTTTTGAAGTCGTAACCTAATTTTGAAAATAATAATTAACGAATTAACGATGGTGGGAATACCATTCAAATGTAAGGCTAACAAACCGAGAAAATCAATCTCTTGATTAAGGTACACGACTTTCAATTAGAGGCACACCCTATTCTCCCAATATTTATATATATTAGTATAGCCCTAATCTATCATAAGCATACCTATATATAGTATATATATAAAGAAAACTTTGTGAAAACAACAAGTGCGATCAGCGACTTCTACTTTCAAAGAATATAACGCTGATGCAAATACAGCTTACACAAACTAAACAGATTCTCATATCGCTCCTGCTACCATCTTTAAAATAACATCCATCACTTTTCTTTTCACCCCAAGATACATCCTGCATGAAATGTTTTATTCCGAACCGAAATGTCCTTTAAAAACATCGCATAATCTAGAAAATTAATCCTATTTTCCGGAACACTTTTTTTTTTCAAACATTCTCTTTATATTATCGGAATTAATTTCCATATTTAACTTCCATATATATATAATATTATATATATATAGTATAAAGTATATATAAAATCCACATCAATCAACATTTCCACAATGGCTACAATGTCAGAAGACTTTAAAATCCTAAAATATTTAAAAGTTATGTGTTGAATCTCATGTTGTGGCCACACCAATGCCGCTTAATATACTTACACACACATACACACAACAATATACATATATGTTATATTGTAATATATATATGTGTGTGTGAGTCTCTCTCTTTCTCTTCTCTTTCTCTCTCTCTTTCTCCTCTCTCTCTCTCTCTCTTCTCTCTCTCTTTCGTAATTATTACTAAGTGCTTTTTGTCTTGCCCGTTCTATTAGCCTGTTTCACCCGAAGTTCTACTAGAGTAGTAACGATTCTGTTTATGGTCTTACATAGCACAAATACAATAAACACAAAGTTCCTCTTTCCATGCTATCTAAAGAGAAAAATTCTGTCTCCCTATTAACACTCTAAAAACAAAACTCCACTTCTCTTCATTCTATTTTATCCCAGTATCCTCATGCCCTTCCCTCCCTTTTCATTCTATATTCTTTTCTTTCTTTTTTTTTCTTTCTTTCTTTTCTTTCTTCTTCTTGTTTTCTTCTGTTCATTTTCTGGATTACTAGTCCATTCCTCTATTCTTCTCAATCCTTTATACACCTTAAAAGGTTTCCTTCACCAAATTCCTTCTGAGAATTCCTTCCTTTCCCTCCTTCCTCCCTTCATTCGTTCCCTCCCTTCTCTTTCTCTTCTTCGTTTAATTGTTGCCTAACACATGGAAACATATTTCCCCTTCTTAGTTCCCCCAGCCCACCATAAGGTATTTCCTTCTCTTCTTAACCTCATTTTCCATTCTTCTTTTATTTCCTTTTTCTTCTTCCTTTCTTGTTCTCCTCCGTCTTCTTTTTTTCTTCAATGATTCGCTGCCTCCTTTTTTAAAAATCATTCTTACACCCTCTTTCATTATTCCTCTGAACCAAAGTTACCTTCCTTAATTCCTTCTTTCCTTTCTTTCCGTTTGCCTTTTCTTGTCTTTAATCTTTTATGCCTACCTTTAAAACCTCTTACAGTGTGGCTCTCTCAACCCCCACCTGTGATTTCTACCCGTTTTAACCCCAAAAAAAAAAAAAAAAAAAAAAAAATAAAAAAACGCCCCCCACTGGACCAAGCTTCTAGACCACGGCTGTCACTTGTTTTCACTGACAAATCATTACCATTGAACAACCTTCGAGATTTTACAAATTAATTTTTAATGTTGACCATTTATTTTGAAATAGAATGAATTTTCTTAAGATAGTGAATTTGTTAAAAAAATTATTCGGCAATCTCCAATTTACAGGACAAAAAAAAAAAATTTTTAAACCCCAAAGGGACAAAATTTTGGTTAAGGGAAAAAAAAAAAAAACCCCGCGGGCGGAAAAAAAAAAATGAAAAAGGAAAGTTTACAAATTTGAAAAGAGTTAAATTGTTTTGGCTTCCCACCCCCCACTTTTCCCCCCCAAACAGGCTTTTTCCTTTTATTAGCTATACCGGCCGCCCACACATTCTTTAATTCTTTTCTTTTCTTTTTCTTCCTTCCTTTCTTAGGTTCCAAATCCCGTGCGCTCCATCCGTACCTTCCTTCCCTCTCCTCCTCTTCTTTCTTGTCTTGTTACTCACATTCAACACAGCTTTTCGCTATCTCTCTTCT
>CM042145.1:93712720-93715220 GCA_023376005.1 Doryteuthis pealeii
CGACACTGAACAATTTTTACGAGATTTCACATATGTAGACACCGACAAAATGTTTCTCAAAAACATATAACAAACAACAGCGAGTTAACGCATCAGTAGGAACAAATTCTTATGTGTTTATTTGTTTCTATTTGTTCTTGCTTTTACGGCCGCCATATCAACCTCAGGTGTCATCTTAAGCGCATAAATTTTGAAATAAAGCAATTGTTAATGGATAGATAACCCAAATTTTTAATAGATACGACTTTTCTTATCTAAACCCATAGATGGGCACGCCTAACAGCTACTACCCACCACGGGTCAGAGTGGACCAGGGCAGCAATGGTGATGGAAAGGGGACTCCACATGCCCCAACCTCCAAAAACTGGAACCTCCACCATCAAGATAGAGTTAACGTCATTCCTAGGGAATGTAGACCCACACAACACGCCTTCTAGCACCCATAATGATAACCACAAGGAGTTGGGGGCCCTTGCCAAAGGGCAATAGGGTTGGCGGAAAATCATATAGATGTGCTAGGGCTTGACGGACCAGACCCGACTTCGATCGGAGAGGGCGGGCCTCTAACCGACCCGCCCGTCTAGCCAAGATACACGGGCCCAAAGTATCAGGGAGTATTGCATAGTCAGAAACTGCTCATTCCACCTTGAGGTTCTATCCTTAAGCATTCAACGGTCGTCGACGCCCACCCCGCACGGACCCAATCAGGTGGAGCCCATCTGGGGGAGTCTTACCCCTCTCGCACGACGGTGCAGTTCGCGTGATTCTATAAAACGCAGAGCCGCTACCCCACACGACACACGGTCGCCGGTTATGTTGTTTACTACTTAAGCCTATTTCGACAGGTTCTAAACAATCACAGGACACCTGCAACAATTTAAACTTCTTTGTCAAGGACGAGAAAATCGAAAAATGTTAAAGTGTATAGTAATGTAGTGCAATTAAGTGTTATTTACCGTTCGATTTTTCATATGTCGCGTCCTTGTTTGACGAAGCCTGACCTGATACGTGATCATCTGCCAATGTGCAAAAAATGAGAAAAACATGAAGATTCCATACGGATGACCATGCATGACGGGAAATTTCCTCTGATTCGTCAACATCCTGTGTTTGTTATATTTTTTGCGCGAAAACATTTTCTTCACATACTTGCGTCGGATTGACTCTTCCTCATCGTATTCCAGATTTACACTATATATAAAACATTTATGAAAAATACATAATTTTACAACGTTCCATCTAAATATAAAACTTAGCTGCAAAATTTAACATGATGAGAGAACGGCGAAACGCAACCAGGATCAGCCCGACACACCATGTGGTCCAATTTTAAAGCAGAGTCTCTTAATGGTTTAGTCAAGAGTTTTCCTCTCCCAGATCCTTATGTAGCACTAGCCCAAAGTTAAAGGGCCCAGTTTTACTACCAATATTTACTCATAGTTGAAGGGATAATCATTTGGATTCATACCTGTCACGAGGGATATTAGCGCTTGTGAAATGCCGTCGGGTCGTTCGAAGAAATTGAACTTGGCGGTCCGCCGGCAATCTACATCTACGACGATAACCGTTACACACTAGTGTTCTGTATACTCTCCTTTATTCTTCTTCTTAGTCATCTTTGGTATTTTATGCTTCTTCTTTCACTAGACGTCTGGACTCGGATTCTTGGTGGCGATTTCGTGTCTGGCTCTTCCATTGGGATTTCTTCGTCTAAATCATAAGCCCTGGTCATTAGGTAATCTTTGGCATAAATATAACTCAAGACTTCGATTATTTCTTAGATCACTATTTTATTCAACAAAACCCACACACCAGACCTTACTGTGCAGATTGAGTCGCAGCACGCTTTAACGCGAGCTTATACCTCCGTCGTTCGGTCCAATTCTGACTAACGTTTCTAATCTAAAACCGGTTGACAAAAGAGTTGAAAGTTCGAGGTCAGACCCATGTCACTCAATCCTTCAACCGCGCTGTACTTCGATTCAAGCTTTTGCTTTCTTACACTAAACTTACCATAAGTGTTAGCGTACGTACGGCCGATTTATGTAACCACTAAGCGCTTTACATTCCTGCCCATACGTCAACCGTAGCAGTTTTTTTCATTAATTAGTCTACTAATCGCATTAACAGCAATAACAAATATTTAATAGAACAGATTTATCATGATACACGGTCAATTAAAAGTTTTATGCGACTAATTAATCTATATATGTTACGTATAAGCATTTATATCCTAAGATTAACAGCAAAAGAATAAATGGCATTAAAACTGAGTTCAATTCTAACCGGTTTTATTTAACAACTAAACAGGACTAACAATATAAACGTTCTGCTATGATATAGAGTCGACGTTTGAGAAGGATGTCCAAGTCTGATAGAGTCCGGGGATTTTAGGATATCAGTTATCTTCTGTTTTAGTCAATCCCCGGACAGATAGTTTTCCTGATCGACTTCCTTTGGAACTGGGTCACCAGAATGTCTACCTCGATTCTTGGCGCTA
>CM042145.1:93720220-93722720 GCA_023376005.1 Doryteuthis pealeii
CGTTCGTCCTTTCTTTAGACCTTCCTGCCTTTCTCCTTTCTTCTTGTCTTTAATTATTGCTTTGCATCCAAATAGCTTTTCTTTTGATAGTATACTGGCCGCCACAAATTATTTCCTTCTTATTTTCTCCTCTTCCTTCCTTCCTTCATTCCTTCCTTCCTTCCTTCCTTCTCCTTCCGTCTTTCCTTCTTTTCATTGCATTCTTTCCTTCCCTCTTACATCATTCCTTGCTACAAATCCCTTCCTTCTCCTGTAATTCATTTTTCGCTTTCCATCGTTAATTCATTTCCCCTTCATATTTTTTCCTGAAAATACACCATTACTAATTCACGTTATCACCTCTCTAAAAACGAAATTCGGAAAAAAAAAATGAATAAAAAATATACAATTGATAAATAAAAGAAAGAAGCAAAACAAACACAACAACACAAAACAACAACAACAACAACATTCCTCTTTTAATTCCAACCCTGTTTGCTCTGTTTAATTTACTGAACACTCCCACGCATGTGCCAACGCTAATGGTTGGAAGGAGTGGCAGTGTGTTCATGATCGTCAGCCCTACGTGACCCTAATCAAACGGCAAAAGATGAAAAGTCAGGCTAGCGATTACACTCATCACAGCCGCATCCACCAAAACGCATACACACTGTTCACAATTAACACTTCAATTACGGCCGATTATTCGAGGCTCTTGGGTATTTTAAATATTCAGAACAAAAAAAAAAAAAAAAAAAAAAAAGAACAAAAAATGAAAATAGAAATAAGATGAGAAAATAGAAAAAAAAATACAAGCACGGCTCATTTTCATATTCCCAATTTATTAATAAACCTATTGGGGACGCTCACGTCACGTTAGCGAGGTAGTAATGGTTTTGGTGTTTTCTGCTATTGGAGAACAAATAACGATGTCGTTATTGCAAAACACGCAGATGAACGCATGCGCATGCATGCACGGGGAATATTTTTGTTTACTAGTAGGACTACAAAAGCGGTAATTCGAAATCTTCATCAAAGAGAACCTAGAATTCGTCCTAATGTACTTCTGGTTTGCGATAATCATATTTTCTTTGCCAAATATGGATTCTTGCATACTCGCACTTGTTGGGGCCGTGTGTTCTAGTATTTTGGGTAGAAGAAGAAAATTCAAATGTCGGTTCGCACAACTTCAACACACGATAACACGGAAATGTAGTTTCCGTAGAAATCAAAAGAAAAAACAAAATAAATACAAGAAGGAACTTTAAATACTATATATACAATTTGAATGGTCAATGTTCTTTGTTGAGAACAGTATATGGTTGTAGGTAATTATCTGTGCGAGGTGCGTATGTTTTTTGTTTATGTTTGTGACTGCTAGTGTCCGTATTTAGTATCAACATGTATGTATCAAAATTCTAGCAGATTTGTAAAACAAAAGTACGTTAAGGAGGAAATTATCGTTTACTCACTGTCACGTCCCTACGCCCACATTCCTACATAAAAACTCTCTCTCTCTCTTTTTCTCTCTCTCTCTCCCTCTCACATACACACACACACACACACACACACACACACACAACAAAGAGCAACAATTCTTCCAAGCCATAGCCGTATCACTGCTATTGTATGGCTTCTCCGTGGACTCTAATGAAGCACTTACAGAACAAGCTACATGGGACCTGCACAAAGATAGACTTAGAGAATAAGCGAGATGGGATGCTACACAAGGAAGCTGGTGCTGTCTTGAACCACACGAAACTCTCTTCTCTTTCTCTTTCTCTTTCACACACGCACACACACACACACACACACAAACGCGCACAGAACAAAAATTCTTCCAAGCCATAGCCCGCATCAGTGCTGCTGCACGGCTGCACCACGTGAACTCTAATGAGCACTTTCGAGAATAAGCTAGATGGGAGTTACACAAGGATGCTGCTTGCTGTCTTGAACCATAGGAAACTCTCTCTCTCTCTCACTCTCTCTCTCTCTCTCTCACAAACATACACACACATACTCACAGAGCAATAATTCTCCCAAGCCATAGACGTATAAGTGCTGCTGTGCGGCTGCACCACGTGGACTCTAATGAAGCACTTTGAGAATAAGCTAGATGGAAGTTATACAAGGATTCTGCGTGGTGCCTTGAACAACATATTCGCACTCACACCACACATCCACACAATAACTATCTCCCCGCCTCTCCCTCTCGCACACACATACACACACTGGGAAAAATTCTTCCAACCCGTAGTCATATCAGTGCTATTGTACGGCTGCACGACCTGAACTCTAATTAAGCGCTTACAGAATAAGCTAGATGGGAACTACACACGGATGCTGTGTACTGTCTTTAACAAAATTTTGGAAGTACCATCCCACTATTAAACAGCTGTGCGGCCAGTTGCTTACCATCACACCAACCATCAAAGCCAGACAAACAAAACATGCAGTACATTACTCTAGAGAAGCACCTGTTGGATTATTTTATGCCGAAGACATAATTTTGTTTTATTCA
>CM042145.1:93727720-93742720 GCA_023376005.1 Doryteuthis pealeii
AACTCCATCTGTGTGCGAGATCCATTTATTTATCTATTTTTTAATCCACACTTAAGATTTCCGTTTGACCGGTCATTCTTTTTTTTTTTGTTGTTGCCCTCCTCCCATGGTGTAACATCCTTCCCTAAACAAATTTATGATAACACATGGTGTTTACTCGTTTGTCATCAGGATTTGCAACGTGTACATTTTTGTTCATGTGATTAGTAACCAATAGTGATTTTATTTAATATTATTATTGATTATGAGAATTGTATCTATAACCATGTCACGCCTTTCCATCCGTGTTTGAGCCACCCATATTCGAGATATATTGATAAACAAGAGAGAGAGAGAGAGAGAGAGAGAGAGAGAGAGAGAGAGAGAGAGAGAGAGAGAGAGAGAGAGAGAGAGAGAGAATAATATGTAAAGGAATCAGTACAGAGGAAATCTGTATATAAGTTATAGTTAAGTAAATAATAAAACGAGATTGAAGTAAATGAGTCATAGTGCGCATCCGTAAAGTACATCGAATTATATATATATATATATATATATATATATATATATATAATTCGATGTACTTTACGGATGCGCACTATGACTCATTTACATATATATATTATATGGAGGTGCGTTGGCTAGTGGTTAGAGTCGTGGAAAATGGACTCGTCGATTGGAGTTCAATTCCTAGACGAAGCTGTTGACATTTCACATAGCGCTAATACCCTTGGGAAAGGTATGAATCCATATATTCTCCCTCCAGCTATGGGTTAAATAGTAGGACAGACTGGGCCCTTCAGCCTTGGGTAGGTAATCAGTCTAGGAGAGGGATAACTCTGAATTCAAAATTCCTGAGGTCGGTCGTTGATTGGGTTTGTGGCAACCCTTGATGCAGCAATTCTTTCCTATCGACTGTGCCAAAAAGTGTGGATGGTCCAACACATGCCTTCACCACTATAAACAAATTACTGTGTGGGTGTTCATTGTGTGTGTGAACCCTCATGCGTCGAAAATCGACGAGAGAGTCCATAATATATATATTGACAAATTAGTGGAATTAAGCATTCTCAGTAAATTTAAGTTTCAGTCTATCCAGGTCTTCAGTCCGTTATTACTCATCACTTGAAGGAGGCACGACTTTTGTCGGGGGATCCCCATGGCGTTGTGGCTAATGTGCTGAACTATGACGTCATTGTAATCGAGTCCGAACTACAGCAATGATCATTCTCTTGAGGGGAGTCCCCGTAGCATGGTGCCCACCGAGCCGGACTGCGAACCCCAGTCGCGTTACTACATTCACTTTCTGACGAATACCCTTAGCAAAGTTATCAACTCTCTTCTATGGGTTAAATAACACCACAACTGTTCTTTTATAAAACTTGCTTTCGTTGATATTTCCTTAAATAAAGAAACAAACAAATAACAATCTTTTAGTTGAGGCATTGACTGCTTCTGTCTCTCTCTCTATTTTCTCTCTCATCCTTATCACGTGGTCGCTATTCATAACGCTCAGCTTGCCGACGGGGACATCCTGTTTACTTTTACAAATCTCTGCAAGTGTTTTTGGGTTAACACCGGCACTTCCCCATCTCTGCACCTGAAGATATAGAGGTCACCCTCAGGTCCTCATCACACGTAGTTACATGCACATAACGACACGACATAGCTGTCACTTTCTTACATAACAGTTGTAATAGGATCGATTTCAGCGATGAAAATTGAATCGAGTGTTATTTTAATTAGAGATAATTTGGAAGAAGACTTTTGATAGAGTGATACCTTAAGATACCACTCTTCTAAAAATAAAATAAAAAAATCATGCAGTCTCTGGTTAAGAGTTAGATAAAAGGTATTAGGTTTAAGGTTTTAAAATGGGCACTGAAATGTCCAAAAAGAGTTGTATTATTCCTATTTCCAAGTACAGCTTCCGTTTATCATTCTTTTTCATCATACTGTGTAGAAACAAAAAACTGTTGTTTTTTTTTTCAGGTTGGCAACCTGATTAAAAATTAGTTATTTAAAAATTTGATGAAGAAAAAGAAAAAAAATTGAAGAAAAAAAGAAGACTTGATAAGAAACAAAGAATAAATTTGATGAATTTGAAAAAAAAAATGATGAAGCAAAAAAAAAAAGAAAAATTTGATGAAAAAAAAAAGAGAAGATTTGATGAAGGAAAAAAAGGAAGAAAAAATTTGATGAAGAAAAATTTTGATGAAGGAAAAAGCCAAGAATATTTGATGAAGGAAAAACGTTACTCTAAGACTTAAGTAAAAAAAATCAGTTCATGCTTATATCTCTGAATTTAAACTGGCTGATTGCATTTCACATGGCGCTAATACTTTTGGGAAAGGTATGAATCCAACTCTCTCTCCAGCTATGGATATAGCAGGGCATACTGGTCTCTTTAACCATAGCTAGCTAACCAGTCTAGGAGAAGGGAAACTCTGAATTAAAACCTGTTAAACTCCGCTTGAAAATGACCTTGTGTCATATCTTGTCGTGAGAAGGGGTTGGTAAGTTATAATATATATATTTGTATATATATATAATATATATATATATATATATTATATATATTAAGCGTTTTTATGTATATTTTTACTACAAATTTGTTGCCATTTTTAAATATCAAACTGAGTAATCTTGGGCGATTACATGGGTATTTGGTTAAGCGTATAACGAACATTAAATACAGGAATATCATATTCTGGGTCAAACTTCAGGACAATCCGATACAAACAACACAAGTTTATTTTCTCGTAGTCATCTTGATGCGTGCTGCAGATTTATTCTCCGCTAATGTTTGCTTATATCCGGTTCCTGTTTTTCATACTCGTATCGGGGTTTCTGCTTCTCTCGGGCCGGGTATCTGCTTTATCTCACCAGCTTAGGGTTTCTTCGTCGAATTGGGTCATAACTTTGTTTTTGGCTAAGTTAAATTTCCATTTATTTAAAGGTGCGGAAATGTAAACATTGTTTTCCTTCATAATTTTCATTATTTCCGTAAGCTGAAAAACATTTTTTTGATCATGAGATTTATTTTAATGTTTCTTCTTTTGAATGGTCCAAAGATTTTAAAGATAATATTAACCTTTATTCAAGTTTCATTGTGTTAAATATAGGGGGTGTAAATTTGACGCGGCAGATTGGACATCCCTAATGACATATTTGTATTTTACGCCAATGCTCAGCAAGTGTTATGTTGTAAATAGAATACTGTTGTCTACCAAAAGTTTCACTGAAAAGTTTCCAACCCAACTAGCAATTTGAAAATAATTATAGTATGTGGGTATCTCTCTGTCTGTCTGTCTGTCTGTCTCTGTCTGTCTCTGTCTGTCTGTCTGTCTCTGTCTCTCTCTCTCTCTCTCTGAGTTCTGTCTTGCTCTATTATCTTTAGAACAACACAGAGACATATTTTGCTGATATAACTTTTATTCTCCCGAATATATCTCTTTGATACATTGTCGACCCACATTCTCGTGGGGATGAGCAAAGACAGAAAGGGACTCAACTCCCCCTCCTCCCGGATCGAGGCGCTATTCTCTCTCTATATATATATCCACCTAAATGATTATGAAACAATTAGACGTAATTCTGGTTGTTTCTATAATATTCCAAACCCGATAGTTTCTTATTTCAAACACCTAAAGACTTAAAAATTATTATATTTGATCTAACCAGACAAACATCTACTTCAAAGGAAACTTCTTTGAGGATGGTCGCTACACAATCTGCAATTCTAATCTTTTACCCTGTCAGTGTATAGGATTAATTTATTTATGAATTTGTTGACCTGCACTTAAGATTTTCGATTGCATGGGTCATTCTTTTTAATTTCTTTTTCACCCTCCTACCATAATGTGTTATATAGCCGCGTTTTGTGGCTATGAAAATAACGACTCACAAATATCAGATTTATAAAAAAAATCGGTATATTATTTATTCTAATATCAAGGGGGTTGCCCACTAGTCGGGAGATAAAAAGAGCGAAGACAAAAAAAGAGGTCGATTTCCTTCGGCACCCGGGAAAAAAAGGGTCCGAAAATCTTTCGTCTCGTTTTGCTTCGCTTTATCATCACGTGGCATCCAGGTGCCTTGTTACCGAATTAACCGACCGACTCTCGTTCGCGCCACCATTCACCTGCTACAAAGGTCATCCGGTTATTTCTCTCACCGCACGTGCGATTATGTGTCACTCATGTTCAGGGCCTGTCCAATTCTGGTAAAGGATATCACTTTCTCGGGCCCTCTTCCGGCTTGCTCTATCTGATCAATGGGTAAATCCATGGCAAATCATCCAGAAAAAAGTAAAATTGTCACCCACCCCTTCAATTTTAACAAAGTTTTGCAATTACAAAAACTCGCCATTTTTCGCGACCCCTTCCAAATTTGGAGAGCTAAAAAATCGCCATAACTTTTGGGGATTGTCTAACGTCAACATAGTCCACACTTAGACAAAATTTCAAAAGATTTGAAGCGGATGTGTGACATGGCCTGGATGATTTGACATGGAATTACCGAAATATAACATTATGAAGATTGAATCCTATCCCGAGCACTATCTTTTGTGGCACAGTGTATTTTTGTATAGTCGAGCGAGTGTGCAAGAGAAACCCTGTTCCGGTTGACCAGTCACTTGAAGAAAATTGCGACTAAAGCGTTGGGTCTCATCAGAGCAAACTGTGCAAATGATTGGCGAGCAATTAAATTTAAATCACCAGACTGTTTATGACATTTTGATTAGAGCCCTAGGCATGTTGAAAATCCGCGTAAAATGGCTTCCTAACAAATCCTCTCTTTGTGGATGGGGTTTTGTCCGCGAACAGTGATAACACTGACCTTCTTATTCCCCCCACCCTGCAGATGTGTAAGATTCCTCCCAAAAAGGGTATCCTGGGTATGACACTAAACTGAACAGGATGGTGAGTCTCCAGTTTGTAGATCAAAGGAGTCTGGAGTACCGCTTTATTGCCATTACTCCCAGGCCCATTCTGACCTGGAATGTTAGTACCTATGTTGAATTATTTTGTATATAAGGTGTGCTAAAATACACCACTTAACTTTATAGACTAGGCGGGGTCACGTGGTTTAAACCTCAGCCAATCAACAGCCATACTGCGTTGCTGGTTGACTACTTAAGCACCTGATACTGAGAGACGTCCATTTGCAATCATTGACGAAGGACTTGCAATACTGAGGAGCACCAAGGAACAACCAAATCATTATTTACCAAGGATTTCCGCTGAACAAGCGCTCTTGCTTGAATCTTAAAGGATGGCCCATAATCGTAACAACCTGTTAGGTTCCCGTGTATGGGTCGAATAGATCTGTTTAAAATATCCGTATTCGATTAGATTGGAGGTTTTTGTACCCCTTAAAATAGCTATATAAAAATATTTATATATATGTTTTAAAATTATTCGTATTATTCGATTGGGCAGTGTACAAATAAAAACTCTTAAAAAACTGCACAGAAATTTATAAAATTGAACGTGCAAAAAATCTGATTGCCTAGCCACTCTGATCTGGGTGGTAGTACCTGTTAGAGTTCTATCTATAGATCAGTTTAAATTTATTCGTGTTCGATAGGATTGGGTGCTTTTTTGCCCCTCGTAAGAAACAATTTAGAAACAAAATATATATGAAGTAGAATAAACGCGATTCTCTAACCTCTAAGCATAAAATAACTCTAGTCAATTTGACATGTCATTAATTTTAACTTGGTGGGCTCGGTCAAACAAACCTACTTCTGATTGATGAGTCTTGGGTGATTCTGACAAGACTAGGAAAATAAGTCGATAGAGTAGACGCCAGGGAATTCCCAGCTTCCGGACACGGTACCCGTCCCCGCTAAATTAGCGTATGAATTACACAGCTTAGGTAATCTGATCTGTAACGTCAAATGGGGATCTGATGGTAGGTATGGCGCTCCACCTCAGCAAAACAATGTTATTGGTTTAGCGCTATCGAAAAAGAATAGACTCCCGGCTGATACCGACAATTGGTCACACCACCAAATCTAATTTTTAAAAAACTATATATTAAACTTTGCACGCTGTAATGGTTATCGTCGTAGGAAATCAACACGGTGAGACCAGTTCAGGTCATAGATGAGGCTGTTTGCATTTGACATAACGCTAATACCCGTGGGAAAGGTATGAATTCAACGATTCTCCCTCCAGTATTGGTAAAAATAAGGCAGGCTGTGCTCTTTAATCTTGGGTACGGCAATCAGTCTAGGAGAATGAAAACTCTGAATTCAAGATTGTTAAACCCTGCTTAAAAATTAACCTTGTGTCACACGCTACTTGTGTGGAGGGGTTGGTAAATATGTATATTTTAAGCTTTTTTGTAGAATTAACCCGGATAACTCTTCGCGCCCACTCATGTACACTTTTGTGTAATTTTTTGACCATATTATGGCATTCACTCAACATTATTTAGCATTTGTCTTCATACCCGAGCGTTATTGATATCTAATTGTTAAAATGTTTACAGTATTAATGATATTATTTACATAATAATGACATTAACTCTGGATTTCTTGTTTTTACTTTATTTTATTTAATTTACTATATATTGCGATTTTTTGCAGAATTAGCAATGAATGACTGTTCCCACTCACTCATATGTACTTCTGTGTTGTCTGTAAGATAGTGTTTGCATAAGAATCATATGAACTCAAGATATCATGCTTTTCTTGTTGTTTTATTTAATTTACTATATAATTAATCCTTTTGTAGAATTATCAATGAATAACTGTTCCCACTCACTCATGTGTACTTCTGTGTTGTTTATAAGACATTGCATAAGAATCATATGAACTCAAGATATCATGCTTTTCTTGTTTTATTTAATTTACTATATAATTAATCCTTTTGCAGAATTAGCAATGAATCACTGTTCCCACTCACTCATGTGTACTTCTGTGTTGTTTGTAATACATTGTTTGCATAAGAATCATATGAACTCAAGATATCCTGCTTTTCTTGTTGTTTTATTTAATTTACTATATAATTAATCCTTTTGTAGAATTAGCAATGAATAACTGTTCCCCCCACTAATGTATACTTTTGTGTTGATTTTGGACAATATTGTAGTATTCACTCTATCTTATTTACCATTTGGCTTCATACTCGAGCGTTATTGATATTTTATTGTTAAAATGTTTGCAGTATTAATAATATTATTTGCATAAGAATGATATTAACTCTAGATTTCTTTTTTTTCATTTTATTTAATTTTTTCAATTCCTTATATTTATTTCACTCATTTGTCAACATGTTCCCCATAATTCTTTTTTATTGTGTCAAAGCGCATCCACTGGCAAAAAAACAACAAAAAACAAAAAAGCAAAAAACAAAAACAAACAAACACAAAAACAACAGAAACCAATAAAAACTACAAAAATAAACAAAAAATTACAAAATACCAAAATCGAGCAAACAATTTTCTTATTTTTTGTTTTGTCTTCCTCTTCCACCTCCTCCTCCTCCGTTCAGCAATTTTTATCTTTGTTTTTGCTGGATTCAATTTCCGATTAAATTTGACGTCATACATAAATTTTCACCACTTTTTGGCGCCACCATCTCAACTTCCGGGTCACATGACAGGTGATACCAGTCTTAGCCAACTAATTAGCATTCAGTGATGAGGTTGTCAACACGACTGGTGTGATAAATTACAAAAGACGAGCCATATGGACTGGTTGACATGCTCCGTTCTAAACTACAACCCCCACCGTCACCCCCCACCGCCACCATCGCCACCACTACCACCAACGCCATCGCCACCACTACTACTGCTACTGTTTCCATCTAACACTCTATCCCCATAGACTCTCATTCTTCGTTTTTTCCACTACGTAAGATATGCCCTGGCACGGTATTACAGGCAGGCCATTAACAGCCCTAGGCCAACATATTCTTCTTTTTCTTTTTTAAAAAAATTTTCTAAACGTTTTTTGTTTTTGTTTTTGCTCTTTTATTACAGTCATGAAATCTCTTCCTATTGTGACAGCCAATCGATGTTTGATGATGATGATGACGTTCTGCAAGCCAAATCGACAAGTGTGTATTTACTCAAGACCTCCGCCACGGACAGGATGCAACGTGAGATCGATTTTTAAGCGGGGTAATGCTGGTTTTTGAAGTCAGGGTTTTCTTTCTCCTAGACTGGTTCGCTATACCAAGGAAAAAGAACCGAGTCTGTCTTAGTATTAACTCAAAAACATCTGGCGAGAGAAAGGGCGAGAACCGACGGGTCTATGCATTTCAAAATTGGAATTGGTGCGAAGGAAAACGCAAACAACCTCTATCTAGGATTTGAAGTCGGAGCACAGATTCCATTTACCTGGTGTTTTTTTTATTTATTTCAGTGAAAGGAGGAGGAGGAGGAGGAGGAGGAGAGAAGGGGAGATGTTACAATATTATGGGCCATCCTGTAGGCTCTAAGAAAGTGGAATTGGATCCTTGGTAATCCTCTGATAAAGAATCCTTTGGTTCTTCTGGTAAAGAGTCCAGAGTATTGTAAGTCCTTCCTCAATGATTGCAAGTACAGCTGTGGCAAGTATCAGTGTGTATCAGCCACGCATTATGGCTGGTGATTGGTGAAGGATTAAACCACGTGATCTCGGCTAGTCTATAAATCCAGGTGGGGAATTGTAGCACACCTTATATTACAAAATATTCCAACAGAAGAAGAAGAAAGTCCCTTTCGTTTGAATTAAAGGTTTTCCTTCTCCTAGACTCCTTGTCATACCAAAATTAAAGAGCCCAATCTGCTCTACTATATTCACACAGCTGAATGCAGAATAGTTGGATTCGTACATTTCCCAAGGGTATGAGTACTATATGAAATGCAAACAGTTACATCCCGGTTTTGAACTCGTCTCGCCGTGTTCATTTCACACGACGCTAACCATTAGGTAATTATTTTCACCTTTAGTTGTTAAAATTCCTAGCATAAAATTGTGCGTGCGCATTATCTGAAATGAACTTACTTGTTATTAAGAAGACATTTTATGATATTTTTGTGTTAAAGCATGCAGTTGTATTATTTTCGAAAAGATTCTAAGATTTGTATATTTCGCACGGACATATTCAAAATGGCTACCGTCTTGTTTCAAAGTGAAAGTCAGTTGGCTAAATTCCTAGCATAAAATTATCTGAAATGAACTTAATTGTTATTAAGGACACATTTTATGATACTTTTGTGTTAAAGCATGCAGTTGTATTGTTTTCGAAAAAGTTTCTAAGATTTGTTTATTTCGCACGGACATATTCAAAATAGCTATCGGCTTAGTTCAAAGTGCATTTCAAGGGAGGTTACTCAAATTGCTATTTGCTAGGAATTTTAACAACTAAAGTGAAAATTACCATATACCAGACGCCTTCATTTCTCTAATTTCTCCGTGATTTGTTTTTATTTTGGTGAAAGGAGGAGAAAAAGAAGGAGGCGCTCTCAAAGTAATTTTGACAAACGAGAAGAGAGCCCCATTGGTTTGAATTCAGGGTTTTCATTTCCTCTGCCATACCAAAGTTAAAGACCCCAGTCTTCCCTACAACTTACCCAAAGCTGGAGGGAGAATAGTTGGATTCATACCTTTTCCAAGGGTATTAGCACTATTTGACATGCAAACAACTGTGTCCAGGAATTAAACTGATCTCACCTCGTTCATTTCATACGACGGTAATCATTACACTAAGCGCCTCCATTTCCTAAAATTTCCTTGTAATTCTTTTTTTTTATTTTGGTGAGGTAAGGAGGAAGGGGGAAGAGGAGGGGAAGGAGGAGAAGAGGAGGGGAAGGAGGAGAAGAAGAGGAGGGGGAGAAGGAGAAGGAGGGGAGGAGCTCAATGTAGTTTTGACTAACGAGCAGAAAGCTCCTTTGTTTTAATTCAGGATTTTCCTTTCCCTATACCGGTTGCCCCGCCAAAGGTAGAGACCAGTCTGCCCTACTATTTACCCATAGCTAGAGGGAGAATATTTGTACCATTACCAAGGGTATTAGAGCTCTGGGAAATGCATTTTAACTCCTCACGCCGTGTCCATTTCATACGATGGTAACCATTACACAATGCGCCTCCGTTGACCACGACAATAACCGTTATGATAAGCGCGCTTGTCAAAGTACATCAATAAATAATGATACATGATTCATGTCAGGTGTCTAGCTTAGTACAAAACAAGGTCGCGTGTGGGGAAAATAAGCACAGGTAGTATGTTATATTCCAATCTAATGCCAATAATTATAGGGTTTCAAGAATTACTATTTAATGATAATAATTTTTGAAAACAGATCTATCTAAATTGATCACTAATTAAGACTAATACTATTCTAGTAGTGACCAGCCCAAATGGAGTTTAACAGGTTTGAATTCAGAGTTTTCCTTCTCCTAGATTGGTTGCCTAACCAAGGTTAAACAGCTCAGTCTGCCCTACTATTTACCCGTAGCTGGAGGGAGAGTAGTTGGATGCATACTTTTTCCAAGGGTATTAGCGCTATGTGAACTGTAACTTAGTCCAGGATTTGAACTCGGATCAACGCATCTCCAACCGATAGATTGGTTGGTTGGTTGGATTTTACGACATGTCAACCTTTGTTTGGTCATTTTATACCGAATATATTTTGTTTTATCATTAAACCCAATTATTTAAACACATGTTTCGAACATCATTTTTATATTTAACACATAGATGGGACCCTAACAGATACTACCACTACGGATCTGGGTTGACCTGGGAGTAATAGCGATGAAGGGGTACTCCACACTCCCCAGAGATTCAGAATTAGAACTTCACCATTAGAGGCAGTTTAACGTCATACACAGAGCACCAAGACTCTCAGTAATCTCCTTCTATCACATATGATAAAAAGAGTTTGGGGTTTGCCATGAGAGCAATAGGATCGGGACAACCATATAGGGTCTAGGGTTTGACGTGACCAACCGATTAATCAGTGGGAGTATAAGTAAGGGCCAAAGTGTAGTGTTGCATGTCATGGACTGCTCGGCCACCGGGATTCCGTTCTTAAGCATCACGGGTCGCCACTCAAGGCAAACTGATTTAGGAGATTTTACCTCTCTACAGAAGTGCAGTCGATGTATTCTTCTGTCCCAGCCGACAGGGTGGGTATAGATGGACCCTAACAAGTACTACCACTCCAGGTCAGAGTGGACCTAGGAGTAATGGCATTGGAGGGATGTTTCACACTCTCCAGAATTGGAGCCTCACCCTCGAATGCAGTGTAATGTCATATCTAGACCCCCCAAGTTGTAGAGGATACAATCAGTGAATTCCAATACCCGTCAAAATTGTTGTATACCCATAATCGACTGAGTATATGTTATAGGATGGACCCGTTTGGATTATATTCGGTTACTTCTGTACTTATTTGAATTCAATAACACTGAACTCAAATCTGTTTCTACACTAACCGTCCAAAACCGACGGCACGCCCATCAATATATAACAAACGAACTTCCAATATATAGAATCAATCTGCTGAGGTCTTGTCTATCTTTAAAGCCAAAATAAGAAACTATCACCAACAGGAAAAAAAAACAGAACAGAATTCAGAGTTTTATTTTTCCTAGACTGGTTGCCGTACCAAGGCATTTGAATTCAATAACACCTGAACTCAAATCTGTTTCTACACTAACCGTCCAAAACCGACGGTACGCCCATCAATATATAACAAAAACTTCCAATATATAGAATCAATCTGGCTTGTCTATCTTTAAAGCCAAAATAAAAAGACCACTATCACCAACAGGAAAAAAAAACAAAAAACAGAACAGAATTCAGACTTTTTATTTTTCCTAGACTGGTTGCCGTACCAAGGCTAAATAAGGACAACCTGTATTACTATGCACTCCTAGATTGTGACAGGGAACGGATAAATGCCTGCCTTGTTGGACTATCTGGTGGTATAAGATGTAAGCAAAATAGTTACTTCTATTTATTGACTTTATTAGTATAGGGTGTTTGACATGTTATGCATTCTGGTTGGTTTGTTTGTTTAATTAAAAAGGAGTGTATTAGCCATGTGTGACCTATACGTGGTCGGGATATAGTAACTTGTTCCTTTTTGGACTTTCTGAGGCCTGGTTACCATTCAGTAGGCGCTCATCAAAGATTGAACATATCACGAATGATTTTAAGCTTTAAGTAACAAGAGTTGCCATTTTCTACTTAAATAAGAACTACTACTACTATTATTACTACTACTGCTGCTGCTTCTATTGTTTTGCTTAAAGGCAGCCTCCCGCGGTCATTAAGCTTTTCCGAGAGTGACATCCTGTTTATAGAATATTATAAGTAATTGCTAATAAATCTAAAAGAACAAAAAAGAAGCGATTGGTCTCCTAATAAATTTGGCCCCAGGATCCGACGCTTGTTTTCAAGAGTAACAAAGTTAGAAGTTTAAAGTAAAAATATTTCCGATTTCGAATTGTGGCGATCGAGATCGGGTTTGGGATCGAGGTTTGGAATCGTCAGTGGGCGTCTTACTCCAAAGAGCATGAGTAGTACAGCTTGGACATGTGCGGTAAAGTGGAGAGCTGATGGTAGGTGTGGTGCTTCACTTCAGATGCAAAAATAATCTCCCTAGTCTAGCGTTAATTAAAAGGGGATAGACTCCCTTTCTACCCGACTGATACCGACAATATGCCGCTTTAATTTTTACTTATATTGCTATTATAAATTTTCATTACTACTAACAAAAACATACATCCTATGGTTGTAAGTATTTAAGTTCTAATGTAATAAAATATTATATCAGATTGAAAAGACTAACGAAGCTAAATATGAACAAACTTATTTCAATTTTATTTTAATTGATTTCTATATAAAATTATACATAGGATTGCTTTTAATACATTTGAGAATAAAACACTAATATTAGAAATCAATAACAGCAAGTAATAATTTATCAAATCTGGTTTTCTTAAAGCCGGTATGAAAATTATCCACACCATAAACTATGTAAACCTTTACTTCTTCGTAGTTTATAACGCACTTTGTAGGATTCTAAATTCGTTAATAATATGGGCTGTTTTGAGCTAGACTTTAATAAAGATATCGTCAATAGATAAATCGTTAATTGAATTTACATAATGACTATTTAATTGAGAATATAATGTAAGTATCTAAACGAATTGAGACGTCGATGATGACGTAGTTTCAGTTACAGACAGACACATACATAATCTCCATTATAATTACGAGTAAAATATGTTTTGTTCGAATTTCATAAAGGGAAATAAGGGAAGGGTCGACCTAGTAAAAAATATTTCCCCTAATATATTTTAGGAAAAAACTATTTTAAACATAAGTTCATCTAATGATGAATAAGTATAAAAAATTTCGTGAAAATCTTTCATAGAATTTTTAAAAACATAACTGTGACGTATGCAATGACGTAGTTTCGGTTACAGACAAAAAGAGATCGAATCTCTATTATTAATAAATATTATAAATTATTATTTTGAATTAGATTATAATTATAAATTTCTATTATTAGCGTCATGTGTATGACGTTAAACTGCATCTAGTGGTAAAGTTCCAATTCTGGTGTTCTAGGGAGTGTAGAGAACCCCTTCATTGTCATTACTCCCAGATCCACTCTGATCTGGAGTGGTGGTACCAGTTAGGATTCATCTATGGGTTAAATAGATAAACAAAATGAGTTTTTAAAAATGTGTTTAAAAAAATTGAGTTTGAAAAAAAAATTGAATACCCAACAGAAATTAATAAAAGAAAACGTCTTTGTTATAACATAACCCAAGAGTTGACATGCCGTAAAAGCAAGCAAGCAACTAAATTTCTATTACTGTTACAAATTTCCTTGATTATAGATTAATATAATAAATTATGTTACTATTATAAATTTCTATTATGAATTTCTATTATTATTTTAAATTAGTATTATGATTCTTTTCATCATACAGCGTGTAATAAATACAACGTGCGATACCCTGCCCTCATTAACCGCTAACTAGGTGTGATAACACAGTTTTCGCGGCTGAAGGCGGGACTGCCACACCTAGTGTCGCCAACCAGCCTTTTGGCCACCGGACAGGATGTTATATATATATATATATATATATATAGTTAATTCCTTGTTAGTATTGGAAAAATGGTAATAAAGCGCTCAATTACTTCTATAAGAGCTGTATTTATTTAATCATTGTTTACAATACATTTTACGGACTCTTAAATTTATTGTAAAGTATAATTATATATATATATATATATATATATATATATATATATATATAATATATATATATATATTATTGTTTATATTTTTTAAGGCAATTACAATGCGTTTATCGTATAAAATTCGATAATTATTGAAAATAATCATGACAAGTAAACTCGGCAAATAACGCGCGTGACATGGAACACCCTACAGCTGTTTCAACTTTATTAAGTCTCATCAGCGGTGTATACAATAATAAAACTGTACGGTGTTCCACGTCGCGCGTTTTATTTGCCGAGTTTACTTGTCATGATTATTTTCTATAATTATCGAATTTTATACGATATACGCATTGTAATTGCCTTAAAAATATAAACAATAATATACTTTACTTAACAAGGCTCCAAAAAGCAAATTTTTCAATTATACATATATATATATATATATATATATATATATATATATTTTGGGAATAAAGGCCTTAAATACCATGGGTATCGTGGTTATGGACCATTTCCACTCGCGAGTATGCTCACGAGCTTCTTCAGACCACTGATATATTTTATTTAGACAGGCACATGGCCAAACTCATTTTATATTCATACATTTCACCTCCCTCATTCAGGGGTGGTCATATTACATTATTTCTTTTCAAGTGTCTTTTTTATTGGTGGAAATTCTTTTTTTTTTTCCTTCATCCTTTGTCTGAATGAGGGAGGTGAAATGTATGAATATAAAATGAGTTTGGCCATGTGCCTGTCTAAATAAAATATATCAGTGGTCTAAAGAAGCTCGTGAGCATACTCGCGAGTG
>CM042145.1:93750220-93807720 GCA_023376005.1 Doryteuthis pealeii
TAAATAAAATTGTTTTACATTATTATACTGTTAACCATATCTACATACTAATAACATGCAATTGTATTTATATATACAACAAAATAGCGGTTTACAGTGTGAACGGAAGGCTAATTTGCATATTGGGTATTATTGATTTCTAATTGTTTGGTTTTATCTTATTGAATATGAGCAAAAATCTCTTCAATAAATCTTAATGAAATCCATTAACAAGAAAAGATAACTGTCATTTTATTCTTTACTTCCTACTTTAACTAAATACTTAAATTAGAAAAAATAACAATGAAAGACGAGAGTGATGGAAGAGTAAATTTCAGTTGTTCTATTTTTCGATTATATTCTCCTCTGTTTCAAATCTTTTTATCTGCATTCTTATTTAGTTTCATTAGCGTTTCTAATCTAATACGATATTTCATTACATTAAAACTTAAATACTTGCACCCGGAGGGTGCATATATTTGCTAGTGTATATAATGTTTATTAAAGTGCAACTGATGGATATATTCATATCCTGAAATATAGTAAGATTATCGTTGAAGTTAGATAGATGGCCCCTCCTCACAATCTTCTTCTTCTCCCCTATCTATGGGTAAATAGTTGAGAAGATTAGGTTCTTTACTTCTGGTTAGGCAACCAGTCTAGGAGAAGGAAAACACTGAATGCAAACCATCTGTAATCCACTGAGAAATTGATCTTGTGTCACATCCTCTCGATGTTGGGGGCTTGCGTGAATATGCCTGCTTAAGTTATGAAATGACCGAAATATGGGACAGAAGTTAAAAAAAACCAACTAATATCTTGTTATAATGGAGATTATGAGTCTGATTGTTTGTAACAGAAATTACGTGACCTCCTTGTCACAAAAATCCCGTCTATAAATCTTAAAAAGAAAACCATTAACAAAAAGAAATAACTGTAATTTGATTCTTTACTTTACTATTTGATCTTTCTTTCTTCCTTGTTTGTTTGTTTGTTTGTTTGTTTGTTTCTTTATTTCTTTCTTTCTAGTACTATCTGTTTCTCTATGTTTATTTCTTTTTCTATTTAATTCTTCTTCTTCTTCTTCTTCTTCTTCTTCTTCTTCTTCTTCTTCTTCTTCTTCTTCTTCTTCTTGTTTTTAGTTAAAGGGTAATACTAATTCAACCTCTCTCGCTTCTCTTCTTCTTCTTCTCTTCTTCTTCTTCTTCTTCTTCTTCTTCTTCTTCTTCTTCTTCTTCTTCTATTATTTTTGTCTTCGTCGGCTTCTTTCCTATTTCGATTGAATCACATGAGTCTCTCGCGAAATGACGAGCCTCGGTCAATCCAGGAGACATTATGATAATGTGAATCAATGATCGACCCTCTCGGGCTTCAATCGCGCGCTCAAAACAAAAACGCTTGAAACACCGAACTTCAAATAATGAAAGATAATCTATGCCTTTTGAGAATTAACTGCTCAATTCGTCCATTTGCTGCTTCCTTCAAACGCTTTGACACTGGCGGATCAGTTCAAATCACTCAGGCAGACACCGAGACACGTTTACTGGCAGGGAATCAGAGAAACTTGAGCTCTCAAATGAAGGATTACAAAGAAAAGAAAGAAAGAAAGAAAGAAGCTAACTACAAATAATTTTAGGGAAGATCATGAGATTTGAACTTTAATTGATACTTGCATCTCTTGTTCGGTTCATTTGTACACACCTACTCAAGCTTATGCCTGCTTTGCGATCGCGACCCCCATACAAACGTGAAACGGATCAAAAATGAAAAAAAGGACATAGCATAAATTAATCAAAGAAAACTATTCATTAAATTTTTCTCGATTCTTCTTCTTTTTTCTTCTTCTTTTTTCTTCTTTTATCCGTTTACTTCTAATTTTAATTTGTTTTTAATTAACCAATAATACTCATTCAATCTCTCTCACTTCTTCCTTCTATTTTCCTTGTACTCATTCATCTACGTCTCCTTTTTTCTTCTTTCTTTTTCTTTTTCTTTTAAGCTCAATATAATTTTCATTTGTTTTTAGTTAAAGGGTAATACTCATTCAACCTCTCTCGTTCTTCTTCTTCTTCTTCTTCTTCTTCTTCTTCTTCTTCTTCTTCTTCTTCTTCTCTCTTCTTCTTCTTCATTATGTTCTTCTTCTTCTTCTTTTCTTCTTCTCTTCTTCTTCATTTCTTCTTCTTCTTCTTCTTCTTCTTCTTCTTCTTCTCTTCTTCTTCTTCTTCTTCTTCTTCTTCTTCATTTGTTCTTCTTCTTCTTCTTCATTTGTTCTTCTTCTTCTTCTTCTTCTTCTTCTTCTTTCTCTTCTTCTTCTTCTTCTTCTTCTTCTTCTTCTTCTTCTTCTTCTTCTTCTTCATTTGTTCTTCTTTCTTCTTCTTCTTCTTCTTCTTCTTCTTTCTTCTTCTTCTTCTTCTTCATTTCTTCTTCTTCTTCTTCTTCTTCTTCTTCTTCTTTCTTCTTCTTCTTCTAGATTTTGTTTTTCTTGTCACATCCTTTTTTTTATCCACATTCTTCAATGCTTCTAATCCGTTTTCGTTATCTTTCTTTCCCTTATTTCCTCTCTCCATCATTATTATTATTACTACTTTGCACTCGTTGACTTTTCACATCAGTAATAACCAGCAGTCAATCATGTGGAAATTAGGTCAACTCAATACTAGACCGCTCTCTGCAGTATTCAATCAAATTCGAGTATTACTGTCCTGTAAATAGTCTTTCTACCACAGTTGTCTTAATGTCCTGGATATGACGTTGAACTGCTTCTAATGGGAGAAGTTCCAATTTTGGAGCTCTGAGGAGTGTGGATTATCCCTTTATTGCCATTACTCCCAGGACCACTGTGACCCAGAGCGGTAGTACCTGTTAGGTTCCCATCTATGGGTTAAATGGGAAAACTTAGTTTAAAATGTGTCTAACAATTGAGTTTGAAAAAAAATTTGAATGCCATCAAAAATGAATAAAACATGTCTTCGGCATGAAATAACCCCATAAGGGTTGACTTACCGTAAAATCCTACCAACCAACCAACCAACCAACCAACTACTGTTGTCCAGGTTATCAAACTATTTCCCTAGGTTATTCGTGGTTGTTTTAAGTTTGAAAAGATTTTATTACTTGTAAGAATGATAGCCTCTCGTGCGTGGGCTTTGATAAACAAAGAGAAGCCTGCAGAAGATGTGGGAAAAGATAAATGATTATGTATATGTGTGTATTTACCCAACCCCGTCCTCACGAGCAATATGCAACACACAGTCAGTTTTTAAATGGAGTTTAATAGGTTTAAATTCAGTTTTCTTTCTCCTAGATCGGTTGGCATACCAAGTTTTCAGAGCCCAGCCTACCCTGCTATTTATCTATAGCTTTCCCAATGGTATTAGTTCTATGGGAAATGCAGTGTCGTCCAGGATTTGAACTAGGGTCGCCCTATCCATTTATTACGAAGATAACCATTTCACAACGTGCGCCATTACGCCACAACTATATATATATATATATATATATATATATATATATATATATATATATGAGGAAAATGGGATTGGAATGAATCCGACAGAATGAGGTAAAATAAGGAATGAAAAAATAGGAGATTTAATTGGTTATAGGAGACATGTCTCCTATAACCAATGAAATATTTCCATCACTACAAAACTTACCCACATACCAACTTCCCCCTTCTATAAAACACTTGTATGATCCTAATGATTCAATAAAGGCTGAAGAAGCGGAATTTAAAATTCCAGCGAAATATACTACACATTTTTATCTGAGTTTTGTTCTTTCATTCCATATTTTACCTCATTCTGTCGGATTCATACCAATCCCATTTTCCTCATATATATATATATATATATATATTATATATATATATATATATATATATATAACGTTTGCCAGTGGAGAGTAAATGTTCTGTTGAACACTGGGTAGCTCATCGTCTTTGAAATTTACCATTGGGTAACGGTTATCCCCGTACGACGTAACCGGTCTAGAAGATGAAAAATTCTGAATTCAAACCAGCTTAACTCTGCTTAAAATGACCTTGTGTCACATCCTGACTGTGGTAAAGGGGTCGGGTAAAAACATACACATTTTTTGTATCAAATAGTTTATTTTCATTAGTAGCCGTGTTAGTGTTACTCTACGGATGTACCACTTGGGTTTTAACAAAGTGCTTGGAGAAAAACCTTGATGGGAACGACAAAGATGCTGAGTGCAATCTTGAACAAATTCTGGAAGCAGCCCCCCCAAAAAAAAAGCTGTTGTACGGCCACATATCACCTATCACACAAACCATCGAAGTAAGACGAATAAGGTATGCTAGATACTGCAGGATAAGTAAGGACGAACTCATAAGTGATGTTCTCCTGTGGACACCTTTACACATGGACACACCAGTGTTGACCGACCAGCAAAAACTTGTATTCATCAGCTGTGTATACCGTGCTGAGAACTTACCTGGAGCGATATGAACAGGCGGAGAGAGAGAGAGAGAGAGAGAGAGAGAGAGAGAGAGAGAGAGAGAGAGCACGATTTGTTGATGATTATGATGATGATGATTAAGTATTTAATTATCCCGGCACATTAATTGTCGTAATTAATTAACCAATTAGACAAACTACCCTTGAAGGCTTTTTTTTTTATTCGGATCCCAAATGCATGTTAACAATGGAAACACTAGTTGCGTTATGATCCCAGTCGTAAGAAATGGACACAACGAAACGCGTTCAAATCCTGACTGGGGCTGTTTGCATTTCCCAAAGCGCAATTACCCTCCGCAGTGGGTAAATAGCAGGACAGTCTGAACTCTTTAACCTTGGTGTAGCAGTCTCAGTGAAGAACGAAGTTGGTTTTGAATTTCAACTGCTGTTTTTATTCTTGTGGGCTTCTGTATCCTTGACATTAATTTCTTTACTTCGATACAGTCGAACTCTCAATGATATCGTAAACTAAAAGGATACAACAATAACAACAAAATAGAATAGATGTATAAAACAAATTAGTAATACAGAAAAGAAAGCCTGCATAAAATTAATCATGTCAAACATCTATTTCTTCCGGTGCTGGTATTGATGGTGATATCTTACACATACTTTCACACGGTTAATTGCTATATTAAAGAGTCCAGTCTGTCCTACTATTTACCTATAGTATTTATTTCTTCCGGTGCTGGTATTGATGGTGATATCTACACATACTTTCACAAACGGTTAATTGCTACATTAAATAGCCCATTCTGTCCTATTATTTACCTATCGTATTTATTTCTTCCGGTGCTGGTATTGATGGCGATATCTTACACATACTTTCACAGGTTAATTGCTATTTAAAATAGCCCAGTCTGTCCTACTATTTACCTATCGTATTTATTTCTTCCGGTGCTGGTATTGATGGCGATATCTTACACATACTTTCACACGGTTAATTGCTATATTAAAGAGCCAGTCTGTCCTACTATTTACCTATCGTATTTATTTCTTCCGGTGCTGGTATTGATGGCGATATCTTACACATACTTTCACACGGTTAATTGCTATATTAAGAGCCCAGTCTGTCCTACTATTTACCTATCGTATTTATTTCTTCCGGTGCTAGTATTGATGGTGATATCTTACACATACTTTCAAAAGGTTAATTGCTATATTAAAGAGCCCAGTCTGTCCTACTATTTACCTATCGTATTTATTTCTTCCCGTGCTGGTATTGATGGTGATATCTTACACATACTTTCACAAGGTTAATTGCTATATTAAAGAGCCCATTCTGTCCTACTATTTTACCTATCGTATTTATTTCTTCCGTGCTGGTATTGATGTGATAACTTACACATACTTTCACAAGGTTAATTGCTATATTAAAGAGCCCAGTCTGTCCTACTATTTACCTATCGTATTTATTTCTTCCCGTGCTGGTATTGATGGTGATATCTTACACATACTTTCACAAGGTTAATTGCTATTTAAAGAGCCCATTCTGTCCTACTATTTACCTATCGTATTTATTTCTTCCGGTGCTGGTATTGATGGTGATATCTTAACACATACTTTCACAAGGTTTAATTGCTATATTAAAGAGCCCAGTCTGTCCTACTATTTACCTATCGTATTTATTTCTTCCGGTGCTAGTATTGATGGTGATATCTTACACATACTTTCACAAGGTTAATTGCTATATTAAAGAGCCCAGTCTGTCCTACTATTTACCTATCGTATTTTTTCTTCCGGTGCTAGTATTGATGGTGATATCTTACACATACTTTCAACAAGGTTAATTGCTATATTAAAGAGCCCAGTCTGTCCTACTATTTACCTATCGTATTTATTTCTTCCGGTGCTAGTATTGATGGTGATATCTTACACATACTTTCACAAGGTTAATTGCTATATTAAGAGCCCATTCTGTCCTACTATTTACCTATAGTATTTTATTTCTTCCGGTGCTGGTATTGATGGTGATATCTTACACATACTTCACAACGGTTAATTGCTATATTAAAGAGCCCAGTCTGTCCTACTATTACCTATCGTATTTATTTCTTCCGGTGCTAGTATTGATGGTGATATCTTACACATACTTTCACAGGTTAATTGCTATATTAAAGAGCCCATCTGTCCTACTATTTACCTATCGTATTTATTTCTTCCCGTGCTGGTATTGATGGTGATATCTTACACATACTTTCACAAGGTTAATTGCTATATTAAAGAGCCCAGTCTGTCCTACTATTTACCTATCGTATTTATTTCTTCCCGTGCTAGTATTGATGGTGATATCTTACACATACTTTCACAAGGTTAATGCTATATTAAAGAGCCCAGTCTGTCCTACTATTTACCTATCGTATTTATTTCTTCCCGTGCTAGTATTGATGGTGATATCTTACACATACTTTCACACGGTTAATTGCTATATTAAAGAGCCCGTCTGTCCTACTATTTACCTATCGTATTTATTCTTCCGTGCTGTATTGATGGTGATATCTTACACATACTTTCACAAGGTTAATTGCTATATTAAAGAGCCCAGTCTGTCCTACTATTTACCTATAGTATTTATTTCTTCCGGTGCTAGTATTGATGGTGATATCTTACACATACTTTCACACTGTTAATTGCTATATTAAATAGCCCAGTCTGTCCTACTATTTACCTATAGTATTTATTTCTTTCGGTGCTAGTATTGATGGTGATATCTTACCCATACTTTCACACGGTTAATTGCTATATTAAAGAGCCCAGTCTGTCCTTCTATTTACCTATGATATTTATTTCTTCCCGTGCTGGTATTGATGGCGATATCTTAACGATTCTGGATTTTAGAAATGCCATGTGTGTTATTAACATAGAGGATTTATATCCAGATTACCAGTAACTGCCAAAGCAAGGCGCATAACTTCTCGTGCTGTTACACGTACCTTTCACAAGTTTAATTGCTATGTTAAAGAGCCCAGTCAGTCCTACTAGTTACCTATTGCTGATGGAAGAATAGTTGGATTCATACTGTACCAGTTTCAGTGAAGAATGAAGAGAGTTTTTGAAATTCAACTGATGGTTTATATTTGTGGTCGTCAGTAAACTAAAATTTAAACATTAACAGAAAATAGAATAAATGTTAAAACAAATTAATAATAATAAAAATCTTGTTAGAATTAAACATACCAAACTTTTACTTCTTCTTGAGATGCCATTGATACTCTTAATAGATAATTGAACCAAAAATGTAAATATAAACGTAGAATGAACACGATTCCATAACCTCTGTGCATAAGTAAAGTAAAGTCGTCGGGGCGGCCTAATGTCGGTATCGGCTATGCAGCGAGGGAGTCTATCCCCTTTTCACTAGCGCTAGACCAAGGAGATTGTTTTAGCGTCTGAAGTGGAGCGCCACACCTCAGCTCCTTACTTTACCGCACAGATCCCTCTGCTACTCATATGCTGAGCTGACGAGGGCGGGTATCGAACTAGGAACCTTGTGGTTTCTAGCCGAACGCTCTACCGACTGAGCTCACCCGGCCCCTCTGTGCATAAAATACCTTGAAATATGACATAACGAGTTGACATACCTTTAAAACACACAAATCAATCAATCAATCAATCAATTGTTTACAGTGTGACAACACAAGGCATGCTCTCTTCCTGTTGCCTACATGATTGTCACTGACCCTATGGCAAGCCCTACACCTTTTTTTTAAATCTTATCTGTGCTTGAAGGCGGTGGCTGAGGGTTTTAGTGTCCTGGGTATGGCGTTAAACTCTATCAGAACAACAACCATAGTGTGAAACGTGTCAAACACCTTTGACAGTTAAACACTTATTCATGGAATGCAGGTTTCTTGCTCACATCAGAAACTGTTATTCTAAAGCAAACAATATGAAAGATCTGTTTGAAAATGTCAACATGGAGGATATTCTCTCTTTTTTGAGAGAAATAAAATTATACCATAGAATATAGACATGAAACAAATCAAAACCATATAATAATTCCCAATAATGCTAAACACATTTTAAAACCAATTACTAAAAAGTATAAATATAAATACACGATATGTATAACTTTCTAACCGTTAGGCATGACATAACCCCAGACGGGTTGATATGCCGTTAAAATCAATAAAACAAACAAACAAACGATCTATCTGATAGTGATTATAGAGCTCTGGGGAATGTGGAGTTCCAATTATGAAGCTCTGGGGAATGTGGAGTTCACCTTCATTACCATTACTCCAAGGTCCACTCTGACCCGACGTGGTAGTACCTGTTAAGACTCCATTTATGGATTAAATATAAAAAAAATGAGTTTTAAAAAATTGTTTAAAAATTGAGTTTAAAAAATACTGAGTACCCATCAAGAGTAAATAAAACAAAATTTCTTCGGCATAGAATAACCCAAAACGGATTGGCATGCCGTAAAATCCAACCAACCAACCAACCAACCAACCAACCAGCCGACCAATCAAGCCACTACAAACATCACTTCCGCCCTAGAAACAGGGACAGTCTTGGCACTTTTTGATCGAACGACGTATTAAAACTAGATTTTTATTTTCCTCTATCAAGACTATCAGAGCTAAATATCTCCGCATGTCAATTCGTTTTTCGTTATCATTATCTGACTTCAATAAAGAACTCCTTTTCTTCCTCTTTCGTTGTTTCGTACCACTTTCATGTGCTTTTTCTTAGACACGTAGATTGTAAGAGTCTTTGATATTCTACGTCCTCTGTTCTTTGCAAAGCCGGTGACATTTCTCCAATGCCACTCAAGAATGCTTTCTTTCGTTTCTTTGATGGCTGAAAACGTCGGTTTGCCACTATCAGAAACACAATTAAAGAGTGCTCACTATAACAACACATTCCCTTCACCCAACCTGCCCGTAAGAAAACCCTACTCAAACTGTAACTGCCCCTTGGGTATGTGCGTGAACACAGATTTTGAAGGCATCCGGCTTGAACTCATATACAGAAAGATGAAAGCCACGCCTGCAGCTTCCAAATGATGATAAAAAAAACTCCACAAGCATAGCCTAGAATAACTTTGTTGAAATACAGACTACTGTATACACGGTTCCCTATTAGGTGCTGGGTCGGTGAGTTGCATTAAATATTCTAAACGTGCATCAGGTAATGTTTAAAAGCTACATAAAATTCTGTTTGGTATATTTGGAAGCCTGGCATTATACAATATGTTTTATTGATTAAATGATTTTAACGTCATGCCAAGCCGTCTAGGTTAGTAAACCACAGATAGTGAGTTCGATTCACGCTTAGGGTCCCATACAAATTATTTGTATTAAGAATAGCTACTTAGAGCTATTATTATTTACTCAATATTATTATTAATCACTTTAAACCATATAACTGTGTGTAAACGTATGACTATAATTGAATAGAAATAATATAAAAAACATATATAAACAATATAATTATTAGTATTAGATAGGAATACTTGATGTACAATTTTGTGCAATTTATTTGTATTTGAAAATATAACTGTGTGCCAAAAATTCTTAAAAAACAACTACACAAAAATGTAAAGACGAATGTATAAAATAACCCTAGACAGACTGACATTCCATTAAAATTAATCAATCATCTGTGGATCTACGCTTGTTTACGTAGGATGTGATCAATTCACCCCAATGTACCTTTCTTGCGTCCCGGAAAGTATAATGTTTTATATATTCATATTATATTTCATTTTTAAGGTGTATTTTAAGGTATATTTTATATATTAATCTATATTCATGTGTCCCAGAAATGTATAAAATAACCCTAGACAGACTGACATCCATTAAATTAATCAATCATCTGTGGATCCTAAGCTTGTTTACGTAGGATGTGACCAATCCACCCCAATGTACCTTTCTTGTGTCCCAGAAAGCTAACCTGAGTAAATTAACAGTTTTGTACAGACCTTGATCTCTGATATGAAATAACACCATTACAAACAAATGCCAGATCTATGTAAAAAGATAGCCACAACACATCCTGAACTTCAGGTGGCCTGGGCATAATCCCATCAACAATCTGTGGGTGAGAGCTAATCAGAAGCCCATCAATCAGGATGTAAGAAAACTACATTGGGGTGGATTGGTCACATCCCACGTAAACAAGTTTAGAATCCACAGATGATTGATTAATTTTAATGGAATGTCAGTCTGTCTAGGGTCATTTTTTTACATTCATATTTACATTTTTTGTGTAGTGGTTTTTAAGAACTTTTCGCACATATTTATATTTTCAAATACAAATAAATTGCACACAATTGTATAGTTCCAAGAATTCCTATCTAATACTAACAATTATATGATTTCAAGTAATTATTTCTATTTAATAATAGTCATACGTTTGCAAACAGTTATATGATTTAAAGTGATTAATAATGATATTGAGTAAATAATAATAGCTCTAAGTAGCTATTCTTAATAAAATAATTTATAGTTACATGGTATCGAATATTCCTATCGAATATGAATGATTTGAAACGTTGTGAGGTTCCAATTCTGAAGCTTCTGGGAGTGTGGAATACTTCCTCATTGCCATTACTCATAGGTCTCCTGTGACAGGGATCACCTGTTAGAGTATCTTCTGTGGGTCAAATAGACCCGTTTGAAACTTATTTGAATTATTATTTTGATTTTTCGGACTGTTTCCCTTATCTTTATTGTTGTATGTAAAAACTCAACGTTTTGATCCCTCGGCATTCATCTGGTGTCCTCTCTCTATCCGAGCATAGGAATAATCCAACCATGGGATCATTTTTAATATTTTGACTGTTGTTAACAAGGCATCGAAGAAATTTTAATAATCTTATTCAAGTAATGACATCATTGGTTTTGGATGCCTATCAATCCGGGAGGCGTCACGAGAAGCATCATGATAATAAAAAATTCAGTCCAAAAATCAAAATAATACACATCAGGTATCACCTAAAAGAATTTAGACGAATGATTATTTGTATTAGATAGGAATACTTGATACCCTATAACTGCGTAAATTATTTGTATTAAGAATAGTTATTTAAAACTAAAATTATCTGCTAAGGATTATCATGAGTTTTTACTTGAAACAATATGACTGTGCGCAAAGAAATATCTATTAAATAGAAATGATTGCATGAAACTATATAATTGTTCATAAATGATTAATTTTACATAGGAATTCCTGGAAATACAACTGAATGCAAATTATTTGTATTAGATGTGTGTGTGTGTGTGTGTATATATTATTTTGAGGGAAAGAAGCAAGTCAATATATATACATATATATATATTATATATATATATATATGGAGAAAAGTATGTTATGGTGATGTTTATTGTTGACGATGCCAAATGTCCATCATGAAGCAAGAACTATATTCGAGTCCTGAAGGTGACTGAAACGTTGCATCGTCGACAATAACATCCAGTTTCCATAACATCCCTGTTTGCCTAACTTTTCTCCACATATTGTCGGATTAACTCCTCATATTTCTCCCATATATAATATATAATATATATATATATATATATATATATATATATATATGTGTGTGTGTTGTGTGTGTGTGTGTGTGTGTGTATCTGTGTCTGTGTGTATCTGTGTCTGTGTGTAATTTGGGGGGGGGTAAAGAAAGAAAGAGTTAAAGAAGAGACGTTTTTGCTGGGTTGGTTTACAATGTTCTGCTTTGCTCCTGGTGGACTGTTATCCCCCCCCGATAAACTAAAGTATTCAAAAGGCATATCACACCTTTATGAGTTATGTTATTCCAAATCTTGTATTTTTTATATAATTTGTTTAAGAAATAACTTTCATTAACTTTATGTATATTGCTAAATTGGCAGAATTAATTTTCACTGACTTCAGATGTACCAATTAGTAAGCCTTTTAGATTGTTTGCCATAAGAGCAATTTGAAGAATATATTTAGAAATATCATAATGTCGACCAGACGATTGATCGAATAGAGCCTCTTCGACCACCCGTCTAGCTTAAGTAAGGGCCGAAGTGGAGAACACCTATCACAGACTGCTCAGCCATCGCAATCCTGTCCTCAGGTATTCCGGGTCGCAACTCACAGGCAACAAGGGTCCCCATTTGGTCGTACCTATGCAGAGGTAGTCGGTGTATTCTACAGCGCGAGCCGACTGTGTGTTCGCTGTTTATTATATTTCAGATGTCATTCATGTCCATGAAATGCTAATTAAAATACTTCTTTTCCTTTTGCTTTTTTAGAAGTCCGTCGAAAGACGACGATGCCTTAACTCGATGTCTTCAAAAGTTGTGGACCCTCTGATGGCCCTGTTAATCTCGATATTGAGCCGCTTAGCTTCTGTGCGGCAAGCCTCTCGTCAACCCTGTCTATTGGAGGCCAGATCTTCCACCTGTTTCTAAAGAGAAGGATCAGTATCATAATGGACCAATATACAAGGGGAACGCACCGTGTTGAAAGAGACAGAGAGAGAGAGAGGGGGAAATAAAGTTAAGAATAAGAAGGAATATATAATATATAATGAGAGAGAGAGAGAGAAAGAGAGAGGGGGTAGAAATAATATAAAGATAATGTGAGATAATAGGTTAGAGAGAGAGAGAGAGAGAGAGAGAGAGAGAGAGAGGAGAGAGAGAGAAGAGAGAGAGAGAGGTAAGAAATAAAGATAAAGATAACGTGAAAAAGATAATAGGTTGAGGAGAGAGAGAGAGAGAGAGAGAGAGAGAGAGAGAAGAGAGAGAGAGAGAGAGAGAGAGAGAGAGGTTAGAAATAAAGATAAAGATAATGTGGAAGGAAAGATAATAGGTTAGAGAGAAGAGAGAGAGAGAGAGAGAGAGAGAGAGAGAGAGAGAGAGAGGAGAGAGAGTGAGAAGGAGAGAAAGATAAGGATAACGCGAAAGAGAGATAATAGGATAGATAGATAGATAGATAAATAGAGAGAGAGAGAGAGAGAGAGAGAGAGAGAGGAAGAGAGAGAGAGAGAGAGAGAGAGAGAGAGAGAGGTTAAGATAACGCGTAAGAGGGATAATACATTAGTTAAAGATACAATTATATGGCTCCACTTTCATTGAAGACGCCATTCAGCCGGACAGTCACACACCTGCTAAAAATGAATGATTATGTATGTGTCAATTAGGGGAGCGAAGGGTTAACCTCTATTATATTATAGCTATAGTCTATATCTGACTATCACTATAAAATAGGCAACATTACTCTCATAGTAATGAGGTTATTTGGTTTGTTTACGGCATGTCAACCCTTGTTGGGTTATTTCATACCGATGATGTTTTGTTCTATTCATGCTTGAAGGGTTTTCAATTTTTTTAAAACAATTTAAAAAAAATCATTTTTCTATTTAACCCATCGATAGGACCCTAACAGGTACTACCAGTGCGGGCATAGGTGACCTGAGAGTAATGACGATAAAGGGGTACTTCAGAATCCATAAAGCTCCACAAATGGAATCTCACCATTAGATGAAGGTTAACATCATACCCAGGACGCTAAGACCCCCAGAAACCGCCTTCTGGCACATACATGATAAAAAGGGTTGGGACTTGCCATATGGGAAATAGAGTTGGGATAATCATATAGGTGCTAGGACTTTACATGACCAGCTGATTGATCGGAGGTAGCCTTTCCGACCACCCATCTAGGCCAAAGTGGAGTGTTGGATGTCATAGACTGCACAGTCACCAGGGTTCCATCCTTAAGCATCTCGGATCACCACTTATGAGAGGGTCCCATTAGGGAGGATTTTACCCCTTTACAGAAGTGCAGTCGGTGTATTCTTCTGCCCCAGCCGACAGGGGGGTAATGAGGTTATAGTAATGGACGCTTTTTACATCAGTGCAGAATTGTGTATTTTCCGTTTCATCGTTCCGTGTCAAACTATTCGTGTCGGTCTTAAATGAGGCTTTTTTTTTTTCGAAAGAAAAGATTGCAAGTTGACTCGTTTCGATATGGTGCATTTGGCGATTAACAGAATCAGATTTTAAAACAAGATTTTTTCTCACATTTGTTCTATACGTTAATGTCCAAGTGGTGCATCCATAAAGTAGTACTGACACGATTTGTTCTCACATTTGTTCTTTACGAGGAAACGATATCCAGCCAACTATCGTTCTGCAGAAAAGACAAATAAAAATAAACGTATCTTTACTTAGTAAACCTTTTCCCTATCGTTAATACTTGTGTATCTCCTCTTATTTCTCTATTAACTCCGATAATCAATTACAACAAGTACAAATTAAGCTCCATAACTATGGATTCAATTGCGTCTGCATCCGCGGAACGATCTCAAACGTGAGCGGGCATTTATTTACATGGAGTAATTACAAAGAAATTCAGAACACAACCTAAGCACAAGGCTCAAAATTGGTGACCAATCCATGCTATTAAATATATTCGTACATCACCAGGATCTCATCTATAGGCTAAATAGACCTGTTTGAAAATTCAATACACTTGGTTGTAACACATGGAATGTTTTACCTGAGTTCACATGGAAACCAACGCCTCTTGCTGTCTCTCTAGGCTATGAAGCAGTGATTTGGCTTGTGCAGGTGTATTTGCTAGAAGTGCTCGATCATCTGCATAGTCTGAGCATCATTAGAAATAACTAAGAATAAAACAGACTTTTTAAAAAAATTATGAAAGTAGTTTTCACTGTGAAGGAAAAAAATTAAGGAACAAAAAACGTAAGTTTATTCAAAGAAAATTTAATGAAGAAAATATCGTAACTCAATTACTTCGTACATAAAATCAATTTTTAGTATTATATAGAAATACTTGAAACCATAAAACACTGTGCAATCTATTTGGATGAGATAGAATGCTTGATATTATATAATCGTGTGAAAAAACACAAGTATCTCTTACGAAACTACTCAAAACAATATAAATATAAACGTACACTATGTATGCAATTCCCTAACCTTCAAGTATAAAAAAAACCCAGACTGATTAACATCAATTACTCAATCAATCACATAATATTGGTAATAAGGACCAGGGAATTGTAGCAGCATCAGTGCTACTGTATGACTGCACCACTTGGACTTTCGATGCTGTAAAGTTTTGTAATAATTCATTCCTAATGATATCCAATCTGCCCCACTTGGACTTTGACGAAATGATTGGAATAAAATCCGGATGGTGATTACACAAAGATCTTGCGTGCTGTCCCGAACAAATATCGGAAGCAGCAACCCATAAGAAAACAGGTATACAGTCACTTACCTCCTATCACACGAAACATCCAAGTAAGACGACCTAGACATGCTGGACACTGCTATAGAAGTAAGAACGAACTCATAAGTGACATTCTTCTATTGGCACCTACACATGGACATACAGAGTGGGTCGACCAGAAAAGACTTATATTGATCCGCTCTAAGCGGATACTGGATGTCATGAGGAGGACTTGGCAGGAGCGATGACCGATAGGGACAGGTGGAAAGATAGATAGATAGAGATAGAGATAATAGAAGGATATATATATATATATATATTATATATATATATAATACTATATATATATGTGAAAAAAAATGGAAATTAATCCGACAGTGTGAATATGATATAATGAAAAAACAAAAGATGTTTACAACCGCATGGACTCACCAGGAGAGAACGTGCAAACCGCCTCGGGGCCCATCTCTCGACGGCCTAAAAAGCAACACCGGGCCTACCTCACTGATATGAGGACCCTCGCAATATAATGCATCGACCGCACGTGGGTCGGTCATCACCAGGTAGGGCCGGTGTTGCTTTTTAGGCCGTCAAGAGATGGGCCCCGACGCGGTTTGCACGTTCTCTCCTGATGAGCCCATGCGGTTGTAAACATCTTTTTGTTTTTTCATTATATCATAATTCATATATATATATATATATATATATATATATATAGAGGAGAGAGAGAGAGAGAGAGATGGGAATCCGTGCTGTCAGTGCAACGTGATGACGAGGTGATATCTATAATAAAGAATTAAAGACTGTGCACCAAAAGACAGTAGAATTTGAATAATAATTACGACTACGTATTTGTGATTTTTTAGTCAAATATGTAAAAAAAAAAAAAAAAATGACCCACCGTCAAAAATAAAAAAATACAAATAAATAAAATGAAAAAATAAGAAATAAAAAAAACAATCAAAAACAAACAAGCAAAAAGAATACTAAAGGAAAAACTGTCGAATATCCACAGCAGGGAAATGACCGTGTCTGATATTGGAATTATGGATTGAGCTTTTGAAAATAGATTTGGGAAGTCTCTCTTTAAAAAAAAATCAATACGATGCTGGTTATTGAGAGTCAGAATAATGGCATTTTGGTAATTGAAGGCCTTGAATTATAAGGTAAAATAAAATAAAATAAATAAAATATATATATATATATATATATAATATATATATATATATATATATATATATATATTATTATAATTAACTTAAAGAATTGCTAAATTCAATTCTTATTGACTAGATCACCGTTGGAAACAAAATTTAATGTCATTCAATACATTATATGACATCTTAAAACGAGGAACACATTTAATAGAACACCGTATAATCAAACTATCATAAATTGGCTATCTTTTGTTATTTGTCTGAAGTTGGACACATGACAAAACGGATGTAAAGGTTGAGTCAATACAGTTTTATAAACATTGATCAATTTATTTGTCTGAATTATTTATATGAGACTTGAAAATTTGTATTATTTAGATTTTTTGCATTATTGTTCTCATCTTTATTGTTATATACACAAGTTAAAAAAGAACATTGGGTTTATAAGTCCATAAATTCACGTGTTTGTTTGGTTGGACACATGGATATAAGGTTGAGTTAAAATAATTCTTGGTGACAATCACAGTAGGTTACATGTTCAATCCTGACCACGGGTGATAATAACATGGAATACTTAACATAGCTTAAAACTTGTATCTTGTCATGGTATTGGTTAACGGAATGTGTAACCGTCTACACAGGTTGATTGAATAAAGGATTCCGTTCGAAGTTCCGTGAAGGCTCCTGTGTTCGGCAAGAAAGAAGGGCACATCGGTCGAAACTTTGTGTATATCTATTAATAATGGAGATTCGCTTCCGGTTTTTGTCTGTAACAAAAACTGCGTCACTGCTTACGTCACATTACCCAACACATAATCCAACGTCATAACATAGAATAAATATACTCCAAATGTGAGCATGCAACGTTAGACAATCCTCATTGTTTCAATAAATAGATGCCCGGCATTTTATATTTATATATAGATTGTTTTATTCTAATATAATATTTAAAGTTATCGGAACTGTCTCATTTCAAATTGTCTTTCTTTCTTTCTTTCGTTCTTTTTTTTACTCCTTTAATAGATTTGACGATTTTACAAACTTATGGTATACACTTTATGCCATTGAATTTTCAGTTCCCATGCCCTCAAGCAATATCTTTCAAAAAATTATTTTTACATCGCCCGGAGGGTGTCTTTTTATTTTGGTAGTAACAATAAATTGAGGACTACAGTCAGAAAAATCTCATTTTTATTCGTTATTATTTAATTTGGTATTTCCTTATGAACAAATGCGAATTTCTGCGCGTTTTTCAGCGCCTACGCTAACAACAAAAAGACCGATACCAGATTATATCATTAATACACCTGATCAACGTGCAATGTGTATTTTATCTAATATAAATGACGTTTATAAAAGGGGTATTTAACATAATTATTTGAACTAGATACAAAATAAAAAACCTCGGGCGATGTAAAAATAGATTTTTGAAACATATTTGCCTGAGGGGTGGGAGTTAAATTCAATGTCAGCAAGTTTGTACTCTAAGTAAAGTAAAATCATCAAATTCTTAAAGGATTAAAAAAAAAACAATTTGAAATGTAAACTTTAAATATGTATTAAAATAAAACAAACTATATATAGATATATAAATACCAGTATGTATTTATTAAAACTTGTTTTAAAAAACAATGAGGACTGTCTAATGTTGCATGTTCAAATTTTGAGTGTATTTATTGAATAAATACACTCAAAATTTGAACATGCCAAATCGTAGTAATTTTATTTATGTTATGACGTTTTGGTAAAGTGAGTAAGCAGTGACGTCGTTTTTGTTACAGACAAAAACCGGAAGCGAATCTCCATTATTAATCGATATGAGTAACACGCACTCCCATGTAACATGCACCCCTAATTTTGAACTGTGAAATCTGAAAACTGAAAACAAATTCCGTGTATAATGCGCACTGATTTTTCAGAATTCTGAAGGATGCTGCTATCCCTGTGGAGGACTGGGAGAAGCTAGCTTCTTATGGACTTGGTTGGAGAGCCACCATCTACCAATCTGGTGAGCCATCTGAGAAAACACAAGGATACAGTGTCAAATGCTACTGGCATTCAAGAAAGAACAGGAAACTCGTGCAGAATTTGACTGCCAACATCTGTTATCTAATTTGATGATATTTATATGTCTGTCTGTCTGTCTATCTGTCTCTCTCTCTGTGTTGCAGTCTGTTTCTATCTATCTATTGCAGTTATCTATCTATCTATCTATCTATCTATCTATCTATCTATCTATCTATCTAATATGATTATATTCTATCTATCTATCTATCTATCTATCTATCTATCTGTTGCAGTTTTTTCATTATCTATCTATCTATTTTATCTATCTATCTATCTATCTATCTATCTATCTATCTATCTATCTATCTATGCAGTTTGTTTCTATCTATCATTATCTATCTATATCTATCTATCTATCTATCTATCTATCTGTTGCAGTTTTTCATATCTATCTATTAATTATTATTATTCTATTATCTATCTATCTATCTATCTATCTATCTATCTATCTCATGTTTCTATCTATCTATATGATTATATTCATATCTATCTATCTATCTATCTATCTATCTATCTATCTATCTGTTGCAGTTTTTTCATATCTATCTATCTATTATAGTTTATTTTTATCTATCTATCTATCTATATCTATCTATCTATTGCATCTATCTAATATGATATATTCTATCTATCTATCTATCTATATATCTATCTATCTATTATCTGTTGCAGTTTTTTCATATCTATCTATCTATTTATAGTTTATTTTATCTATCTATCTATCTATCTATCTATCTATCTATCTATTGCAGTTTGTTTTTCTATCTAATATGATTATATCTATCTATCTATCTATCTATCTATCTATCTGTTGCAGTTTTTCATATCTATCTATTATAGTTTATTTTTTTTTTTTATCTATCTATCTATCTATCTATCTATTGCAGTTGTTTCTATCTATCTAATATGATTATATTCATATCTATCTATCTATCTATCTATCTATCTATCTATCTATCTGTTGTAGTTTTTCATATCTATCTATCTATTATATATTTTCTATCTATCTATCTATCTATCTATCTAGTCTGATCTATAATCTATCTATCATATCTATCTATCTATCTATCTATCTATCTATCTGTTTTTAATTAAAAATTGACATGCCGCACCCTTCCAATGTAACCGAGAAGACTTACTGAGGGTAAACATTTAACGAGACGATTTTATTATTGCCCGTACCTCCAAATGAACAGGAGAATATAAAATTGAAAGAAAGAATTGTTGTACCCATTTTACTCAAAGCGACGACTGGTGATGATGCGGACATCACACGGCTGGACGTCTGCCGACTGACCGGAAGGAGACGCCACGATGAAAGTGTCCATTCAAGATGCCGAGGCTAACGAAATTCACACTAATAGGAAGTGAGGCCATATCGACTCAGTACCTTAGTGTGCCGTCAATGGAACACGTGGCTGGCAGCAGAAGATGAACAATGGATTCCAAGGGAATTGCATCGTATCAAGGAAACAGTTAGAGAGAGAGAGAGAGAGAGAGAGAGAGAGAGAGAGAGAGAGAGAGAGAGAGAGAGAGAGAGAGAGAGAGAGAGGAGGGGGTATGTGGTGGGTGTGGTGGTAATGTATTCTAATTAATAGAGGTTAATAAGGTCAGAAGTCTAAGTCACTTCGGGATCGATTCAGGTTCCAAATGAAACGATTGTAAACATGGATTTGATTAGCGGGAAAATTACTTGCACTTTCAAGTTATTGGCAAATACATAAGTAGGCATATAAACATATTCTTACATGCCGATCAGTTGATTAATTTGATTATCTATCTATCTATCTATCTATCTACATATATATATATATATGAGAAGTAAATACACAAACGATGTGTTTTGATATGGCTTTTTAGCCGACAATTTTTGGGAGAATATGTGCTTAATTGAAGTCGTACCTTTTGAAAGTTAATTAACTAATAATTAATTAATTAGGCGGGTATACCTATTAAAATGTAAGGCTAAACAAATGGAGAAAAATCAATCTCTGTATGTACATTTCGGTCTATTAGGCCTCATCAGCAGAGCACAAGGCAGTCTTCCTATCTATACCTCTGCTGATGAGGCCTAATAGGCCGAAATATACATACAGAGATTGATTTTTCTCGATTTGTTTAGCCTTACATTTGAATAGGTATGCCCACCTAATTAATTAATTATTAATTAATTAACTTTCAAAATTAGGTACGACTTCAATTAAGCACATATTGTCCCAATATATATATATATATATATATATATATATATATATTATATCTATATCATCATCATCATCTCGTCCAAGTAGCACGGATATCCATGACAATTTTTCGCCAAACTTCCTATCATTCATTGCCTCTGGGAGTTCTTCTGCGCAGCATCCAGCATCCTCACATAGTTGGTCAATGTAGGTCCTAGCTGGGCGGCCCACATTAGCATGCCAATGTGTTGGCTTCCATAGTAGTATGTCGCTTATGAGCTCGTCCTTGTTTCTCCAGCAGTGTCCTGCATGCCTAGTCCGTCTTACTCGTATGGTCTGGGAGATGGGGGGGGGCAGGGGCTATACAGCTGCTTCCTTATGGGGTGCTGTTTCCACGACTTGTGCAGGTCCCATCAAGCTTATTCTCAAGGCGCTTCGTTAGGGTCCAGGTGGTGCAGCCGTAAAGCAAAAATGATATAATCACAGCCTGGAAGAAATGTCACTTTTGCCATGTTTCTTAGTTAAAAGATCGTAACAAAATATTAATGTGTTTTTGTTGGCGCTGGTACTGATTAATGGCATTTTAGTTTATTTCAGTGAGGAGAATTGATTTGATATACGAAGAAATTGAGTTACAAGCGAACAAATTAAACTCTTATGCGAAAGTACCATCATATATATATACAGGCTGTTCGGAAAATTTGATATACTTATATTTGGTTTTTTTCTCCGTATGTTGGAGGTATTGACGCACACTCCGCATCATTTAAAAGCTTGGACCTTTCTTCTCTCATATACGTGATGACAGATAGAATGGATGACTGGAACCGACCTGAATCATGAAGAGAATAACTTGTATATGATAATATGCACCGGCCATCAAAATAAGGAGATTATGGTTGCTGCCAATGCTCCCTGAACACTGTAAAAACAATCGAGCATGATCTATAGAATTGCAATGGAAACTACGAGGCCGTAACTACAAGAAAGCAACATAACAGACGATATGGTTGCGTTCGTATAGCGGAATTCCTCGAAAATCTGCAGAAAAAAGTGGTAGAGGACCCTCAGATGCCTACATGGAGTTGCTGAACACTGTAGTCAAACCCTGGATTACAAGGGTAGCCAATAGTAGGCCATATGTATGGCAGCAGGATTCGACCCCATGCCTACACTTCTGGGGAAAGTAAAAATGGTTGTCGGCGAATTTTTACCACTACACCGATCCCAATGTTTGGTCACCGAACTTCCCATGGATTATTATGTATAATGCTAATACTACAAAAGCCGAGTTAATCGACATAATTAAGGTAGTTTTGAGACCCTTCCTAGGGAAACTGTAACATCAGTTTACTCCAGGCTCCGGAGCAGGATTGAGGCTGTGATCGATGCTAATTGTAGTTATTTTGAGTGAAACTTGTTGAAGTAGTGCCTATTGAATTTCTTTACAATCCATTAGATTTTGTAGTTACCAAACACTTTTTCATTTTCCTTATGAAACTGTCAAATTTACCCGAACACCCTATATATATATAATTGTATAAGAATTATGGAAAATTATTGGTTTACCCCGGTTTTCATCTTAAATAGGTCTCTCTTCAGAACAATCTATTCAGGGAGTCGTGAAGAGATCTGTTTGAGATCGAAACCTTGATAGCCCCGTAATTTTTCCAGAATTTTTCTACAATTATCATACCCCCCATATATTATATATATATATATATATATATATATATATATATATAGAGAGAGAGAGAGAGAGATACCAGACACAGAAAAAGAGAGAAAAAGACAAAATAATGGACAACTAATGATACAGAAATCTCTTAATGAATGTATTCTTCACCGACCAACTTGTGTGGATTTCTAACACCACATCACATGCAGAGAGAGAGAGAGAGAGAAGAGAGAGAGAGAGAGAGAGAGAGAGAGAGAGAGAGAGAGAGAGAGAGACTAATAGCCAAATAATGATAATACAGGAATCCCTCAATTAATGCTGTTTTGTTCAACGCGATGTTTGATTAACGCGATTAAATTAATTGCGACAATCCTTTTGATTCGGGACATGTTCGTGAATTATTGGATTCAAATATAAAAGACTCGACTGAAGATGATCATCTTGAAACGGAAACAACAAGGCGCCCCTTGAAAAAAAGAAAAAAAGAAAAAGAAAAAGGAAGCAATAAAAAAAAAACAACTAAAAAATATAAAGAAAAACAACCAAACAAAAAAAACGAATAAATTGAGTGTGAACGATGAATGAGAATGTTCCAAATGAGATAACGCTTAGAAAACCAGATGCAATTTTTTCGTAATTCCAAATCAATTAAACAACACATAACGAACATTGATCTTCTCCAAGATCGAAGCATGTTTATTTGCCGCGATCGAGTGAACTCCCTTGCTTGTTAATGAATACATACACTCTCTTAAAGCTACTGGTGTAACGGTTATCGTAGAAGGAAATGGAGACGGCCATTCGAGGTCAAATTCTCGACGAAGCTGACCACCAATGTTAAGCAGCTATTAGCATTAGGGTAGGTCGAATTTGGAACTGTAACGTCTCCATGTTGTAAAAATTACAAATTAACATAGAAAATTTTTCGTCCAAATTTTGCACAGGGGCCGGTTTAGCTCAGTCGGTAGAGTGTTCGGCTAGAAACCACAAGGTTCCTAGTTCGATATCGGCCCCCGCCAACTCAGCGTATGAGTAGCACAGGGTTCTGTGCGGTAAAGTAAGGAGCTGATGTAGGTGTGGCGCTCTACCTCAGATGCTAAAATAATCTCCTTGGTCTAGCGCTAGTGAAAAGGGGATATACTCCCTCGCTGTCTGGCTGATACCGACATTAGGCCGCCCCGAAGACTTTACTTTTTTTATTCATAGGAAAGGAATTCTTTTTTAGTTTTTATCTATAGAAAACGAGTACAGACAGATTTCGTTAGAGGTTTGGTTTGGTTTCTTTGCTTAATGGCATAACAACATTCGTGGGTTACTTAATGCCAAAGTCATTCTTATTAGATACTATTTATGGTACTATTTATTTCCTAAGAGTATCTGTCCGAACGTAAACGTACCAGCGCAACTGTAGTTCGAACTCGCTTACTAAGATGTTGCAGTTGTTTTTTTGTTTTTTTGTTAGGAGGACAGAGGGGAAGAGGCAGAAGAGGCTCTCAGTTTTGACTTTCGAGAAGAGATCCTCTTTGGTTTGAATTCAGAGTTTTCCTTCTCCTTGAACGGTTGCCATACCAAGGTTAAAGAGCCCAGTCTGCACGATTATGTAACCATAACAGGGATGAGAATAGTTGAAGTCGTACATTTTCCATGGCTATTAGCACTAGGCGAAATGCAAACAGACGCGTCCAGGACTTGAACTCGTCTCGCTGTGGCCATTTCTTATGAAGGTAACCATTACACCACGCGAAGCGGTAAGCAGTTCAGCCACTACGCCACGGAGACTCCCCTTATTTCTTTAGTTTCTTTAAAAATATTAATTTATTAAAAGTTTTGTCTTTATTTTAAAATTTCTTTTCATGTGTCATTTTTTTAAAAAATCTCTCATTATTATTTTTGATTTCGTTCTTAATTCTTTCATTTTTCGCCATTTTTCTTTTGTAAGTTTTACATTTTTTTGCTTGTGAGGTTTTGTTTTTTCATTTTTTTCCTAATTCCAGCCGCGCTGATTGGGTAATGGCTCTATTTCCATAGAATCACTGATATCTAAACATTCATTTTCCAATTTTTAAGACCTACTGTTTAATCTTTTTTTAACCTTGAATTTTATATCTGGTAATTCGTGTCATCATCCAGAAGAAAATGTGAAATTGGTCCAATGTTAGAAATGAAATTGGCATCTCTCCAAATTTGCATTTTTTTGTGCTTGGACATTAGGAAATTTTTGTTAGCTTTAATCTCTCAAATTTAGACCTTTTTTGACATGACCATCTGGATGATTTGACTCCATCTACTGGATTGGCGACTGTTTCCATTAGTGATTGCCTTGAAAGTGTCCCAATTCTTGAGTTGCGACTTGAATAGTAAGTATCTGTTTTTGAATCTGGGTTTCGGCATAAAATAAGTAAAATCTGCTCAACTAGCATATATTTACTGATATCTAAACATTCAAACACATTTTTACATTTTTAATGCTTACTGTTTTATCTTTTTTAACATTTCTAGTGTAGCAGTTTATTCTGTGTTATAAAAGGCGTGCTGGAATCCACCACTTAAACTTATAGACTCAGCGTGGTGACGTGGATTAACCCGCAGCCAATCAACAGCTCGAATACGTGGTTAGTTAACTCTTTAATCATCGATATGGACTGCCGTTCATTTTGCACGTAATTCGACATTGACGAACGGACCTGCAACGAGGGACTTTGCTGAACGGAAGGAGCAACCAAAGGATCATACCCAACACTGAGGGATACCAAGGAGCAACCAAAGGTTTCTTCACTAAGGATTGCGCTCTGCTTAACACAAGGGGTCTCCATTGGGGAGTGCTCTTGCTTGAAGCCTAAGGATGGCCAGAAAAATCGTAACTACATTAGCAAAAACATGCTCCCTCTGGGTGCAAGTATTTACGTTTTAATAAAATTAAATGACTGACAAAGCTAAATATGCACGGATATAAAAATATTACACTTATTCTTGTTTTATTTTAATTTCAACGTAAAGGTACACATAGGATAGCTTTTAATAAATTTGACAATAAAACCCTAATATTGGAAATCAATAACAACAAGTAATAATCTATTAAATCTGGTTTTCTTAAAGCCCGTATGAAAATTATCCATACCTTATACTATGTAAACCTTTATTTCTTCGTTGTATATAACGCACTTTGCAGGATTCTAAACTCGTTAATAACATGGGCTATTTTGAGCTTGACTTTAATAAAGACAATATGTTAATTAAGATTACATAATGACAATTTAATTGAGCATATAACGTAAATATCTAAACGAATTGTAACGTCGATGGTGACGTAGTTTCGGACAAAACGGACACATAATCTCCATTATAATAATATGTTTTACATTTTATATATACAGTTTATTAATGTTTACCTATGAGCAAGTCCTATTACAAGTCAACCCCAGGAGAAAGCTTTACTGTCAAACTTATTTGAATTTACTGTGTGATTTTCCATGGTTTAACGGCTGTTAAATTCAAATTTTTTACACAATATTACAAAGAATGTGTATTATTTGGATTATTCCAATATTTTTTCTCATCTTTATTGATATCTACACAACATTTCAGCCGATGTACCCTCCGGTCCTCTTCAGATATTTCTTGATGGACTCGGGAAACTTCTCGAACTCGGGAACCTTGTCTTCGAATCCATTGGACACATGGCGCAGCGGATATAGGCGTTTAGTTAATACAGTTCTAAGTGAAGGTTATCTCCAGGTTGCAGGTTCAATCATGGCCAAGGGTGAAAGTAACATAAATAATTAACACAGCTTAACACTTGTATCCGGTTATGGTTAACGGAATGAGAACAGTCTATCCAAGTGGATTGAATTAAGGGTTCGGTTCGAAGTTCTGTGAAGGCTCCCCGTAATGGCATGAATGCTCTCGAGTTCGAGAAGAAGGCTCCCGAGTTCGAAAAGAAGGTTCCCGAGTTTGAGAAATTCTGAGTCCGACAAGATATACCTGAAGAAGGTCGGAGGGCACATCAGCCGAAAAGTAGTGTAGATAATAAATAAATAGAAATAGTACAAAAATGTCTTGTTATTGTAGTTTCATTAGGAGATTTTTGTTTTTTTTACATGACTTTATTCAAAAATATTCTTTATTTTATTGTGATATATTGCAAGTAGATGAACATTTACTTTTTTTTTTTCGGTGGAGTAGTGGTTAATTTTCCCGACTGAAACATCATAGTAAACAACTTCGAATTGCAGTAGTGCTATTACATTCACATTCGGACTGGATGAGCAGTCCATGACATGCAACGCCCCACTTTGGTCCTTACTTAGGCTAGAAGAGCAGTCAGAGAGGCCTCCTCCGATCATTCGGCTGGTCATGTCAAGCCATAGCACCTATAGGATTGCCCCAACCCTATTGCCCTTATGGCAAGACCCATCCCTATTTATCATATGTGCTAGAAGGCAGTGGCTGAGGGTCTTCATGTCCTGGGAATTACGTCAAACTTTATCTGATGGTGAGGTTCCAGTTCTGGAGGTCTAGGTCTATGTGGAGAACCCTTTCGTCACCATTGCTCCCTGGTCCACTCTGACTTGGAGTTTCCTGTTAGTGTCCCATCTATGGGTTAAATATGAAAATTTGTTTATAAAGAAAAAACTGAGTATCCATTAAGAATGAATTTAATTCAAAACTTTGCCGGTATTAAATAACCCATCGTGGTTGATATGCTGTAAAACAAAAAAAAAGAAACACACAAACAAACAAACATTCACCTTCGAACTAGTGCCTTTGGGAAAAATATGAACCCACTCATCCCCCACCCAGTTATGGTTTAAATAATACAACTACTGTTCTTCTACAAGAATGGTTTTGGCATTCGATTTATTCTGGTCTACTTATCGCCATTTTTCGTAATTTTCCCTTTTTTGTTGTGAGGCTTTGTCTTTTCAATTTTCAAATTCAGCCGCGCTGATTGGGTAACGATGGTACTTCCATAGATTCACTGATAGGAAAACATTCAAACATATTTCCCTACTGTTTTAGTTTTTCAGCCTTATGTTTTATATTTTGTATCTACTGTTTATTAATTTTTTTATATCTGTTAGACGTACGCCATTTTTTTCCGCCAATTTTACAATACTATAAGTGTTTTCACGACTTGAGTTGGCTTCCCTTTTCGCAGAAAGGGAAAATACGTTTTCAATTTAATCAAAAGTGTAGCGATAAACACAAGAAATAAATCTAAGTAAATTTAACCAAAAATAAATAAATAAATAATAAAGGAAAAAAGATGTAATTAAAAAAGCGAAATATTGAGGGTTTTAGTTTCTTTTAAGTCTGTTTTAATTCCTGACTATTTCTCATTCTTCTCTTTAAATTCCCCCTTCTCCACTTTCATCATATAATTTTCCTTTTAAGGCATTCGAATTGTAGCTATTCCGTTTCAAAATTTCTTTTTTTCAATATCGACATTTCTTGTTTTGTTTTCTCTCTTAGTTTGTATTCATATTATTTTTAGTAAATTTCTTTGTTTTTTCTTATGATTTGGAAAATTCTTTCTTTCTTTCTTTCTTCTTTCTTTCTTTCTTCTTCTTTCTTTCTCTTTCTCTCTTTCTTTCTTTCTTTCTTTCTTTCTTTATAAATCCTTTCATTTTTCCTTTTTGTCTTCCTCTAATTTCCTTCCTTTTTCTCTCTGTTAACTTTTATTTATCTATTTGTTTGTTTCTTTCTTTAAGTCGTCGGTTTTCATCTTCTTTTATTGGTTTAATTTTGACAGTCTCTTTCTTTCTTTCTTTCTTTCTTTTCTTTCTTTCTTTCTTTTGGTCTTTCTTCTTCTTTTGCCTTCCTTTTTATTAACTTTTTTGTTGCCTCAGTCTTTTTTTTCTTCATTTTATTGTTCTTAAAGCGTCTTTATTTTATCCTCTTTTTGTGGATTTGATTTTCAAGATGTCTTTCTTTCTTTCTTTCTTTCTTTCTTTCTTTCTTTCTTTCTTTCCCCCAACGCTCCTATTTTTCTTTCTATTCATAAAAGGTTATTTTTCTTGCTTACATTCTTTCTGGCTTTCACCCCTTTTCTCTCCCATTCTTTCTTTCTTTCTTTCTTTCTTTCTTATTTCTTTCTTGCTTGCTTGCTTTCTTTCTTTCTTTCTTTCTCTTTGATGATTTTTTATAGATTGTTCTCTCTCTCTCTCTCTCTTTCTCTCTCTCTCCTCCTCTCTTTCTCCTCGGTTTGCCTTTCTTTCTTTCTTTCTTTCTTTCTTTCTTTCTTTCTTTCTTTCTTTCTTTGTGCATTACTCTTTGTTCCTTTCTTTCCCGGCTAATTCTTTTCTTCTTTCTTGTATTCTTCTTTTTTCCCTCTTTCTTTTTAGAATTCAATCTTTTGGTAGAATGGATGAATGGGCATGCGAGGAAGATGAAAGGAAACATTTGGACCCAAAATGTCATGGGGGTGGGGAACAGCTTTTTTTGATGTCAGTGAGTACGTATGGTCGATCATTAGGGTCGAATGATCAGCCTATTAAATTGATTCACTGGTCTTCCTCCATTTCCCTCCATTTTTCCTCACCTATCTACACCTGCATTTCCGGTTGGTATTAACGTGACGATCGCAGACTGAAAACTCACTATCAGCGCCATTATCCGCCATCAACGGCCGTAATTAATCAAATAATGTCAGCAAAAAGCGGGAAAAAGAAAAGAATGAATGTATAACACACACACACACACAAAAGTAGAAAAAAAAGATAAGTAAGGAAAAGTTGATAATAATTAGCAAGAATATTCGAAGTAGACGGTGATATTACATAGATAATGAAAATGTTGATGATAATGAAAAAGAAGAAGAAGAAGAGAAAAAAAAGAAGAAAAAAAAGAAGAAAAAGAAGAAGAACAACAACTAAAGCAGAAGAAGGAGAAGAAGAAGAAGTAAAACAATAACAATAACAATAACTAAAGTAGTAGTAGTAGTAGTAGTAGTAGTAGTAGTAGAAGAAGAAGAAGAAGAAGAAGAAGAAGAAGAAGAACAACAACAACAACAACAACAACAACGGTCGCTTATATCAAAAGGACGATACTACATATGATTTAGTACGAGCAATTATATGATATTTTTATGTGACCTTTCTGAGATCATGGATAATGAAAATGTTGATGATGATGATGAGGAGGAGGAGGAAGAAGAAGAAGAAGAAGAAGAAGAAGAAGAAGAAGAAGAAGAAGAACAACAACAACAACAACAAAAACAGCAACAACAACATATATCAAGAAGACAACGAATATAACATATCATGATTTGGGCCACTATACAACATTTGCATGGGACATTTCGGAGATCATAGCCAAACCGAAATCTCCAGAATTTATAGTACAATTTAACCAGACTGATTTTGAGTAGTTTGTCAGTTGCTGAGGTAGGCCGCGTTAAGGCCAACTGCCATCCCGACAGTAGTCTCTACTCTTTCGTACCCTTATCTGGGGAGGAATAAAAACTTATACCGAAAAGTTCTGTCTCCATGTTGTGAATGCAAATAGCCGAGCGAGATGATCAGCACGGAAAACCCCTGCCGATGAAGACGATTCGACCCAGGAAAAATAACATAATGGTACCATGTACAGATGCAGTATTCACATATCCTCATATATCAACAAGACGACAATACAACATATCACAATTTGGTACCAGTGAATATGTAACATTAGATGGGAACTACATAATGATACTGTGTGCCGTTTTGATCAAATCCTAAAAACATCATCCCACAAAACGGGTAATGTGAGTGTGAGAAAGAGATAGAGAGATAGATAGATAGATAGATAGAGAGAGAGAGAGAGAGAGAGAGAGAGAGAGAGAGTCATGTGAATCCGTGTTATGAGCACAACTGATGATAATGATAATGGCTGTTTTCCCCGTGAATATTTCTCAGTAATAGGAGTTTCCCCGGGTTCTAATTCTTTCACTGGGTCGTTTTTCCTTCCTTACACGCGCAAGTCTCAGTTCCATAGTTTGTTACACACATCACACCGGTAATCTACATTCGCGCCAAAATCCCCACTGTTGAAATAACCAAAACGAACTCCTTATATCCAGTTACTTCAGTGCTGCAAAATTTGCATTGCTATCATAATCTTGCCACGGACGAGACAAAACGAGACCACACCCCATAAAGTGGCATGTTAATGGCAACCACGTTCTTTTTCATTTAAAACCTGACATGCCAAACATATATGTTTCGCGAGAGGTAATGTTCACCACATTTCGAATGGAATATTAAACAGTCAAAACGCATATTATTAGCTGTTATTTATGACCAGGATGTAAAACATAGAAGCTACGTAAGCAAAAATAGAACCGTTTATATATATATATATATATATATATATAAAGAATAGTGATTTTGTATTAAAGACGCTGCACCGACGTATCGTGACAGAATAATCAGCCAATCAGTGTACTGTAATGTTCACACAACATGCTCGTTTTTCGGTTTCACCTGTAATAAGCCCTGTAATCATCTGGTGTTTTGTTCGAAGCAACCGAACAGAGGAAAAGCAGACGAAAAAAAAACAACAAAAAACAAAAAAACAACAACAACAGAATAAGCAGGGAAACAAGAGTCATCACGACAGACGTTCATTTAATGGAGTAGATACCTATTTGTGCGCACGCGTATGAGACTCTGGACCGAGCTTCTCATTAGCCTTTGTCTTTTGTATTTCATTAAAGCAAAGCCACTCGAGGAACGAACACATTCCAGCAAAAGGAGTAATGCTGTGATTAGTCAACAACACCTGCCCCATATTTGCTCACCTTCTCAGATTAAAGGTACAGCGATTTCTTAGCCCTCGGGTTCAGCAAGGAAAACACACAAAGCAGAGGTGGGTGGGTGTGTGGTTTGTTCCATGATCTGTGTATGCTCTTCTGTAAAGGCGTGTTAAAACAAAGGCTCACGAACAATTGTCCGTTCGGTTATTTGTTTATAGGAATCTTAGATTACGCGTCTCGCATAAAAGATCTGTACTTTCAGGTTGGCAACCCTAATTTACAATCAACTAATCAATTTTGACATTTGAATAAATTCAGTTCATATTTGCCTTCTGAGAATTCAAGTTGGATTATTTGTCTCTTAAAATGCACGTTAGGTGATTATTAAAAGATTTAACACTTCCTCCACCATCATTTGCAGGATGTGACACAAGGTCAATTTTCAAACGGAGTTTAACAGGTTGGAATACATACTTTTTTGGTGTGTGTGTGTGTGTGTGTGTGTGTGAATATTATACATATATATATATATATATGTGTGTGTGTGTGTGAATCGTTAAAGGTGATTAACTGTATATAATCTAGAAACACTATAATAGTTAAAGACGACAACATTTTTAATTTAGCCTGACGAACTGTTATGCAATAAAATTCTAGTATTGTACATGCAGAGATGCTGATAGCTTTTTAATTTAGCGCGTCCAGGGATGCATGTATTTGATTTGAATGAGTCCCCGGGAAATTCGATGGGTCCCAACTAAAGTTTCTTTGTACAAGTTTTTATCTATGAACAACTAAAAGCCATCTAACCCCTACATTTTACCCCATACAGTGTAATTTCATTTCCAAGGAAATATTAAATGGAATTACGATTGATTGATTTTAAGGCATGCCAATCCGTCTAGAGTTATTTTGTGCCTCGAGGTTAGGGAATCGCGTTCATTGTATATTTATATTTGCAGTTCTTCTTGTAGTTGTTTTCTTACTATATATTTTTGCACAGATCTATTTGACCCATAGGTGGGACCTAACAGGTACAACCACATGAGGCAGATGTGAATGTTGGAGTTTTTGAGTATATAAGGCGTGCATCAATGGTCACTTCTACTTATAAACTCGTTGACTACCACGTGACCACCGAAGATTCCTATTATCTAATCACTGGCAGTGCTGCTGCTGCTGTTGGTGTATTTATAGAGGCCTGATTCTAATTTTATCTCACTGCTACTCGGACCATCTAGGACGTCGGACCTAAGAGGACACTATCCCACAAGGACTTATTGGTTTACTCACTTGTTTACTTTAAGTTCTTTTACAACTGGAACCAAGGATGACGGCCAGTTACTCAACAGTGACCAATAATTAATGGAAATGAATGCCTACTACACACTTCCCGGTACTTTAGAACTGAAGCTTTGCTATCGGGTACAGTTTAGTGTCATATCCAGGATAACCCTTTTGTGATGTCTTATACCTCTGCAAGCGACACAGCCGGAGGGTTCTAAGATGTATTTGACATATAGGTGACACACTAACTGGATAACGCAATTCCTGACGTAAGCAGTGACGTAGTTCCGGTTACATACACCGAATCTCAATTCTAATAAGAAATGAAACAGCTAACGGTCAAGTCACGTTAAAACACCGGTTATCACTGGGTCATTGGTTTCAAAGCAGCGTATCAGGAGGAAGGGGAAGAGGAGCTCTGAAAGTAGTTTTTGACTGACGAGAAAAGAGACCCTTTGGTTTGAATTCTAAGAAATATTTGACCCATAGGCGAGACTCTAATAGGTACAATCACTCTGGATCAATGTTGATCTGGGAGTAATGGCAATGAATGCGTACAACACAGTTCTCAGATATCCAGAACTGAAACCTCGGTATCAGTGCAGTTTAGTGTCACCAAGGCAACCCACTTTTTTTTAGGTCTTACTCCTCTGCAATGGATGCAGCCGGCGAATTCTAAGATCTGTCTGACCCCCATGTGAGACCATAACAGGTACAACCACTTTGGGTCAGAGATGATCTGGGGGTAATGGCAATGAATGCATACTATACAATCCCCAGATCTTCAGAAATAAAACCTCACTATCAGGTGCATTTTAGTGACAACACATTTTTTTTAGGTCTTACACCTCTCTACGGAATACAACCGGCGTACTCTAAGGTCGGCCTGGAAATAGAACACTATATCAAATAATATGTCAAACTTCAGGACAATTAAACAAAAGCAATTAACAAGTTAACACAGGTTTATGGAGATATAGTTGTTTTTAGGGGTGGCACCATGCATTCAGGGATGATCGAGGAACTGGGGAAAATGAACCGCGTTTTCGTCGACCGGTCATCCCACCAACTGAGGAAAATGTTAAATAAGTGATCATGTAGCAGGTCTGATCATCATTTGACCATTACAATGATTGGTATTGAATTTATATTGATCAACTTATTTGTCTGATTTTTTTTGATGAGGCTTGTATTATTTATTACACCTCTGTACGGGATACAACCGGCGTATTCTAACGTCAGCCTGGAAATAGAACATTATGTTGTTTGTACTATTTAGATTGTTCTAATATTTATTATCATATGCACATCGTAGAAAAGAACATTAGGTTTATAGGTCCTCCAAAATTCCCTCACAGTTGGACACATGGCGCAACAGATATATATATATATATTTACCAACCCCTCCTCATGAGCAGGATGTGACACAAGGTCAATTTCTTAAGCGGAGTTCAGCAGGTTTGAATTCAGAGTTTTCTTTCTCCTAGACCGGTTGCCCAACCAAAGTTAAAGAGCCCAGTCTGTCCTACTATTTATCCATAGCTGGAGGGAGAGTAGGATTCATACCTTTCCCAAGGGTATTAGCGCTAAGTGAAATGTAATTACCACATACAGGATTTGAACTTGGGGTGACGAGTCCATTTTCCCATGACTTTAACCATTGCACCACGCACTTCAGATATAAGGGTTGAGTTAATATTGTTATAAGTGACAATTATTTGCAGGTTCAATCCTGACCACGGGCGTATATAAAAGAATACTTAACATAGCTTAACAGTTGTACCCGGTCATGGCTGACAGAAAAAGAAGAATCTACTTGAATGAATTAAATAAAGGGTTCAATTCCAAGTTCAGTGAAGGAGGTTTCCGATTTTTCCCCGTTTTGATAAATGTATAGGGCCGGTTTACCTCAGCGGGTAGAGTGTTCGGCAGGGAACCTCAACGTTCGTAGTTCGATACCGGCCCTCGCCAACTCAGCGTATGAGTAGCACAGGGATCTGTAAGGTAAAGTGAGGAGCTGATGCTAGGTGTAGCGCTCCGCCTCAGACACTAAAATCTCTCTCTGGTCTAGCGCTAGTAAGAAGGGGATACACTCCCTCGCTGTCTGGCTGATACCGACTTTAGGCTACCCCGATGACTTTACTTATAGATAGTATCAAAATGACCACATTTTGGTAATATATATACTGCGAAAAATGAGGACTACATTTTTAGGATACGTCTCAGTCGGTAGAGCGTTCGGCTAGAAATCCCAAGGTTCCTAGTTCGATACCGGTCCTCGCCAACTCAGCGTATGAGTAGCACAGGGATCTATGCGGTAAAGTAAGGAGCCGATGGTAGCTCCACCTCAGACGCCAAAACAATCTCCTTGATCTAGCGCTATTGAAAAGGGGATAGACTCCCTCAATGACTGGCTGATACCGACTTTAGGCCGCCCCGACACTTTACTTACTTTTACTTTTTATACTATGGTAGCTTGACTTACGAGTGCCTCAACTTACGAGGTTACCAGGTGTCACTAGATTTTTTGCATTGTGTTATGAGATAAAATTTGAGGTACCAGCAAGCTTCAGATACGCTTAGGTTAATAATTCACCAACGCATTTAAGTTTCTGAATCTATTAAACCAAAGAAAAATATTGTTTATAAAACAATGAACACAATGATAAAGATTATACAATGTATTTTTCATTTAAAAAACGTAACAAAAATAGGGTGTTTTTTGGAGGGAACTTGAACGGATTGATAGTATTTAAGTTTATTTCAGTTGGGATATACGAAGAAACTGCATTACGGCGGAACGAATTAGAATCGCAAGTCAAGGTACCACTCTATGTATATTCAGTATACATATATTATCATCATGATATCATAATGATAATATAATGAATATATATTTAGAATCTAGACTGTAAACTTTGATTGCTAATATATTAAGAATATATATCACCTGCAATATATTTAAAATCAAATCCTCTCATTAGATCGAGTGATATGGCTACAAAAGTCAATGATAGTGTCCACTCCCCCAGTGGGGATCCCTAAAGGCCATAGGTGGTGATCTGTGATGCTTAAAGAAAGAATCCTGGTAGCTGAGCAGTCCATTGCATAAAACACTACGCTTTGGCCCTTATTTGAGGTCCCGTAAAGCCCTGACACTTATATGATTGTCCCGACCCTATTGCACTTATGGCAACCCCCCAACCCTTTATATGTGCTAGAATGCGGTGATTGAGGGTCTTAGTGTCCTGGATATGAAATTAAACTGCATTAAGTCGAGAAGTTTCAATTTTGGAGCTCTGGAAAGTGAGAAGTACCCTGTATCTACTTTATCAACATATAAAGTACTAACCTTCAAATGGCACGTGTCAAATTCTGAGCCCAATCTGATTATTAGTTTACAAATTACAGTTATTTAAGTGAAGCAGCTTTGGCAAATTTTCAAAACAATGGAAACATGTGAATTTCGAGTATTGATAAAGCATTGCTTTCTGATGGGAAAAATACTGTTCATTCAAAGCAATGGCTTCATAAGTGTTATTCCGAAAGAACGTTTAAGAGGTGGTATGCTGTCTTTAAACGCAGTCGTACAGACGCAAATGATGCTGAACGCTCAGGTCGCCCAAATTCGGCATTTGTCTCTGAGAACACCAACAGACTCCACAAACTCGTTTTGGCCAATCCTAAATTGAAGTTACGTGACATAGCAGAGGGTTAAATATATCAGAAGGCAGTGTATTCATCATTTTGCAATGAACATTTGCCAATGAGAAAGCTGTGTTCAAAGTGGGTGCCGTTTTCTCACAGTCGATCAAAAACAACAACGCGTCGACGATTCAGAGCGTTTTTTGCAACTGTTTCAAGGAAGAAATCACCTAAAAACGGCCACAAATGAAGAAGAAAAAAGTGCTCTTTCACCAAGACAATGCACCGTGTCACAAGTCGATCGCAACGATGGTAAAACTACATGCATTGCGCTTCGAATTGCTTTCGCCCATGAATTGCGCTTTCGAATTGCTATTCGCTAGATCTGGCCGCTAGCGACGACTGGCTGTTTGCAGACCTTAAATGAATGCCCCGGAGAAAGAGATTTGGCTCCAATGAAGAAGTGACATCGGAAACTGGGGCGTATTTTGAGGCCAAAGATAAATCGTTCTACAAAAAAGACATCGAATTCTTAGATAAGCGTTGGAATCAGTGTATCACTCTAGAAAGGAGACTATGTTGATGAATAAAGTCGAATTTTGCCTAAAAATTGTTTTATTAGTTAGACCCGGGCTTATTGAGTGATGTTTTACCTGTTAGGATCCCATCTATGTGTTAAATAGATAAAAAAAAACGAGTTTTAAAAATGTGTTAAAAAATTGAATACTAACAAGAATGATTAAAACAAAAAGTCTTCGGCATAAAATAACCCAAGGGTTGACATGCCGTAAAATCCAACCAGCCAACCAACCAACCAGCCTGATAAGGCAAATAAGTACAAATCTTGTTTTTATTTAATGAGGGTTGAAGAAAATTAATGAGTTCTTGGGAGTGTGAGTATCCCCTTCATTATAATTACATCCAGTTTCTTTCTGATCTGGAGTGGTTGCACCTCTTAGGGTCCCATCTATGGGTTAAATAGATGAAAAAGTAAATTTTGAAAAAACTGTTAAAAACAAACAGTTTATACCCCAACTAAAATAACTAAAACGAATTTTCTTTGGTATAAATTAACCCAAGGGTTGACATGCCGTAAAAACCATCAACCAACCAACCAACCAACCAACCAACCAATCATCACTGGTGCTGCGAACGTGTTATAACAATTAAAACTCTTGGCAGAGTTTTTGAATCGTCTCTTATTCGGCGTCATCTTTTTCTTTCTATTAAGCGAGCTTATCTTGTCATTTCATTCCCACTCAACACTTTGCAAACCGTTTTTCAGTAGAGATCATAGCACTTTCAGAATTCTATGTGCTTCCTTCAAAGAGGCTTCTCGTCTAATTCCCTAATGTAGCTAATTAGATCGCGAGATGCAAACGCTTAATCGCATCGTTCAAAAGTTCTTTGTGCCACTTGAGAAATACACTTAGACGATTGAAAAGGAACTTTTACAACTGGAACTTGGTAGATTTTGTCTTGTAGAACTTAATTTCCTTACTTTCACAGTTCCCTCCTCGTGTTTCTCCGTTTAACCGCTAGGTGGCGTTTCCAAGCAGTAAAGCGCAAAAACAAAAAAAAAACCTTTCTGTCCTGGGGATGACATTAAACTGCATATAGTAGTGAGTTTCGAATTATGGATCTATGGGGAGCGTGGGGTACCTCTTCATTTCCATTACTCCCAGGTCCACTGTGACCCGAATGTTAAGGAATCCATCTATTTGTACTTTTATATTTAAATTTTTCATATAGTTGTTTAAATGATTTTTTCAAAAATTATAGAATATCAAGTATTCATATATGATATATACATATTTACCAACCACACTGCACGAATAATTGGATTAATACCTTTTCCAGGCATATTAGCGCGATATGAAATGCAAACAGCCTCGTCCAGGATTAGATCTCATCTCGTCGTATTCAATTGCAACGACGGTAACCATTACACCACTCACCATACATAATAAAGACTATATCGAACTCGTCTCATCGTGTCCACTTTCTACGACGGTAACCATTATACTACTCGCCATAGATAATAAAGACTATATTGACTCGTCTCAACCAATTTAACTCACGACGCTCCGTAAATAAAGACTATATTGAACTCGTCTCGTCGTGTACGACGGCACTACTTTCCATAGATAATAAAGACACTCGTCTCGTCGTGTCCACAACAACTCGTCTCAAGAACTTTCTACGACGGTGTTAGTCACTCGTCTCACTTTTACCATCGTGTCCAAACTTCGCCATAGATAATAAAGACTGGTTAAATCGAACTTAACGGATCGTATGTTCAGGAATTAACCCTACACCAGGTTCGTTAAGTTCGATTTAACATAAAGACTATATTTAACCCGTCTCGTCGTGTCCACTTTCTACGACGGTAACCATTACACCACTCACCATACATAATAAAGACTATATCGAACTCGTATAATCGTGTCCACTTTGTACGACGGTAACCATTCCACTACTTCGCCATAGATAATAAAGACTATATAATGTATTAAAAAGCAAAGAGCGGAATTATGATATTTATTATTAAGAATAGTGATAAAGACAAGAAGAGATATTAAAGGATAAAATAAATAAAAGATGACAACTCTGTTTATATAAAAGAAAGATAATCCTCATCGGGAAGCCAAGTCCTTTTTGTTGTTGTTGTTGTTGTTGTTTCCTAGCAATAAAAACATCAACAACAACAATAATAGCGATAACAATAAAAGAAAATGGTAAAACAAAACAGAAATAGAAATAAAAGGAAGAAATAACACTGCGTAAAATAATAGCATTGACAATAATCAAGAAACTTGGAAACTGTGCGAAAGTCAAGTTCTGAAACCTTATTGAACTTCTTATGTCACTTCAGAAAGTTTAGATGACAAGCATGTCATAGTGTTTGACAAGCTAGGCGACGCATTGAAACCACAGGAAGCTTATCAAATGTCATCGCGTGTACACAACCAACTGGAGAGAAATCACCCTTTTTCGCTGTGATTATTAAACATTTATATTGGTAGTTGTTACTTGCTTGTTTTGTTTTACAGCATATCAACCCCCCTTGGGTCATTTACAGTCGAATCAAGTCCTTTTTGATAAACAAAGGACTTGGGTTGATTAGAGTACCTGCTGTCGCTTAAGTGGTCACACAAGTATTGAACAGGGTCAACGCTGCTTAACTTCGGTGATTAAAACATTTAAATTGGTGGTTGCTTGTTTTGTTTTACGGCATATCAACCCTTTTTGGGTCATTTAATGCCGAATCAACTCCTTTTTGATAAATGAAGAACTCGAGTTGCTTACAGTACCTGCTGTCGTTTAAATCGTCTTCAATAAAGTATTTAACAGGTTCAACGCTGCTTAACAAATGACGTCACGTATACACAATCAACTGGAGAAAAATCACCACTTTTCGCTGTGATTATTGAACATTCTTTTTGGTTGTTTCTTGGTTGGTTCGTTTTACGACATATCAACCCTTTTCGGGTGATTTAATGTCGAATCAAGTCTTTTCGATAAACAATGGAATCAGGTTGATTACAAACTTGCGTTCGCTTAAGTGGTCAGACAATTAAGTATGAAACAGGATCTACGCTGCTAAACTTCGGTGATTGAAACTAGAGAAATCTTATCAAATGTCATCGCCAACTAACTGGATAAAAATCGCCCCTTTTCTCTATATTACACGTTCATATTATTTTGTTTTACGGCATATCAAACCTATTCGGGTCATTTATTGCTGAATCAGGTCTTTTTGATAAACGAAAGACTCGGATTGATTACAGTATCTGCTGTCGCTTAAGTGGTCACCTAATTAAGTACTGAACAGGCTCATCGCTGCATAAATTCGGTGATCTAGTGGAAACCTGTGTTTTCTGCGTGACTTAGCTGGTTGTTTTGTTTTACGGCATATTAACTCTTTTCGGGTCATTTAATGCCAAATCAAGTTTTTTTTATAAGCAAAGGACTTGGGTTAATTACAGTACATGCTATCACGTAGATGGCCACACAATTAAGTATTGAACAGGCTCGTCGCTGCTTAAATTCGGTGATCTAGTAGGAACCTGAGTTTTCAGCGTAATTGGCTGATTGTTTTATTTTACGGCATATTTAACCATCTTTCACGTCATTTAATGCCGAACTAAATCCTTTTGATAAACAAAGGACTCGGGTTGATTACAGTATCTACTGTTACTTAACGGGTCACCCATTTAAGTATTGAACAGGCTCATCGCTGCTTAAATTCGTGGATATAGTGGGAACCGATGTTTTCAGCGTGACATTCATATTGAACATGGAAAGGCGATGTAAAAGTTGCCAATATGTCAAACAGAAATATTCTCTTCGTCTGAGGGATTTCTATCTGACTGAAAACGAAACCTGGATCATTAAATTGATCGGTCAATAACTTCACAAGCAAGTTTAGTTTAAATCAGTGGTTTTGAAACGGGGGTCATATGGTCACCCGTGGACCATATAACATATAAAGAATATCTAATTATAATATAATTATATGGGATTTTAAAACATCGAATGGCTATGGGGGTCCACCAGAGTAAAATAGGAATCAAAAGGGTCCATAGTTAAAAAAACAAAAAACTTTGAGAACTACCGGTTTAAATAATCATTGAAGGGGCTTAGCGTTTTTAGTTCAGTCGAGAATGTTAGATTAATGAAGGTCAATGGTTTTATGGTTCCCCTGTCCAGATATGAGTGGATTTTAAAAGATTGTTCAAGAGAAAAAATGGAATCTTGACTTACGAGTGCCCCAACTTACGACTTTTCCTAGTTACGAAACGATTTTTTGTTTTGTTGGTTAAAATTTGAAGCGAGCTTCAGATACGCTTATGTTTATAACCTTACTAAAAATATCTAAGTTTCCAAATTTATTTACCAGAGAAAAAATTATTCATGAAAAAATAAACACAGTAATAAAAATAATACAGTGCTATTTTTCATACTTGAAACCCCCCCCCCAAAAAAAGTAACAAAAAATTAGAATATTTTTAGGGGCCTTAACGGATTATTGGCATTTCAGTTTAATTCAATTGAAAACATTTCCAAATCTATTACGCCAAAGAATATTGTTTTGAACGAAATAAACATTAAAACACATTACAGAAGTGCGAGGTTCGCCACTATAATGAACCTTGTGTTCGACTGACATGGTAGGAGGTCAGTAAATACATACTATTTTATGTTTTTATACAACAAAAGGCTACTCTTTCTTATTTTAAAAAACGTCACAAAAATTAGGGTATTAAGGGGCGTTCTGGAATGAATGAATGGCTTTTTAGTTTACTTCAATAGGGAAAATTGATTTACAAAACGAGGAAATTAAGTTACGTGCTGAACGAATTAAACACTTAAGTCAAGGTACCACTGTACCATGATTTTAGCAGACATGCAAAATTCACAATCATAGAAAGAATTGAAGAATTTATAAACGTCAATGATTAAAATCAGAAAAAGACAAATGGTTAAAATGGTTCAAACATATGTGCCATTTGGATTTCATTTGAAACTTGATTATCCGGTCTTGTAATAAATTTTGGAAGACATAAAAATGTATACAAACAAAAATCAACCATAGTCGTCCACGGCTATTTTGGAAGGGGCCCATCCCAGACATAATGAGCAACTCATTAGCAAGATGGCTTCGCTATATATATATATATATATATATATATATATATATATATATATATATATATAAGGTGAATTTCTATGTCCCTGGGTTTTCTACAGTGATGCATTCGTCAGGAAAGGTTTTTAAACATCCGACTGATATAGTAAATCGTTACTGGTGGTGGGTTGAAAGGGGTAATTTTATTATATATATATATATATATATATATATATATATATATATATATATATATATATAATATGGTGAGGAAATTAATCCGACAAGAAGAAAATATTTTCAAAAATATAACAAACACAAAATTGTTTCCCCTGATCGTAACATCCTGTGTTTGTTATATTTTGAAAATATTTTCTTCGCACACACGCACACACACACACACACACACACACACATATATATATATATGTGTGTGTGTGTGTGTGTGTGTAATATATGATATAGAAATAACATAATATATAAAACATAATATAAATATGACATAATATAAAATATTTGTTTACTAAGAAGATTAGTCCAAAAGAAAGGGCTCAAATAACACGAAGGCTTGAACGAAAGCGAATTAAAATCATTAGGCAGAAATATTCCGTGGTATTCCACCAAACCTGTTTGAATATCACACACACACACACACACACACACACACACACACATATAATATATATATATATATATATATATATATATATATTCAAACTTCATACATATATAAATTCACATATATATATATAATTAACGGTTTATGTGCATGTTTGCATGTATTGGTGATATAGTCGAAGTCTTCATGGAGACACGTATGAATATGAAACGACAACACATTCCACTTTTTATCGCATACCATGTTTCTTAAATGTTAAAACTAGGGAAGGCAAAAATCGAACCTTCAAGCGATGCGCTTCTATCTGTGAAGAATTCTCTCCAAACTTTTGAACAATCGAATGATAACAACAACAAAAAGATAGAAAAAAAATAAAATAAAAATAAAATAAAACAATCTTTACATGTCAACTCATCAAATTATCAGCATTTTATAATTATGTATTTTTGTTTTCTTTAAAAATTCTTTCTCTTCAAGATTTCTCTTTTTTTTTCTTATTATTTTTCCGGGCGTTTGAATTCATTTCTTTTTCGTTTTTTTTTCTTTTCCCCTACACCCGCCCAGTTTTTTTTCTATCCCTTCCCCATTGCTTAATATATTAGCTTCTTTTTTGTTTTTGTTTAGTTTCCGGTTTTTTTCCACTATTTATTTTGACCCTTCAAATTCTTTCCTTTCTAATTACTTGATCCTTTTTGTCTTACTAAAATGTTTCCTGTAGTTTTTGGGTAAATTTTTTTTTTTCTTTCTTTGACTTCCTTCTTTCGTTCTTATTTCTTTCTTAAGTAATAATGTTCGATTTTTTTCTTTCTTTTTCTCAGTTTTTATAATGTTCACTTTCTTCTCTCTCTCTCTCTCTCTCTCTCCCTCTCTCTTTCTTTCATTCATTCTTTCTTTCTTTCTTTTTTCTTACGTTCTTTCCTGATTTTTATAATGTTCTCTTTACTTCTTTTTGTTTTGTTGTTTTTGTTTTGTTCTCTTTCCATCTCTTCCATTTTTAATTAGGATCTTTCTTTCTTTCTTTCCTTCTTTCTTTCTTTCAATATTTTCCCTTTCTTTGTCTTCATGTTTAATTATAATTCTTTTTTCTTTCTTTCTTTCTTTCTTTCTTTCTTTTTCACGGTTTTTACTTTCTTTCTTGCTTTCGTTCTTTCTTTTGTTCACTTTCGTTTTTCTTTCTTTTCTTTTTTCTTTTCTCGCTTTCTTTCCTTTTTTCTTTTTTTCTTTTTTTTTCTTTTTTTCTTTCTTTCTTTCGTTTCTCCTTCTTTCTTTCTTTCTTTCTTTCTATTCTATTCTATTCTATTCAATTCAATTCGATTGAAACAGATTAGCGTTATAACTTTCAAGCTTTTGCTCCTCCCCTCTATCTCTCTCCAAATCTTTTTCTTTCTTTCCTTCTTTTATTTCTTTTCTCCTTTCTTTCTTTCTTTCTTTCTTTCTTTCTTTCTATTCCATTCGATTGAAATAGATTAGCGTTATAAATTTCAAGCTCTTGCTCATTCCTTTCTATCTTTCCCCAACTATTTGTCTCTCTCTCACTCTCTTTCTTTCTTTCTTTCTTTCTTTCTTTCTTTCTTTCTTTCTCCTCGATTTTTAATTATGTTCTTTCTTTCTTTCTATTTTCTTTAACTTTGACGTTCTTTTGACATTTCGTTCGATATTTCTTTCTTTCTTTCTTATATTTTTCTTTCAATATTTCTTTCTTTTATTGTCAATTATTTCATTCATTCTTTTTATGATTATTTTTATTTCCTCCGTTATGACAATTTTTCATTCTTTTCTTTCCTATTCTTTCTTTCCTTGTTTTTCATTCTATGTTCTTTTACTTTCTTTCTTTCATTCTTTGTCTGTCGATTTCTTTATTCTTTTCTTATAAACCTTTTCTTTCTTTGATCATTTTATTTGATAACTTTTAAGCTTAAATTGAAAGAATTAATTCCTTTGATTGATTGATTCAGTATTCTTATATTTTCCTTTGTCTTTTCTTTTTATTATTTTTTCTTTCAATTCCTTTTGTTTTTATTTATTCGGTTCAGCTTTTTTTTGTTTGTTTGTTTGTTTTCTTTCATTTGTTTGTTTTTTTTCCTTTGTCTTTCCTTTTTATTCTTTTTCAGTTGAAATATGTTTCTTTCTTTCTTTTTTTCTTTCTTTTGGTTTATTTTTTCTTTTGCCTTAACTTTTAATAAATATTTCTTTCAAATCTTTTTCTTTCTTTCTCTCTTTCTTTTTATTTATTTATCTATTTCTGTTTTACTCGTTTATCTTTCTTTAGTCTTTGTACTAGCTTTCTTTTTTCATTTTTATTCATTTTTATTTCTTTTTTCTTCAATAATTTTTCTTTCTTTCTTTCTTTCATTCTTTCTTTCCTTCATTCTTTCTTTACTTTCTGTCACTATATGTACATTTTTTCTATCTTTGTCTATCATTTTCTTTCTTTCATTCTTTCTTTCTTTCATTCTTTTCTGTTTCTTTCTTTCTTTCTTTACTTTCTTTCAGTGTATCCCCGTTTTTACTCCTTTGTCTTTAATTTTTCTTTCTTTCTTTCTTTCATTCTTTCTTTTTGTTTTTTCTTTTGTCTTAACTTTTAAGAATATTTTCCTTTCAATTCTTTTTCTTTCTTTCTTTCTTTCTTCTTGTTTATTTATCTATTTCTGTTTTACTTGTTTTTCTTTCTTTGGTTTTTTTACTAGCTTCTTTTTTTTCATTTTCTTTTCCTTTTTATTTCTTTTTCTTCAATTATTTTTCTTTTTTCTTTCTTTCTTTCTTTCTTTCTTTCTTTCTTTCTTTCACTATATGTCAGTTTTTCTTCCTTCACCTATCATTTTCTTTTTTCTTTCTTTCTTTGATCTTTTTATTGGCTTTTTCTTTTAAATGTTTTTCTTTCTTTCTTTCTTTTCCGTTTCTTTCTTTCTTTCACTGCATCTCCGTTTGTATTCCTTTACCCCTCCCTTTTCTTCTTCTTTCTTTCTTTCTTTCTTTCTTTCTTTCTTTCTTTCTTTCTTTGTCTTTATATTGGCTTGTTCTTTTGTCTTAACTTTTTATTGCTTTTTATTTAAAATATTTTTCTTTCTTTTTTCTTCCTTCCTCCCTTTCTTTCTTTCTTCTTTCTTTTCTTTTCATTCTTTTCTTCACCTTTCAGATGGTATCTTTCTTCTCGTGTTTCTTTCACTCGCCTGACATTCAAGACGAAACATCAAGATCACTATCTATTCTCTCCCTTTCAGTATTTCCTTTATTTTTCTCCTGTTTGTCTTTTTATTTTATCTTATTTATTTGTAGTTGTTTAAATTCATTTTCATCAATAATGCACTATCAATATTTTTTCTTCTCCTTTAAAACCCACCAATGAACCAAATACAAGTACTACAACGACACACTCATAAAAAACCCTCAGAATTTCACTTCTATTTACCCACCCCCAGCTCCGACCCCCTTCAACAACCACACCCACCAACCCACCTACCCAGAGATCAATCATCATCGAAAATCTTTTATCTTGAAATTTTATTTAATCTGTTTTATTAACCGGTATCGATTTCTTGTTTTTTTTTGCGGTTTTTTTTTATTTATTTATTTTTTTCTCTCCCAGTTTTATCACATTCTTGCCGGGCCCCTCCTTTACATGAGAGCCTTAGGGCGTCAACTCTAAATATCTCTCCTCGTCAAATTCAATATTCAGCTTAAAAATACAGTTTCGTGTTATCTAACAGTCCTGCCTGTTACAGTCAGTCACTTATAAAGCATTGATAAGCTTATCAACATGTCGTTAGGCTGTAGACGCAAGGCAGAATGCGCTCGGACAAGTGGTTGATGAGAAAACAGGTTTGGAATTCCATCACATATCAAAATGATAATTTCAAAAATATTTAGTAATAATAAAAAAAGGACTTGGTTAAAAAGGATAATACAATAAAAATCATAGATTAAATTTTAAATATATATATATATATATATATATATATATATATATATATATATTAACAATGGAAAGGAGTAACCTACTCGAGTTTCATCGATTGATTCTTCAGGGTTACATTAGTTAAATTAATCGAGTTTTTCGATTAATCTTAGATGGTATAATACATGCCCGTTTGGCGGGCATGTATTATACCATCTAAGATTAATCGAAAAACTCGATTAATTTAACTAATGTAACCCTGAAGAATCAATCGATGAAACTCGAGTAGGTTACTCCTTTCCATTGTTAAAATAAATTTTGCTCTACATTCTATTGAGCACTTTGTATTTGTTTTTTCTCAATCTTAACCTCTGGATATGTGCGCCTCCAACGATCGTACTCATACCCACCGGTAAGTTACTACTTATACATTTACAATATATATATATATATATATATATATATATATATATATATGTATAGTATGAACAAAAAGTAATAAGACAATCAGGAATATTCTTGTATGTTGTTTATTCTCAACTAGTTTCGACCTTAGGTCATTGTCAGGAGAAAAATTTCTTATTTGAAGAAATTGTTTATAGATTTTTTAGAAAGGAGCATTATAAAAGAACTATAAAAGTTGAAGTGTTTTTGAGGGTTTGACATGCTATTAAAATCCGGGTAGACGAGTGTGTTAGTAGTAGCATGTTCATTTGTTCCGTGAAGAACCTCTATGAGGTGGGTTATTTGTTTTAATGCCCTTATATATGTGAGGGAGGGTTCATGGGAGTTGTGTGTATGACTATATGTGTATACATATAAATGTATGTGTGTGTTTACATATATGTGTGTGAATGTATGTGTGTGAATATATATATATATATATATATATATATATATATATATTATATATATATATATATTGTAATACAGGTACAAGTAATAACCTACTAGAGTTTCCCATCAGTGAAAAACATATGGTGAAACTCGAGTAGGTTATTACTTGTAGCTGTATTACAATAATTTGCTCTACTAACGTATTGAGCACTTTTTATTTGTTATATCGCTGTCTTACCTTTCTGAATTTTGCATCAACTAACCATTGTGACCATCTTCACCGGTAAGTCACCTTTTCCAAAATAACACCCCCCCACACACATATATATATATATATATATATATATATATATATATATATATATATATATATATATATAACCAGTCTAGGAGAGGGATAACTCTTCAATTCAAAATTCCTGAGGTCAGTCGTTGATTGGGTTCGTGGCATTCCTTGATGCACCAATTCTTTCCTATCGACTGTGCCAAAAAGTGTGGAATGGTCCTACACAAGCTTTCACCACTATAAACAAATCACTGTGTTGGTTGTTCACTGGATGAACACTCATGCGTCGAAAATCGACGAGAGAGTCCATTTTAAAAAAAAAATATAAATATAACATTTTTCTATATCCGTCATGTATATAAATATATATTTATATATATGTGTGTGTATATGTGGAGAATATATAGAACAAACACGGGATGCTACAATGGATGGATATTCATTAGTAACTGTAACGAACCTTTTCTACACATTTTCCAAACTCAACGCATTCTAAACACCCATCAGCTTTTTAACTAAATATATCCTTTTTTCTCCTTGACTAGTTTCATATTCTCCAGAAGGAGGTTTCTTTATAAACCGAAATGTTCGAACATCGACACTACGACAAATAAATTTCTATCACGTATTTGTTCTACATTTTCTCCTCATACTGTCAGATTAATTTCCTCATTTTACTCCTATATATATATATATATATATATATATATATATATATATATATATATATATTATTATATATACAATGATGATAATGCTAATATTAGTTATAGTCGTAGAGAAAAAGAGTTATGGGTCAACCATTGTTTCAATCCAAATTATTTCATCAGGGCCCAAATCTACGCTTAACTAATTCGATGTAATTCCTTAGTTAAACTGAGATTATTATTACTGCCCAAGATTTTAATATATTGAACACTTTTCGATAATTTACAACGGAAACGTTAAAGCGGCAATTTGATACTATATATATATATATACTAGCAAATATATGCACCCTCCGGGTGCAAGTATTTAAGTTTTAATATAATAAAATATCATATTAAATTAGAAAGGCTAATGAAACTGAATAAGAATGCAGATAAAATGATTTGGAACAGAGGGGGTATGATTGAAAAATAGAACATCTTTGAAAAATAACTCTTCCATCATTTTCCCTTACTCCCGTCTTTCATTGGTAAATTTTCCTAAATTAACTATTTAGTTAAAATAGGAAGTAAAGAATAAAATTACAGTTATTTCTTCTTTTTAATGAATTTCTTTTGAGATTTATCCCCGAGATTTTTGCTCATATTCAATAAGATAAAACCAAACAATTAGAAATCAATAATACTAAGCATATATTTATTAAAATCAAATTCCTAATATCAATATGCAAATTAGCCTTCTCGTTCACACTGTAAACCGCTATTTTCTTGTATATATAAATACAATTGTATGTTATTAGTATGTAGATATGTCAACAGTCTTAATGATGTAAAACAATTTTATTAATAATTGAAGTTTAAATAAAAATAAAATCATGGAGAATCTGATGTCAAATAACTAAGGAAATTGTGACTTGAATAGTAATGTAGTTTCGGTTACAGACATAAAAACCCACAATCTCCATTATAATAAGATATATATATATATATATATATATATATATATATATATATATATTGGAAGAGTGAGAATGATCAATAGTTACAAAATTCGAACGTTTGTAGTTTATATTTAAAAGAGGGCTCAATATCACCAATCAAAAAAGACAAAAAATTGAATAGGTCAACACCTTTACTAAGTTTCCCGTTGATTAGGAAACCACAACTAAATCTATCTATCTATCTATATATATACCTATCAAATTGTAATTCTAAATTATATATAGTGGTAACTTGATTTACGATTGCCCCAAATCATGAAGTTTCTCAGTTACGAGCTATCACTGCAAAGTTAAAATTTCGAAACGATTGAGTTTCAGATACACTTATGTTAATAAGTTCACTAAAAATTTACTTTTCAAAATTTATTACGCTAATAGAAAAATATTATTTATAAAAAGATATTAAAATATATTACAGCACATAATTTATTACATTCTATTTTATTATCTTTTATACAGATGGGATGATTTTATTTTACCCCCCCCCCTTTCTAGGAGTATGACAGATCTAAACTCATTTTGCAGACAAAGATAGATTACAAAAGTTGCCATTTTTCACGACCCCCACTCAAATTTGTAGAGTTATATCGATTTTTAGAATCGACATAACTCTGACAATTTTCGGAATTGGAAGCTCAAATTATGGTGATTGTCTAACTTTAAGATAATCCACAGCTTGAAAAAAAATCAGAAAAATTGGATGTGGGTGACATTGCCTGGATGATTTGACATGGAATTACCCTCAGTTTAAAAACTTATACGTATTGAATTATACCTTTTGCCAAAAAAAGCAAACAAAAAACAAAACAAAAATGAAGTCACCAAAAAAACTTTTATATCGATGATTTTTATGAAGAAGTGTAGGATACTTTGAAAATAACGGTAAACAGTGTAAAATGACTAAGTTCATGGAGTTTGATTTTGACCTCAGGTTCATCTGGAACGGGGCTCAAATTGTTCTAGAAATTCATGTGATCAGGGAACGCCGGGAAAGTGGCAAGATAAATTAGTGGAGTTGATACGAGACATTAGGAAACAATGACTCAACAATGTCTACATAATATACAAGGACCGCGATTCTCAAAGCCTCAAGAAATAACCTCTGAATATAAAAATAAACCTCTGAAATAACCTAGACGGGATGACATACCATTAAAATCACCGATAAATAAAATGGAGTGCTTGAAAATTCTCGGTCAAACCATTATTGTATTTTTAAAAGATTTTATATTCTTAAATTTTATAATTAAAAAAAAACAAAACTTTTTGCCTTTTTGTGTAGGTAAAAACAATCTTAAGACTGTTTTAACTCAGGCAACAGAGTTAACAGAGACATAATGTTGCACAGGAGCCAGCTTGGGTTGTAATAGTAGTCGTTAGGTTAAAGTAACAACATACGAAAATCGTATAGTCAAACAGGGGTTGTTTATTTCTTTTTAGGCTTGTGGGTTCTTTTTCAGAGAGAAGGAGAGTGGGAGAGTAAGGTCAGCTATTCCATCGTGAATCACGTTCATGCGCGCAGTTCGTTGCTATTCTAGATATGTCACGACGGGGCCCCACCAAACACGTTCGACCCTCCTCGGATCCGGCGAAAGAGAAGCTGAATTTTTTTTACTTCCGTTTGTGGTTCCGGGGATGGGGGAGGTCACATCCGCTCAAAACCCAGAACTTCCGTTTTTATTTCTAAATCTAGTTCCGGGGTCATTGATCGGTCAATGTTTACCCTTACAAACTTTAACCTATTTCTGTTCTTATTTCTTTTTCTTCTCTTTCTCCAGAAATCCGATTACCGTTTTCTTTTCCATCCCCAAATTCCCCATAGACCATAATAATTACGCTACAATAATAGGACGAAACAGAACGATTATTAAGGATATGGAAAGAAAGTTAACTAAGCAGAGATAAATAGTGAACAGAGTAATTATCAATTGCTGGTTTGAATTAATTCAGGTATCAGAGTTAACAGAAAAATGCTGAGAAAAAATACAACGAGCATTAAGGATAAGGAAAAGGAAAAGGGTTTACTAAGCAAACATGTAAATTAGCAATTGCTAGGTTGAATTAACAAGTCCCGTGAGATCTTGTTTCTCTCTTTTTTCATCATAGAAAAAACAGACGATTCAATTATCATTATTTAGATAGTATATGACAGAAACCATGTGCTAAATGGGAACTGCAGGATGAATACATAAAACATGTACCTTTCAAGATTACAGGTCATTTCTTCGTTGATCTCGTATCATGAGTTAATATTGATATGTTTGTGTATTATGAAAGCGCAGCATGAATTGCAAATGTAGCGGATGATTTTGTTAACGCAATGACCTAACGTAATTTCAAATGTGATTTGCAATTAATGATAGGGTTAGCATTCACATAAAATTTCTCAAGGAAAATAATTACCTTCTCTTCTTTATTTATTTAATCATTTGCAGTTTAATTATAATATAAATTCAATGAGCAGGATCTGATTGGACAAGGATCTTATTGGTCGCTGAAGGTAAATTTTAATTGAGTATCTATCTATCGATCTATCTATCTTAGTATGTTCTTATCTATGCATATAACTTTCTCGTTTTTTTTCATCTATCTATCTATCTATCTATCTATCTATCTATGTATTTCAATCTTTCTCAATCTTTTCATATCTATCCATCTATCTGTTTGTTAGTATATATCTATCTACCTATCTATCAACCTACGACCTACCTACCTACCTACCTACCTATCTATCTATCTTAGCTTGTTCTTATCTATCTATCTATATATCATAACCTTTTCTTATCTATCTATCTATCTATCTATCTATCTATCTATCTATCTATCTAACTAACAATCTCAGTTTGTTCATATCTATCTATCTATCTATCTATCTATCTATCTATCTATCTATCTAAATTTTTTCGTATCTATCTATTTCAGCTTTTTTTCTATCTATCTATCTATCTATCTATCTATCTATCTATATATTTGTTTCATTTTTTCATGTATATCTATCTCAGATTCATCTTATCTATCTGTCTATCTATCAATATCAATATTTTTATACCTATCTATCTCTGTTACTTCGTATCTATCTATCTATCTATCTATCTATCTATCTATCGCAATAGAATATTTGTTGCAAATTCAGGGTAATTGATAATCGCCTAGATCTTTTAACATGAAGAAACAAAGGCAAAAAAGCATATGTGGAAGATAAATAACAAATTTCATTCCAGCCGATACACATAAAAATGTGCAACAGATGTGTCTTGTCGATACAACTTGTCCGGGCGCATCCAGGCATTAGTTTACTGGCAAAACCGTGAAATGTATACCAATGTTAATATAATAAATGTTATCGCGTTTACTGAATCGAAAACAAGAACATATTTATTAGTAAATAGCTGTACTCATGGACGTTTCACAGAATATACACTTAATACTACTACTACTACTACTACTACTACTAATATAAGATTTTTGGATGTTTGTTTTTATAGAAGCAATGTTGAATAAATTACTAATTATATTTTTGCTTGAAGGCAATTATAAATGCATGTATCGCATAAAATTCGATAATTATAGAAAATAATCTTGACAAGTAAAAAAGGATGGCTCGCTATGCAGAAACACCGTACAGACTGTTTCGACTTTATTAAGTCTCTTCAGCGATGTATACTAACGACTCCCCTCCGACAGGAATCGAAACCGGGACTTCACAGGCATAGTCAGAGACCATATCCGTTCGGCCGCCGGTACATAGCGAACAATCCCTATAATAGTATCGTTGACAAGGTTAATTTCGCAGGGATTGTTCGCTATGTACCGGCGGCCGAACGGATATGGTCTCTGACTATGCCTGTGAAGTCCCGGTTCCGATTCCTGTCGGAGGGGAGTCGTTATATACATCGCTGAAGAGATTAATAAAGTCGAAACAGTCTGTACCGTGTTCTGCATAGATGGGTGATGTTTTAATGTAGGAGCCGATGTTAAAAAGTTTCGGTTTGTTTAGCAAACCACCGTTAGTGATTTCTATTATATGGACAAAAAAAAAAGAAAAAAAAAGAGTATCAAATTTAACTATTGATTTAAAAAAAATAGTTATTAATTTAGATGGGAGAAATACTGAAAAGAACAGTGAAAAACTATAAATTAATAATATTCACCCCCTAAAACATAATTAGAATTAAATCTCAACTGTTTTACTAGCGATTATTCATAATTAGAATAACAATACAAATTAGAACTAAGGAATATAACCGAGAGAAAAAAACATTAACTAACATAGTGTTCAACCGTTATTATCCGAAAAGAAATTTATCTCAGTTTAAGTAAGGAATTACATCGACTTGATTAAGCGTGGGGTAGGGTCCTGATAAAATCATTTGGATTGAAACCATGGTAGACCCTTAACTCTTTTCCTCTGCTACTGCAACTAATATATATAAGAGAGTTTTATAATTTGTTTGAAGCATATATATATATATATATATATATATATTTTTATATTTAGAATAATGATACATAGAATACATGTGTACATGAACAAACTCCTGGCGGAAACCCGTGTTAGTAAATCTATTTTATCCATTTAACATTTTCTTTCCTTTATTTATTTTTCCTTTCAACATATTGTCGGATTCAATTCCATTTTCAACTTACACACACACACACACACACACACACACACACACACACACACACACACACAACAGGCTCATCAGTGTGCAAACCACACGAAACACACAGCCCATATATATATATATATATATATATATATATATATATATATATGGTGTGTGTGTGTATGTGTGTGCGTGCGTGTGTGGCTATTAAACGTGAATTCCGACATACATACCTAAACTAAATGCTTTCCCGAGGGTTTATAGTCAACACTGATTGGCTATTTTTCGCTCAGGGCTGCCAAGCTGGAAAAAAAAATCTCAATAATTTCTGGAATGATTTCTAGTATGAATCATATTTGCAGTGGCTACTAGGAAAATTCTTATTATTATTATAATGGAGATTGTGTATTTTTCTGTCTTCATCCGAAACTATATTACTACTCAAGTCACAATTCTCTTCGTTATTGACATCACATTCTCCATGATTTTATTTTTATCTAAACCTCAATTATTAATAAAATTGTCTTACATTATTAATACTGTTGTCTATGTCTACATACTGACAACATGCAATTATATTTATATATACAACAAAATAGCGGTTTACAGTGTGAACGGGAAGGCTAATTTGCATATTAATATTAAAAAATCGAATTTAATAAATATGTGCTTAGTATTATTGATTTCTAACTGTTTGGTTTTATTTTAATGAATATAAGCAAACATCTCTTCAATGAATCTTAAATGAAATCCATTAACAAGATAAAATAACTGTCATTTTATTCTTTACTTCCTCTTTTAACTAAATACTTAAATTAGAAAAAATAATAATGAAAGACGAGAGTGATGGAAGAGTAAGTTTCAGTTGTTCCATTTTTTATTATACTCCCTCTGTTTCAAATCTTTTATTATACTCCCTCTGTTTCAGATCTTTTTACCTGTATTCTTATTTAGTTTCATTAGCCTTTCTAATTTAAAACAATATTTTATTACATTAAAACTTAAATACTTGTACCCGGAGGGTGCATATATTTGCTAGTAATTATAATGGAGATTGTGTATTTTTCTGTCTTCATCCGAAACTATATTACTACTCAAGTCACAATTCCCTTAGTTATTTACGTCACATTCTCCATGATTTTATTTTTTATTTAAATCTCAATTATTAATAAAAGTGTTTTACATTATTAATAACCTATATGATTTTCCCAACCCTATTGCCCTTATGGCAAGCCCCAACCCCTTTTTATCATATGGGTGCTAGAAGGCTGTAACTGAGGGTCTGCATGTCCTGGGAATGACGTTAAACTCTATCTGATGGTGAGGTTCCAGTTTTGGAGGTTTGGGGAATGTGGAGCACCCCTTTATCACCATTGCTCCCTGGTCCACTCTGACCCGGAGTGGTAGTACCTGTTAGGGTCCCATCTATGGGTTAAATAGAAAAATATATTTATAAAAAATTGTATCATCCATTAAGAATTGATTTATTTCAAAACTTTATCGGCATTAAATGACCCACTGAGGTTGATATGCCGTAAAACAAAACAAACCAAACCAAACCCAACATTATTAATACACTTGACTCTATACTAATAACATGCAATTGTATTTATATATACAACAAAATAGCAGCTTACAGTGTGAACGGAAAGCTAATTTGCGTATTGATATTAAAAATTTGATAAATATGTGCTTAGTATTATTGATTTCTAATTGTTTGGTTTTATCTTAATGAATATAAGCAAAAATCTCGGAGATAAATCTTAAAAGAAATCCCAAACAAGAAGAAATAACTGTGATTTTATTCTTTACGTCCTATTTTAACTAAATAGTTCAATTAGAAAAAATTAGCAATAAAAGATAGGATGATGGAAGAGTAATTATATCTCCCTCTGTTTAAAATCTTTTTAACCGCATTCTTTTTTAGTTTCATTACCCTTTCTAATTTAATATGAATATATTATTACATTAAAAGTAAAATACTTGCCCCTGGAGGGTGCATATATGTTATGACATGTTTAAGGGTCAATAAATAATAACTCAACACGAGTATAAAATGTAGGGAACAGATTGTATTCAGCAATATATATCAACGTACAATGGAAATGTTTCCTTGTTACAGCTACACGGAGAACAGGTATCTGCTACTTCTCCTATTTACATGTGTCCCACTTTCACACGATATGGCACAAGGCCGTTTTATGTGGGGACCACCCACAAGCCGAGACTCATGGGGTGGTAGGTAGAAAAATTGCGTCGATCCCAGCTCTGCCCCTTTAAGTGCAATGAGGCAGGTATCTGGGATCGACGCTATTAATTTAGCAGCTCAGTGGACCCCCGTCCCGAAGGACGGGTGTATCTGCTACTTCTCGTTTGAGTAGCTTTATTCTGTTAAATATATACCCTTTGGGTAAGTCCATGTTCGTGTCATAGGTGAGTCACCTACAACAATATATTTGCTAGTTTTATCAAATTAATTTACGTTAGCAAGCCTGCTTATTTTTGTACTAGGTAGATTCATAGGTATCTATTTATTTTGCGTCATACGGTCTCTATATCATAATATATGGGCTTAATCGTTGATTTGTTGACGTATTTATACGCATGCGCACATGCATTCAAGCATTCCTGTATATGAGTGTAATAGTTGATTAGTGTGTTGATGTATGGTGATGCGGTGTACATATTACGTTGGCACCTGAGGCGGTTTCAACTGGATGGAGTGGCCATTATGGAGTATTTACTTTCACTTTTCCCGCTTATTTCAAACGGCAGGCGACTTGTCACAGCATTATTTGTCTTTACTTGATTTCGACAGTCACGAGTGGGTCTCCATTTTGCCCTTTGTGCGTTTCACATCGAGGCTGTGCATCCTGATGCTTGATTCCTTTCAATATACATTTCATTCTTTCCCCTATTCGTATTTCTTTTAGGGAAGTTCTGAAATCTATCTATCTATCTATCTATCTATCTATCTATCACAGTGTGTTCATATTTTTCTATTGATCTATCTATCTCAGTCTGTTCATATATATCTATCGATATATTGCTGTATCGACTTCAGTCTGTCACATCTATCTATCTATCTATCTATCTATCTATCTATCCAACGGACTATCTATTTATCTATATATCAATCTCAGTCAGTTCATATTTATCTATCTATTTTAGTCTGTTTATATTTATCTATCCCAGTCTACTCATACCTATCTCCCTCTATATCTAACAATCAATCTATCTATCTTTCTATCTATCTATCTATCTCTTTTTCCATCCCTCTTTCTCTCTCTAATTACCAGCCCGTCTGTCTGTCTGTCTGTCTGTCAATCTATCCATGACAGCTGCTTTAAACTGAGTTTAACTTAAATTACATATTAGATACTACTTCTTTTAAAACCTGAAATGTAAAAACGGTATCTTTCTACATTCGGTAATTTGACCCTTTATCTTCTCTTTTTAATATATCTGTCCGTATTCCTCATCTTTCTTTCTTTCTTTTTCTTTTGTTCTTTCTTTCTTTCTTTCTCTTTTGTTCTTTCTTTCTTCCTTCATCAAACATTTTTTTCACTTCTACGCACTCT
>CM042145.1:93810220-93815220 GCA_023376005.1 Doryteuthis pealeii
ATTTGTGAGTGTACGGTTATGTAAAAATCCCACATGAGCATGATCTGTGCTGTCTTACATAATCCCTTTGGCGGAAGATATAGTCATTGTGAAATATATCACTTGGTATTATGGCTTTGAAAAAGAACATTTAAATTTGTTTACCTGTGGTGAGACCAACCCATATAAGAAGAGAGAGAGAGAGAGAAAGAGGGGGAAGAAAGTGTGTGTGTGTGTGTGTGTGAGAGAGAGAGAGAGGGGGGGAAGAAAGTGTGTGTGTGTGTGTGTGTGTGTGTGTGAGAGAGAGAGAGAGAGAGTGAGAGAGAGAGGGGGTTCTTACATAATCCTGCAGTGATTATAGCATTCACTAATGTTGATTTGCCATTCCTCTTCGTCTCTGCTGCAATTCCTGGGAGAGTGAGAAGTATTTCTCGAAAAAGAAAACTGACTGGAAAACAAATGGAGATGACTAAAATTAGAAAGTTGTTCTTTAACACCTTGCCTACTTTAAACCGCTCACAGCGGTTCTCCTACTATTGAAGTCAGTTAGTCTACTGTTGGTTTTAATAACAGCAACTAACTAAGTACAACTCAAGCAGTGTCCAAGACAGCTGGTATAAATAGGAATCAAGAATGATCCATCCATGAATCTGGGTGATTTGGGTGGTTCCATTCCTTGAGTTCTGATTGGCTGCTTGACTGCTTGATTTGAATGACATTGTGGAGTCTTATATATACTTTGTCATTTTGCAGTGGACTTTGTAGCATTCGGGTTTGTATTTGAGTTACAACCGTTTGTTGCCTTGTCTTTCCAGTTCGACGGTAATTGGAACTTTAATTATTCTTCACCTACCATTGCAAACCTACCGCACACCGCTGGCAGCGGCTCTCGAACGTGCCTCTTGTTTATGCTGAAAATCTCTACGCGAATATCAATGTCATCTTTTGCTTTGTCTGTAAACCAGCCCTAAGACTGGTACTTGATCTTATTTTGCTCCAAGCAGAGATAGAGAAGGACCGTTGTAAGTACAATAACTCACCATAAACATTCCAAGCACTCAGTTAAGTGGACTTGTACTCATTATATCTATATAATAGACATTTCCCACAGACAATATTATCATTTGCAACAACAATTATTGGCCAACTATTTTCACACACAAACATGGTATCTCATGTATGGCATGACCCCCTGATATCAGGCTAAAATTTAGGTCTCAGAAAGTTGCATTAGATATTAAACATATCAAGATAAACTATGATACTAGTGGTACCTGACACTTTTATGAATGAGGATTATTTGTTTTTAGTAGTTCATTTGGAATAACTTTTGAAACTAGCTGAATGGATAGTGAACTTTGAAATATCCCATCAGGTAAAACTATTTGGTACATGCATAGGGGAAATTTGGCAAGGAAAGAGTTAAATTATAACATGGAGAAATACCAAATTTACAATGCTGTGATAGATAATTAGTTATTTCAACAGTTAAACATTCAGTCAAATAAGTAGAAACATAGGTCTTTTTGACCACAACTTCCACAACTTCCACACCTGTTGTGGGGCTGTAGAATACACCGAATGCACCTCAGCAGAAGGGTAAAACACCCCCGACGGGGCCACCTGTGGATTGACGGAATACTGGTGGCTGAGCAGTCCATGATATGCAATACTCCTCTTTGATCGTTACTTAGGCTAGACAGGTGGTCGGAGAGGCCTCCTCCGATCAATCGGCTGTCAAGTCAAGCCATAGTATCTATATGATTGACCTGACTCTATTGCTTTTATGACAACCCCCAAGCCTTTTTATCATGTACGCACTAGAAGGCGGTGACTGATGGTCTTAGTGTCCTGGGTATGTCGTTAAACTGCATCTAGTGGTGAGGTTCCAATTCTAGAGCTCTAGGGTATGTAGAGTACCCCAGGTTACTCCCAGATCCATTCTGACTCGGTGTGAGTGTACCCGTTAAGGTCCCATCTCTTTTTAAAAAAATGAGTATTAAAATGTGGTTAAAATTGAGGTAAAAATTTGTTGTAATGGAATATACCACACTCTCACTCTCACATATGTGGTCTGACTATACATATATAGTGAACACGGCACTATGCTGGGCTGACTTCGAGGATTAGTAGCGTGCCTCACTATTCCCTGTCTGTCTTATTGTATCTCTCTGCAATAAAACCCTCTATCTTAAATCTACGAAAGTGTTGACTGGTTCTTCCATTCGACTGCAACCTTGTTTGTATACCTTTTAAGGACACAACAACATTGAATAACCAACAAGAATGAATAAAACAAAACGTCTTCGGCATAAAATAACCCTTGAGTTGCAATGCCGTAAAAACCAACCAAACGATCGATCAACAACTTCCGCTCCTGTGTTGTAAAGAAATTTAATTTCTGTATGTCACTTGATGGGGAAAGGCTACATTGACAGCGCTAATATTAAGGTAATCAGTAACTACATTATATGGTCATCAGTTACTACATTATACGGTCAGTAACTACAATATACGGTCACTAGAAACTACATCATATGGCCAGTAACTACATTATACGGCCCCCAGAAACTACATTATATGGTCAGTACTTACGTTATAGGAAATAGAATAATCTTTTTTCCCTACGACTTCCGGTCATGCGCCATACAATAACTGATTCTTCTGTATTGTATCAATATTTAATGGTTCATCTCTCAATCAATTTCTTTTTTGAGTTGAAGGCCCCGTGGCGTGGTGCTAACGTGTTGGATTGTGATGTCGTCGTAAGCGAGTTCGAATTTCAGTCATGCTTATTCTTCACTTTCGTTGTAATACACTTGCGAAAGTTATGAACCCTCTCATTCATACTGTTATTCTGCAAGGGTGGCTTTGGAATCAAATAACCCACGAAGGTTGATATGCCATTAAACAAAAAAAAAACAAAAAAAAAACGAACCAAACTAAATCCAGTCTGATGATTGTGTTTTTGGTTGTAAAGAAAAGAAAATGTTAATAAAATTTGTGGAGTCATTATGGCGTAGTTGCTAACGTGCTGGAGTTTAACGGCGTAATAAGTGAGTTCGAACTCCAGTTATGCTTTTACTTTTTTTTTTTTTGACTAATGCCCTTGGGGAATTTACAAAGCCTCCTATTTACTAATGTTCTTTACTAGGATAGCTTTGAAATTAGATAACTCCCAAATATTGATATGCCATTAAACAAGGAAACCAAACCAAACACTGACTGGTGATTGAGTTATTTTGGTTTTAAAAGAAAGAAACAGCGGAGCGAATGAGTTTGAAGAAAATGATTATTTGAGTTTTCATACTGCTCAGCCTCCCGGCATCCGAGTACTTTTTATTTGATCAAACTTATCTGAACGATGTGTTCTTCTGCATATCAGTTTTTCTCATACACTTTTTACTGTTTAGTTTAATGACACGTAATTTATACTAAATCATTCCTAACTTTTAGCATTGAATTATGTTTGAAAAAATTCCGTTTTAATTGGTTCTAATTAGTCGGAATTTGCTGTCAAGTCAAACACTGACCTATCTCTTACTTAACTTCCTTCCTATCACTTTCTTCTCCTTTATGTATCTCTTGATTACCTCCTCGTTATATAATGTTAATTTCTCTGAGAGAGAGAGAGAGAGAGAGAGAGAGAGAGAGAGAGAGAGAGAGAGAGAGAGAGAGAGAGAGAGAGAGAAGAGAAGGGAGCGAATTTGAAATGTATTTCTATGTTAAATTTCACAAGCAGCAACTCGTAGCTTAAATTAGGTCAAACATTCACTTTCTCAGAAAGCTTACAACATGATTTTAATTGATTAATGATTAGTTTTGTCCGGCCTTATTTATTTTCTTGTAAATTTCATTCGCTTTGCTAACTCACTTTTCCATAATCTCAATTATCTACCCAGAGCTGAATGGGTTTTGGTTAGTATTTACTCGAGATGCAGTTTGAATATGAAAAACGTTTTCGACCTTTTCTTTGAAATTATGCCAATTGGAAATGAATACAGTGATACTCAAATGGATAGTGCTCACAGAGAGTAATTTTTAAATTTGGAATCATATTCGGTTTGTGCCTATTTAAATGGTCCGATAATTTGCCTCATACCTGATTGTATATATAATATAGTTATGTGGTTTGATATATCTATAATGTTAAAGTCGGAGGCGCGAGGTCTAAAGGTTAGAGTTGTAGGAAATGGACTCGTCAACGCGAGTTCAATTCCTGAACGAAGCTGTTGGCATTTCACATAGCGCTAATACCCTTGGGAAAGGTATGAATCCAATTCTCCCTCCAGCTGTGGGTAAATAGCAGGCAGACTGGACTCTTTAACCATGGCTAGTAACCAGTCTAGGAAAAGGAAAACTGAATTCAAACCTGTTAAGAAATTGAACTTGTGTCGCAACCCGCTCGTGCCGAGGGGTTGGTAAATATATATCTATAATGATAAAGTGCTTAATATCCGTGATAGAGCATAAATTGATCTATTTGATTTGCGTAGTCATCATTCCTCGCTGGTCTTCTGCACAGCATCCACAATGCTCTCATATCTGATTAATGTAGATCTTTCTACACGGGTCTGACCATGTGTAGGTGTCTACAGAAGAACGTCACTGATGAGTTTGTCTTTGCTTCCTCAAAAGAGTTCCGTATGTCTTGTTTGTCTTGCTTGGTTGGTTTGTGTGAAAGGATATAAGTTGCCGTGCAGTTGCTTTTTCGTGGGGTGCTGCTTCCAAGATTTGTTCAAGACAGAATGTGGCATCCTTGTGTAGTTAAGATGTAGCTTTTTTCTGAGGGCTTCGTGTGGATCCAAGTGATGCAGGCATACAATAACATTGATTCGGTTATAGCTTAGAATAATTCTCGATTTTTCTTATCAGTTTGATTAGGTTTCCATATAATCGATAATCTGTCTATTACTGTCCATGTATTTTCTTGTTGGCTTATCTGTAGTATATAAGTCATGCTGCAATCTACCACTTGAATTTATAGACTGAGCGAGTTCACGTGATTTAAACCTCAGCCA
>CM042145.1:93817720-93832720 GCA_023376005.1 Doryteuthis pealeii
TATATATATATATATATATATATATATATATATATATATATGTTTCATGGAGGTCTGAATGGATGTCTCCTAGCGCAAAGATAAGTTTAATACTTAGTCATTAGTTAAAAGTACTTTATGAAATTAAGGTCTACTGTCTGACCCGTGTTGGCCACGGGACATCCTTATCTTAATGATCTACAATTATTCTTTTTGGGGTCATTTTAAAGATTGTTCACGTTTCAGACATAAATATTAATAAGATCTCTTGACCCGGGCAACGCTTTCATAGCAAAACTTTTTTTTTTTCAACTGTAACAATTTCGTCATTGATGGATTTGATTTGCCTTTACAAAATGAAAGAAAAAAAAACAATACTCAAAATCCTATGATTAATATTAAACAAGAAAATTAATCGATTTTCTTATAAGTGCTGATAAAACCAGCAAAATTTCTATATCCCTTTAAATAGAATTATATAGACGTATACTTATCTTTTCTTATTTGGTTGCATTACTTATCTCTGTATCTCGACAAATGTAGACAAACACGAAATGTTCCAAAAGATGAATATTTATTCTTGATAGTAATGTCGACCCTATAACGTTTCAGTCTATATGAACTTCTTCAGGACGCGAGATGAGGTCTTGTGTCGAAGTCTTCGAGTCTCTTTATTCTGGTTCTGTGACCTTGAATTACATCCTGACCGTAGCGAACGGGTTGGGTAAAAAAGGGGCGCCATCTCGGTGTACATGGTGAGCACGCTAGTCCCGCAGATCCATAATTACTGAATAGTGATTTCGATCCTCGCTGGATGCCCAATCCTTGTGACCTTGTGTTACGTCCTACCCGTGACGAATCGGTTGGGTCATAAAGGGCGTACCATAGTGGTGTAAATGGTTAGCAAGCTACTCTCACAGATCCATTACTACTGAATAGCGTGGTATCGTTGTGTAATTGGTTAGCAAGCTAGTCCCGCAGATCCATTATTACTAAATAGTAAGTTCGATCCTCATTGGATGCCCCATCCTTGTGACCTTGTGTTACGTCCCACTAATGGCGAACGGGTTGGGTAATAAAGAACGTGCCCATGTGCAGCAAATCGTTAGCAAGCTAGTCTCGCTATTTATTACAACTGAATAACAGGTTCGTTCCTAATTGGATGCTTCATCCTTGTGGTCTTGTGCTGGATCCTACCTGTAGCGAACAAGTTGAGTAATAAAAATCATGGAATCACGTTGTAAATGGTCATAAAACTAATCCCATAGTAGATCCATTACTACTGAATAGCGAGTTCGATCCTCGATGGATACCCCATCCTTGTTACCATGAGTTACATGCTACCCGTGGCGAACGGGTTGTATAATAAAGATCATGGCATCTAGGTGTAAATGGTTAGGAAGCTAGTCCCGCAGATCCATTACTACTGAATAGTAAGTTCGATCATCACTGGATGCCCCATCCCTGTGACCTTGTGTTACGTCCTATCCGTGACAAATTGGTTGGGTCATAAAGGGTGTGCCATCGTAGTGTAAATGGTTAGGAAGGTAGTCCTGCACATTCATTACTACTGAATAGCGAGTTTGATACTCGTTGGATGCCCCATCATTGTGACATTGTGCTGCATCTTAGCCGTGATGAACGGGTTGGGTAATAAATGGCGTGCCATTGTGGTGTAATGGTTATTCTCGCAGATCCCTTACTAGTGAATAGCGAGTTCGATCCTCGGCGTATTCCCTATTTTTGTGACTTTGTGTCACATCCTACCCGTGGCGAATTGGTTGGGTCATAAAGGGTATGTCATTGTGGTGTATACGGTTATCAAGCTAGTCTCACAGATCCATTACTATTTAATAGCGAGTTCAATCCTCGCTGGATGCCCCAAACTTATGACCTTGTCACATCCTACCCGTGGTGGATGGGTTGAGTAATAAAGATCGCGTCATCGTGTTGTAAATGGTTAGCAAGCCAGTCTTCCTTTTGGTAAATACTTTCCATCAGAATTACAATGAGCAAGATTCATGGTTTGCTTTTCGATTTGGTTTCAACAAGTTTATGTGTTGCAAGCTTCATTTTCAGTTCTCATTTTGTTACATAATTTATGAGTTCCCTATGAATTATGTACGGTAATGTAAAATTTAAAATAAGTCTAGTTTCATGGAAACATAAAGCGTATTTTGGTGGACAAGATTTACGATTTTTTTTACCTGTTCTGTGGTTAGCCGAAGTCGAATGTGAGAAAGTTAGGTTGGAAAATCAGTTTTTGGCAAACAGGACGCAAGATGGCATCTCCTGTTCGAGTCCATTTCTCCATTCGTGTTTGTCTTATCTTGAGTTGAATAAAATCAAGAGTTCTAAAAAGAAGACCAAGTCTTGTGTTTGTTAATAAAAACCAGCAACGGACACAGGAAGAAATCCAAAGACAAGATGCAAGATGAAAGACCCCAAAAAAAGCAAAATGAAAAGAACAGATAAGCAAGCTACTCAACTGCCCAGATTCAATAATAATGAATCTACGAAACTAACTTGCTAAAGTTTACGCCACGGCGAGACACACACTCTAATTCTGTACCGTGGGAAGAAACCGGGAGGAGGCGCACCAGCGGAATGAGAACCAATACAAGTCACTGCGCGCCGACACGCCATGTGATTCCCATTGAGGTTGGTTGTCGTGGATTTCTAGGACACTCAGTCATTTCGTTTCTTTCAAAAATAGGAATCACTGGCCACTGTTTGAAAATTGCCTCACATGGTCTTCAAACCACGGTGCAAAATGCATCTAGCTGGATCTGGTCGTGGCTAAAAAGTCTTCAACACAAATAATGATACGCGCGCGGAATCACCATTCCAGTGTGGTTACGTAACATCAAGAAACGGTTTCTGCAAGTGCGTAATGACATCAACGGCCGAAAGTAAGCGGCTTTTAAAAAAAAATCGCAAACTACACTAAAAACGAAACTCCTAAGATGAACGGAAGTTATAATTTCTTCTCTTTTTTAAAAATACCCTGTCCAGTGGCAAAAGCTGCTTGGTAGCGCTGGGAGTTGTCGGGACTTTTTCATTGAGCTACCGAAACTTTGTTATCAGTTGGCGGGTGATGAGGGCAGGGTGTCGCACGTGCTATCACACGTTATATGTTGAAAACCGATGGTATCTATAATAAATATCAACTTACAGTAACGACTATCGATGTTAAATACTGTCCTGTCGTAAGAAAATGGTAAACGACCGGGAACGATGTAATCCAAAACTATCAGGTTGGATCGAAATTAACTTCCAAAAAAATCCTTCTACTCCTCCTCCTCCTCCTCCTCCTCCTCCTCATCATCATCATCATCATCATCATCATCCTTATCATGTTATATACCACACCAAACATCGAACATCAGGTATATAAACGAGAGTGTTCAGAGAGAGTTATCAGATTATATATAGAGGGAGATACTGAGAGAGAGAGAGAGAGAGAGAGAGAGAGAGAGAGAGAGAGAAATTAGAGACTTACTTGGAGAGGAGTTCTTACTTGTTTCTTGCTAACTTCATTACTGCTTCCTGTCTTCTGTTTCCTCTTCTTCTTTCTGGCAGACATCTCGTCTAGTTGAGTTGATCAAGCTTTTAATGGGATATAAACTCTCGTTGGTTATTTAAGGCCAAAGTTATCCTTGGAGAAGAACTGTAAAAAGTAAAAAATAAAGTATATAGTCTGTATCAGCCGAACAGGGAGGGAGTCTATCTGCTTTTCGCCAACGCTAGAATAGGGAATTTTTTGCTGAGGTAAAGCGCCATACTTACCGTGAGATCCCTCAGGCTTAACTGCACAGATCATATATATATATATTATATAGAGAGAGAGAGAGATAGATAGATAGATAGAGAGAGAGAGAGAGAAAAGGAGAGAGAGAGAGAGAGAGAAAGAGAGAGAGAGAGAGAGAGAGAGAGAGAGAGAGCGATGAACTCATGTATAATATGTCTATATTTTTATGTGTTTAGATAAACAAGAATAAAGTAAATACATCTATAAATGCATATTTTTTTCGTGTCTGTCTTTGACTTGAATATTACTGTTTCTTTTTTTAAATTTTTTTATTAGGGTCAGGGGGTTGTTGTCCTCCCCCACTTCGATCTTCTTCGGAACCTCTAAATTACTTATATTAACTCGTGCATTAGCTTTTCGTATTCATTTGTTTTCGTTTAGTTTTGTTTATTCTTGCTTTTTTTTCTTCTATTTTTTTTCCTTTTTTTTATCACCCCTTGATGTCTTTTTTATAAAAAAAAATGAAAACAACAAAAAAAAGTGAAAAAAAAGTAGAAAACAGAAGTAGAAGAAAAGAAAACCTATCAATAAACCATCAACATTTATTAATAAATCATTGGCTGAGAGAAAAAAAATCGTCACCCCCAAAACCCAGAAAATTGTTCTATTATGCATATACATTGTAGAAGAGAACAGAATGAAGAAGAATAAGAATAAGAATAATAAGAATAAGAATAAGAATAAGAAGAATAAGAATAAGAAGAATAAGAATAAGAATAATAAGAATAAGAATAAGAATAAGAATAAGAATAAGAATAAGAAGAAGAAGAAGAAGAAGAAGAAGAAGAAGAAGAAGAAGAAGAAGAAGAAGAGGAAAATGTCTGACGTCTAGTAAGGAGAAAATAGATTATTCCAGTAGTCACATTGATATGCACGCTATAAAACGACAGACTTAATCCACCCGCCAAAATTATCCGATAAATATCAACCAATTCCTGTAGACTCTGACCAAAACATACAATAAGGACAGCTGGAATGATATGTCGTTTTTATTTTGTGTAATAGAATTGAAAAGGAAACGAATTGAGACGTTCTAACTATTCTAGCCAAAGACATTTTCGTGAGGATCGTAAAACGCTGACTAACCTGGCAAATGAAACTTGTTGAAACTAAATCGAGAAACAAACCAGGCATTATTTTTTCTTAAAATACTTACTGAATCATATATTATCTAAAGCGCGTGGCATAATGGTTAGAGAAAATGGACACATCGACACGACTTCAAATCCTAGACAAGGCTGTTTGCATTTCATATAGCGCTAATACTTTTGGGAACGGTATGAATCCAACTACACCCTCCAGCTATGGGTAAATAGTAAAAGAGACTGAGCTCTTTAGCCTTGGTTAGGCAACCTGTATAAAAGAAGGAAAACTCTGAATTCAAACCCGTTAAACTCCGCTTAAGAAACTGAGTGTTCGGCTGGGAACCCCAAGGAAGGGCCGGTTTAGCTCAGTCGATAGAGCATTTGGCTGGAAAGCACAAGGTTCCTGGTTCGATACCGGCCCTCGTCAACTTAGCGTATAAGTAGCACATGGATCTGTGCCGTAAAGTGAGGATCTGATGATAGGTCTGGAGTTTCGCCCCAGACGCTAAAAACAATCTCCTTGGTCTAGCGCTAGTGAAAAGGGGATAGACTCCCTCGCTGTCAGGCTGATACCGACCTTAGGCCAATTAAATGAAGGGTCTTGAATTATGACCTGTAAATAAATTCTTAGATGACGCTTTATCAATCGTTATTTTACTCGCAAAATTATCTAAAGTATTTAAGTTTTAATATAATACAATATATCAAATTATAAAGACTAATGAAGCTTAATAAGAACGCATATAAAACATTACAGTTATTTTATTTCAGTTGATTTCTTTATAGAATTTGACCTAAGATTGCTTTCAATATGTAAGAATAAAACAATAATATTAGAAATCAATAAAACAGAGTAATTATTCATTAAACCCGGTTTAGAGACATCGTTAATAAATAAGATGCTAATTACCGTTATTCCTTTATTTTAACGACTTACTCATTCCTTGTTCTTTTTTTTGTGTGTTAATTTGGATGTGAATAATGAAAAATAATGGTGGTTAAACCCTCTATATTAAAAATCCCCCCATTCAAAAAATACTCCAATATTGAAAATTAGCGGTTTCTATGACTATAATTTTTGGAGATAGACCCCCATATTCTGAAATCACATTGCCCAGGGTACTTGGATAAATATATTTTATTTTAATCAAAGGCCTTTCTTCGATTTGTATGAAATTTAAACCATAGGTGAAAAAAGTAAAGTTGGCAGAGTGGCCTATTGTCGATATAAGCCAGACAGCGAGGGAGTCTATCTCTTTTTCAGTAGCGCTAGACCAGGGAGTTTTTTTGCGCCACATTTACCGCCAACTCCCTACTTTACCGCATAGATCAGAATACACAATTTGCGCTGAGTTGGTGGGGACCGGTATCGAACCCGGAACCTTGCGATTCCTAGACTGAGATTAAGACACCATAATGGAGGTCCCCCCCCACACACACTATATTGAAAATGTTCGCAGTCCATTACTTGAGTATTGGAAACTATATTACCACAGGGTATTTCTATCAATTAAACGTAAATCAACAAAAATATTTACTTTTATAGTAAAATTTGACATTTCATCTATGGCAAAACATCCGTAGAATGACAACAAAAATTATTTGCTAATTCGCTTAAAGGCTGCACTATTGGGCGGCAATTAAGCTAGTAGTAGAAGCAAATCCACAGAAGAATTGATACGATTCATAGCATATGTAGAGTAGAAATTAGCTTTCCCATTAAGTAACGAGGGCTTCTACAGGGAGCACTAAACTACACAATTTATCTCCTCCAATAGTATACAAGAGCCTGGCTTTTTAGAGACCGGGGAACTCGTATTCACGCTGCATGCTGGAAAGTATCTTAGTGCAAATACTAATATTACTACTACGACTACTTCGTTGTTGTTACATCTTATAGTATAGAACTGATGATGAGAGTGTAGAATGTTTTAAGAGACGTTGTCATTTGGTCCGCTGCAATGACCACCAGACAACCACTGTTATATATACATACGACTTAACAACAACTACAACAACAACAACAATATATAGATATTAATACTCTTCTTCCTTAATCTTTCGACTGTTATCATATTGCAACACCCTCTGGTTAAAAATGAGACCGTCTAATTCTGAATATCTGGTGTCGCTTATCCGACGAATTCTTATTTCTTATAAATGTAATCACCTCAGCTGAGTAGACCATTTCGTTTTCATTAGAAAGAAATAAAGGTAAGAAAAAGGACATGCTACACAGAAAAAATACAATAAGAAAGAAAGAAAGAAAGAAAGAAAGAAAAAGATGAAAAGAACGAAGAAAAAAAGAGTGAGGGAGACTTATATCAAGATTACTATACTTTTTACATATTTAACTATTTAGCAATAGCTCTTAAGTAAACATATGAAACGTTATAATTATTAAATTATCATACTATGGTATATCCACAGGTCCTGAAATAATAATAATAATAATAATAATAATAATAATAATAATAATAATAACACGCCTGGTTGGGAAGGTGATCCAGTGAGAATTATGCAAAAACTTTTGACCATACAACAAAATGGTATATGCACAAACCAGAATCTGTTCTTGAGAACGAAACGCATACAATTCTCTGGGACTTTGAAATAAAAACGGATCAACTTATCCCAGCAAGAAGACCTGACCTAGTGCTGATTAAAAAGAAAGAACTTGTCAACTGGTAGATTTTGCAATTCCAGCAGATCACAGGGTGAAGCTGAAGGAAAATGAAAAAATAGACAAATACCTGGACCTTGCCAGAGAACTGAAAAAGTTATGGAATATGAAAGTGAAAGTGATACCAATTGTAGTTGGTGCACTTGGAACGGTCCCAAAGGGATTGGAAAAAGGATTGGAAAATCTTGACATCAGAGGGAAGATTGAGACCATCCAGAATACTGCACTGCTGCAATCTGCCAGAATACCCAGAAGAGACATGGAGACCTGAGGAGACTTGCTGTCACTCAGACTCCAGTGAAAGACCATCAGCTTACGCTGGTGTGAAAACTCAAAAAGAGTAAATAATAATAATAATAATAATAATAATAATAATAATAATAATAATAATAATAATAATAATGCTGAAATACAGAGACTCGGTCAACGAAGTTTGAAGCATCATTATGCGAAGACTATCTGCATTGGAATTAGATTACGAACTTGTAGTGAATGATAACTTTGACATGAAAAAGGACTGCCTATGATTCCATTAGGACGAGTAAATGTCCTATTCACATGGCGCCCACATTAAAGATTAGCGCCCGACATACCAAAAGAAATCGAAAGACAAAAAAGTACAACGTATGATTGAATTTACACGAAAAAAAAGAAGGTTATATGGGAACACGCAATCGCAAAAGGTTGTAGACATAGTGATATACAAAATGAATGCTTATATACACGAGTAGATCAGCGTATATATTTATATAGCAGCACATACACATAGATGGATAGATTGATATATAGAAAAAATGACTTTTACACAAAAGCATATATTATATATATATATATATATATATATATATATATATATATATATATGTGTGTGTGTGGGGGTGTCTGGCTGTCTCTCTCTCTCTCTCTCTCTCTCTCTCTCTCTCTCTCTCTCTCTCTCTCTCTCTTTCTCTCTCTCTCTGGGCAGAATATATTCCGCATTAGAAAAATAAACATATTTGTACATAAATCTATTTATATGTTACAGTTGTATTCTGATTCATTATTACATTTATGCATACATTAATAATTACACCACGCACGCACACACACACACACATACACACACACTCACTTATATATATACATATGTATATTATAATATACTTTCACATATGTGTTACGGACAATATATTTATAGAGGTGCGTATTGATTTGTGTACATACATTTAATTATATTTCATTGGCAGATAATATATTCTATTTTCCTGTCGACAGATAAAAATAAAAATAAAAAAACCACAAAAAAAAAATAACAACAAAAAAAAAAAACAAAAAGAAACGGGACAAAGATATAATCTCGTTTACAAAAATATTTTTATACATAATCATACCATTTTTGGTAGATTCAAATAAGATGCTTAACTGGAAACTGTACTTTACGCAACAAGACCCAAATGCCAATACTCTGAAAATTATTACATCTTCGCTGATACTAATATGTATTAAGAAATATGCATGTCGTATACGTATGCAAATGAATGTTGGCGCGTTGTGTAATGGTTATCGTCATAGGAAATAGACTCGACGAGTACATATCCTGGACGAGGGTGTTAGCATTTCACATAGCGCTTATACCCTTGGAAAGGTATGAATTCAACTATTTTTCTTCCAGCTATGGGTAAATAGTGGTGCAGACTGGGTTATTTATGAGGCAACTAGTGTAGGTGAAAGAAAACTCTGAATTCACATAATCTGTACTCTACTTAAAAAGTGTCCTTGTGTAGCATCCTGCCCATGGTGGAGGGGTTGCGTTAATATATTCTCAATGTCTTCGCTACATTAATACAAGTATAATGTTAGATTTCTTTCTTTTTTCCTTTCTTTCTTTCTTTCTTTTATCATTTTTATAATGTTCACTTTCCCTCTTTCTTTCCTTCTGTCTTTTGTTCTCTTTATTTTTAATTATGATATTTCTTTTTTTCTTTCTTTCTTTCTTTCTTATTTCTTTCTTTCTTTCTTTCTCCATTTCATAATGTTTACTTCCTTTTTTCTCTCGTTCTTTCTTTTGTTCATTTAAAAATTTCTTTTCCCTTTTCTCCATTTTTAATTATAATGTTGTTCTTTATTTCTTTCAAACATAAAATGTTGGAGTTGTGGTGTGTATGGGTTAGAGTCCGAGTTCAAGTCCTGGACGAAGCTACATTTCACATAGCGCTAATACCCTTGGGAAAGGTATGAATCTAACTACTCTCCCTCCAGCTATAGGTAAATAGTAGGTCAGACTGGCCTCTTTAACCTTGATTAGGCAACCAGTCTAGGAGAAGGAAAACTCTGAATTCACACCTGTTAAACTTCGCTTAGGGGGGTTACTACTAGAATAGGCTCAGTCCTAATTAGTGATCTATGTTACCTACTACTACTACTACTACTACATTTGTATAATATTCACACTCTTTCTTTCTTTCGTTCTTTCCTTTGTCCACTTTCTTTCTGTTTTCTTTTCCTTTTTCTCCATTTTTAATTATGATCATTCTTTCTTTCTTTCCTTCTCCATTTTCATAATGTCACTTTCCTTCTCTCTTTCGTTCTTTCTTTTGTCCACTTTATTTCTTTATTTTCTTTTTTTTGTCCATTTTTAATCATGATATTTCTCTTCTTTCTTCTTCTTTCTTTCTTTTTTTCTTTTTTCTTTCTTTCTTTCTTTCTTCATTTTATGATGTTTACTTTCCTTTTATTAATTTTATTTATCTATTTGTTTCTTTCTTTAAGTCGTCGATTTCTATCTTCTTTTGTTGGTTCAATTTTAACAGTTCTTTCTTCTTTCTTTCTTTCTTTCTTTCTTCTTTCTTTCTTTCTCCATTTTTATAATGTTCACTTTCATTCTTTCTTTCTTTCTTTTTATTTCACCTATTTTTTAAAAATAAATCTTCACTTTCTGTCTTTCTGTGCTTTGATTGGCCAGTTGAGAAACAGCACTGAATTGAGATGCGACTTGATTCTTTAGGGGATTGCCATGCTTGGATCATATTGCAGAATCCGACTGTTTTCCCAGGTTGCAACTAAAAGTCCGCAATTAATATATTCTTGTTAAACGCTTGCAACTGGTAACCGAGAAAAACTTAGAGCAGTTACCACCTCATAGATAAGATGTCATTTATTTTTGCCTTAACAAGCATTTCCCAATAAAATGCTGTTAAATCCTGTCCATGTGTCATGTCTGTCATCATTATACCCTTTATCTACTCTGATCCAGTGTGGTAGTACCTATTAAAGTCCCATCAATGGAACAAAAAGTAATGCCCTGTTATTTACTAAGGATTATTATTATTATTATTATTATTATTATTATTATTATTATTACTATTATTATTATTATTAATTTGAAGCCACACATAATCATAATTATCGGGTCATACTGGCAGCAGGGAAATCCATGAAAATCTCTCGCCAACCGTCCCTATCGAACATCGTTCCCGGGAGTTCTTCTGTGCAGCATCCAGCATCCCCACTTAGAAGTGCCCCAACCTAGAAGTTTCTCAAGTTACGAGCTTTTACGAGTTTTTGCTTTTTGTTGAGAACTAAAATTTGAGGTACGAGCGAGCTTCAGATACGCTTATGTTAATAAGTTCACTAAAACGTTTAAGCTTCCAAATTTATTACGCCAAATAAAAATGTTATTCATAAAAAATAAATATCAAAACATATTACAGCACATAATTCATTACATAATATTTTATAATATTTTTATATAATGGAGGGCTACTATTTCTAATTAAAAAAGACGTAACAAAAATTAGGGTGTTTTTTTTTGGGGGGGGGAGTTGTGTTACATAATTCATGGCTATCCTATGAATTATGTAAGTAGTGTAGATATAATTTTAATTGAGTTCGTTAAAAGTTAAATTCTGAGAGTTGAGTGGAAAGTTACCATCGACCGTTATGATTGACATGTAGTAACCTTCACATAGAACCCCCGAAAAACGCGCTAGTAGAAGTGTATGAAGAGAAGTTAAGTTTTAGTCAGTTGTGGCCAGTCACCCACCGAGAGAAGACGTTCTCTCAAGATGTCGCTTCTCATCCCGTGGTATTGGGCTGGGGTTGTTTTAATACAGAAAATAGAAAAACAAGTCTTTGTTAATTAATCTACAAGAGATGAGCCGACACCCAGCCCGAATAGAGAATAAATCAACCCACAGAATCAGCCCTAAGGAAATTCCCGATGAAGTTAATAAGAAGAAAAGAAGTAAGAACCAATCCATCATCCCCGCATCATTTTTAGTGTCAACACACAGATCTAACAAAGTCTTTTAGAAGAAAAGAAAAGAACACTGTAAAGTTTCTTTCAGATACTTGTTGGTTAGCTTTGCATTTCACATCTTATAATAATGGAGATTCGGTGTCTGTCTGTAACTGAAACTACATCTTTACTTCGCAATACCCCAGGAATTGCATAAGTTTATCAATGAGTATTTAATCTATAGTAAAAATCATTAATTGATTCAGAGAAAAACATCTTATTTATTAACGATGTCTCTCTATGAAAATCTGAGTTCGATTTACCTCAAAACGCCCCATGTTATTTATGCATTTAAAATCCTGCAATGTGTCTTATATATCACTAAGAAATAAAGGTTTACATAAAATATGGTGTAGTTAATTTGCATACTGGTTTAAACTCTTTCTCTCTCTCTCTCTCTCGCTCTCTCTCGCCATTATATACCCGAGATGTTAAAGGGGTATATAACAGTTGGAACGAATTAATGGCATTTCAGTTTATTTCAACGGAGAAAATTGATTTGATATGCGAGAAAATTGAGTAATGGGTAGAATGAATTAAACTCGTCATTCACGGTACTATTTCCCTCCAAAATTAGGTTCAGGACCGCCCTCGGTGGCGACAGGTTCTCCGTAGCGGACTGTTCATGTCTGAAGCCACCCTGGCGCAACACCATGAGCCAAGAGGTCCAGAAGAACGCGGTGGCAACAAAGCACCGGCAAATCAACATCTTCAGGGACAGCCTTCGCATTGACATCTGTGGTCAAGAATGTTTTTTGAACATTGGATTTCACAGTCACAAGAGGCGCTGTAACTTCATGGGCACAAGAACTATATAGTTTTCCAAGACTGCAATGCCAATGATGATACAAGGTACAGTATATTAAAAAAGATTTGCTTGGTATTTGGTTATTGTAGACTCTATCTAAATGAAACGATGAAAAATAGATCTGTATTAGATTAGCAAACTGCGCAAGTCTTATTATACACTCGGTGAGAAATATATAAAATTCATATAAGTTGATTTTGAATACTTAAAATTAGATTTGAGTCACAAAAAATCGATGGAATAGGAAATTAATGACCATACACGAATGATTGTACACTAGGGACGGCACTGACGGAGTATATATATGCAAGAAGGAACTTGTGGACTCATTAACAGTGAGGTCAACGTTCAGTGACCAAATTAGGAGTTGAAAAATACGCACTATAGTGAATTGTTATTATAACATGAGAGAGAGAGAGAGAGAGAGAGAGAGAGAGAGAGAGAGAGAGAGAGAGAGAGAGAGAGAGAGAGAGAGAGAGAGAGAATGTAAAGAGCCAGCAGGTTAGCATGGAAAACTTTAAAGGATGTATCAGCATAATGCCACTTGGTATTTTTTCTACAGCTCGAGAAGCGTCACGTATCGAAATGGGAGCGAGGAAGAGTGGGAATGTTAGGGAAGTCTGGAACTATACGTGGACGGAGTGAGACGTGGGCTTTAGGGCAGTTTTGACTGGTGTGGTAGATAAAAATCTCACGAGAAAAAAATAAGTCACCTTGTGTTATTTTTAAAAACTATAAATGTCACAAGGTAACGTTGGTTTCGAGACTCCAAACCTCACAGAATAGCCAGTCAACTCAATATCAGCCCAACAACCAGATTCGAGCCTCTCAACGTACCACAGTAAATAAGATAAGTATACGACGATTATTTCTATATGACACATCATCACTACATTCCGACATAACGAGCCATAACGTTACATCATCTCACTCTATCGGCTGGGACTGTAGAATACACCGACAGTACCTCTGCAGAAGGATAAAATCCCATAATGGCGTCACCTGTTGGCCGAGGGTGGTAACCCGTGATGCTTAAGGACGGAATCCTGGTGGATGAGCAGTCCATGATATACAACACTCTACTTTAGCCCTTAGGCTAGACAGGCGGTCAGAGAGACGCCTTCCAATCAATCGGCTGGTCACGTCAAGAACTTATAGGATTGTCCCACACTATTTTTCTTATGGCAGACTCCCAACACTTTTTATCACATATGTGCTAGAAGGCGTTGGCTGAGAGTCTTAATGTCCTGGCTATGACATTAAACTGCATCTCATGGTGAAGTTTCAGCTATGGGGAGTGTAGTACCCTTTCATCGCCATCACTCCCAGTTCCACCCTGACCCGGAGTAGTAGTAGTATCTGTTAGTGTCCCGGCACTGAATGAGTATATATATATTTACCAACCCTTCCGCACGAGCAGGATGGGACACAAGGTCAATTTTTTTTAAGCGGAGTTCAACAGGTTTGAATTCAGAGTTTTCCTTCTCCTAGACCAGTTGCCTAACTTAGGTTAATAAACCCAGTCTGCCCTACTATATATCCATAGCTGGAGGGAGAATAGGATACATACCTTTCCCAAGGTATTAGCGCTAAGTGAAATGCAATTACCACATCCAGGATTTGAACTCGGGGCGACGAGTCCATTTTCCATGACTTTAACCATTACACCACGCACTTCCTTGAATACTTTGAATGAGTATATGTATGCAAAAAGGAGCGTGTGGACTCATTAACAGTAAGATCATTGTTCAATAACCAAAAATAGGAGTAAAAAAAAATACAATACAGTGTATTGTCATTATATCATGCAAACGACTCCTAACAATACGACAAGAGATGAAGGGAAGTCAGACGTTTCGAAATGTAACCAGGAAAAGAAAAAGGAAATACATTTCTTTAAGGGTAGATAGTAAGTCAAATCCGTTGGACAGCGAAGGGGTCTATTCCCTTTTCACTAGCGTTATGCCCAAGAGATTGTCTAAAATAAAGCGCCATACTTACCATCAGCTCCCCACTTTACCGTACGAATCCAAGTTGTGTAGAACATGGAGCCTTGATTGACAGATTGAAGGTAGAGATATATTTTATACATATATATATATATGTATATATGTATATATATTTTATACATATATATGTGTGTATATATGTATATATATTTTATACATATATATGTTCGTATATATGTATATATATTTTATACATATATATGTGTGTATATATGTTTAAAATATATATATGTATGTATATTTTATACCTATGTATGTGTGTATATATGTATATATATTTTATACATATGCATGTGTGTATATATGTATATATATTTTATACATATATATGTGTGTATATATGTATAAA
>CM042145.1:93840220-93867720 GCA_023376005.1 Doryteuthis pealeii
AAACAGATTCTCTCATACAGCACCAACCAGCACTTCTAGAATGTGGTGTCTGCTGGCCAGGCAGAACACCTTGTCAAGCTGTTGCTCCAGAAGCTTGGCAGCTCCCCGATGTACTCCACTGTTGCTGGACGCGGTGTGAAACACAAGGGCAGTGATCACTCCAGTAAGCCCCCATGCCTCCAGCAAGTCAATGGATGCCTCTGCTTGAGCCGTTCCTGTTGAGCTGTCTATAACTGGTACTCCCAGTAGCTTGCCTTCAGGATATGCAGGTGGTCCTGAGACAAGCATAGCCAGAGTCTCTGACGTGGTCCCAGGATCACTTCCCAGGACATCTCTCAGCATCTTGCCATTCCAGTGGAGAGCAGAATACTTGGGAGGGTCCTCGCTGAATGCTACCTTTTCAGCATCCTGTTCCGTCTTGTTGTTGAGGTTGAGATGACAAACTTGTCCAGGTCAGCTCCATCAGCCTTCAATGTAGCAGAGACTAAGGCTGTCACTTGATTGTCAGACAGTCCCAGATGATCAGTGTTACTGCAGATGTTAATACACTCCATGACTCTCCTGGGGAATGTGAGTTCAGTCTTGGTGATGTGAACATCCAGGACGAGGCTGTTGGTAATCCATGTCCTCTGCATTCCCTTCACTGTCGGTTGGGTCAGCCCAGGTAGACACATCAGCAGCAGTCCTTCGCTGTGTGGCAGCTCAAAAAATTGTAGAAATTGTGTAAGCAAAAGGAAGGTTCATCATAGATATATACACATGCATCATAAATTAATTATAAATCCTATACATTGTGTGAGAAATTCATATCTTGCTCCTCTCTCTGCTGCAGTATTTTAGCCCTCTCTGCTTGCTGCTGGGACCGTAACTCAAATATTTTGTCATGAGCAGACATGTGGGCTTTTCTCTCTATCTTCTGATCCTGGTAGAACCTGATGTCCTCGTCCTTTTTCTCCCTTGATACCAGTCGGTTGTTCTCTATTTTCTGGATGGCAGCTGTAGTTCTTATGTCAAACAGGCTATCTAATTCCAGGAAAAAAGGCACTCCTTTTCCATCCAGGGTCACCTGTTCTACCTTTATTCCTTGCTAGATCTCTGTGCTTTTTGTGAAGTATCATGAAATGCTGCGCTGCATTGTACTTGCTCATGGTATTAATCTAGTCATCTGCCAGAATTGGATGATAACCTCCACTGTTTCATTGGCGAGGTCTTGAAGTACAGGATTCCCTACATTTTCTCAAACTCTGGAGATGGAGGAAGTACTGGAAGGCCTGTTTCTTGGTGAGTAACTGAGAACCACTGATGCTGGATGATGAGTATCCGACCAGGAAGGTTTCTGTAGCAGATCTAGTAGCAGGTCGGCGGGACGCTTGTCTCTGGACTGCAGCTGGAGGTCCTGAGATGTCAACCATGTGTCCTCGAGCTCCTTGCTTAATGTCATAGAGAAGTTATCATGTGAATTATCTCTGGATTCATTAGCAGTTTTCAACAGATCCGAATCAAACGTAACAGACCATGATATGTCATGCTAAAACCATTGTGAATTTGTGACTAGAGTAAAGTAAATTATTCAAACTGACAAGACTGCATGTTGCACTTTATGCTGTTGAATGTACTCTAATATAGTACTAGTATTCTGTCAACACAAAAACTTCAAGATTTTTACAGGTTTTTTTAAAAGTGGGAAAATAGGTGAAAACAAACCTCAAAAAGCTCTGAAACGCCAGTTTCAGAAAATGTGTATATAATAGAACTTGATGCTTCATGAGGCAAAGGTTACCAAAGTTTTAGCAAAAATGGTTGTGATTTTCGGCTTTTCCAGACCAAAAAGCATGGGAAACCGTGCAGGAGGGTATGAAAAAAGGAAAAAGTTGATTTTTGAACAGGTCTAACCTCGCATATATATATATATATATATATATATATATATATATATATATATGTGTTGTGTGTGTGTGTGCGCATTGTTTATTGAGATAAATCACTGAAAACGGTCTGCTGACGGGATATAAAAGGTGATAAAATAAAGGCATAAATCAAAAGTAATAAATCACCAATAAAAAAAACGAAAACAATAAAAACAAAAAACAAAACAACAAAAAGAAAAACAAAACAAAACAAATAAAGCAAAGGAAAAAAATCACTAAACATATTGCAATCAAATTATCTTATTTATCCTTATTATAATATCTAAAAGGCCGGTTTAGCTCAGTTGGTAGAGTGTCCGACAAGGAACCACAAGTTTCCTGGTTCGAGGCCGGCCCTCCCCAACTCAGCCTATGAGTAACACAGGGATCTGTGCGGTAAAGTAAGGAGCTGATGGTAGGTGTGGCGCTCCACCTCAGATGCAAAAACAATCTCCTTAGTCTAGCGCTAGTGAAAAGGAGATAGACTTCCTCGCTGTCTGGTTGATACCGACTTTAGGCCACCCCGACGACCTTACTTACTTTTCTGTACTCTCTAATATTTACTATTTCTCGGAATTCTTTTAGATGAGGCTTGATAATTAGTATTATTCGGACTATTGTCCTCATCTTCATTGTTATTTGTACAACGTTTCAGTCGATGTGCCCTCCGGCCTTCTTCAAGTATTTCTTGTCGGACTCGAGAACTTTCTCGGACTCAGGAACCTTCTCGGACTCGGGAGCGATCACGGAACTTTGAACCTAACCCTTTATTCAGTCCACAGAGGTATCCTGTTTCCGAGTCCGACAAGAAATACATGAAGAAGGCCGGAAGGCACATGGGCCGAAATGTTGTACAGATAACAATGAAGATGAGGACGATAGTCCGAATAATTCAAATAACTCTAATATTTACTTATGTCTGTGTAGTTAAACCGCGAAACTGGATTCTCCAAGGAAGACACCTCAGTAGTCTATTCTCTGCTCCCATTTCAACTATCTAAAACCACCCTAATCTAGCGCAGTTCTATCAGTTGGAGCTTTAGAATACACCGACATTACCTCTGCAGAGGGGTAAGAGCCCCTCGCGATGGGGCCACCTTTTGGCCGTGGATGTTGACCGTGATCCTTAAGGAAGGGACCTTGGTGACTGAGAAGCCCATGCCATGAAAAACTCCCCTTTGGCCCTTAATTAGGTTAGACGAGCGGTTGGAGAGGCCTCTTCCGGTCAATTGACGGGTGACATCAAGCCCTAGTACCTATATGATTGTCCTAACTCTATTGCTTTATGGCAATCCGCAACCCTTTTTATCATATATGCGCTACAGGACTGTGGGTCAATGTCCTGGGTATGACGTTAAACTCTATCTAGAGCTCTGGGGAAAGTGGAGTACCACTTCATCTTTATTACTTCCAGGTCGACTCGGAGCGGTAGTCCCTTTCGGAGTCCTATCTCGTGGTAGAAAAAAATTTTTTAGGATCCCCAATTTTCCGTTTAAAATATACCTTGATTCCGTTTCCACTTTTGGTAAATTCCGTTTTTTTTCCGTTTTCACTTTTAAGAAATTCCATCTTTTCCATTTTCAAAGTATTTTAAGAGAAAATTGCGGTAAAATATGCTATTATTAAAACTGAAAGTGAAAACATAATTAAAATTTTATTCCATATGAATAGAAAATATGTACATTTTTTCTGTTTACAAAATAGTCTGTGCTGCCATGTGTGTATATGGAGGGGGTGCTGGAAATCACCAGGGAACTCAAAGGGGAGCTAGCTTGAAAAAGTTTGGAACCCCTGAGATAAATCCTATCATTTTTTACTAATATTTTTTAGACTGAAAACCAAACTTTTCTATCTCCTGTTATTATTATTTTTCCTCTATGCCAGATTTGCACACCAGTTTTTACTGTTGGTCTTTCACAGGATGTCTGGATCGCAATACGTTTTATGTTTTAAAAAATGTGTTAAAAAGATTGATTTAAAAAAATTGAGTACCCATGAAGAATGAATAAAACAAGATGTCTTCGGCATAAAATAATCCAAATGTTGGCTTGCCGTAAAATCCAACCAACCAACCAACCAACCTAATCCTGCAAAACATGTAATGTCAACGTTAAAATGTTTGTGACTAAAATGTGTTACGTTGTGGAAAGGCAGTCGCAATTGTAAACTTGTATGCTTATTTTCTAAGTATAATTATGTCTGTGCAACGTTATATTGTATTCGAATAGTAATCAATCAATACATATATAAAGGGCAGTTGGTGTGTATGTGGCACATTCTGATTCCCTTTTATGCGTCTAGTTAAAACACAAAATGACTTACACACCATAGCGAATATTGCACGGGCAAACATTTTTAAAAGGCAAATTGAATTAAATTGTAAACGTTGGTAATGTAAGATTTTCCTTGTAAGGTTTTTGAAACTTGGAAATGTTTAGACTAAACAGACCAATTTGGCAGACGGAACTAACTACAGAATGTTCAAAGACAGTGATATATATTATATATATATATATATATATATATATATATATATATATATATATATATATATATATATGTATTACATCGTGACATAATTCTTTATTTGCCTAGCATTTCCTTTCCGCGTTCCCATCCCCTCTCTCTCTCTTTCATGCACCGTCCATTTCTGACTTCCGTTTCCTCTTGGTTATCCTACCGTTCTTTTCCATTTTTTTTGTCTTCGAGCAGACTCTTAATCTCTTCTTTTCATTTATTTATTCATTTCTCTCCTTTCTTTATTCTGACGTCTTCTGTTCCTTTGATTTGCTGCTGTTTTACCCGCCAATTTGATTCTAAACAGACGACACTTAGAAACGAAGTTCCAATTCCACACGATGGGTTTCCATTATTCCGGAAAACTGACTCTCGTGGAGAATTTTGAGTTCTGACCTTTTCCAGCTCTCTCCAAACGGCAAATCCGTTCTGGAATTCGATTTTCCAGCCAGTTCATCCCGAGGGTTTTTTTTTACTTTATATAGGTCCATAGAATAGTCGTATAATTGTGATTTGATAAAGAGACAGGCAGACATATTTTATAAAGAGGGAAATATTGACACACGTTTTGGCAGATAAGTAGACAGTCTTGTTCACTCTCGATTTGTTCACAGTTCATTCCTATCTGTTCCAATCTATGTGTGGGCAACGGCTGGATTTACCACTCTCTTTTTATTTGTTTGTCCTATCAGATAATGTTATTTAATTATATTACATGGTTTGTCCTAAGTAAAATCTTATTGAATTATTTTATATTGTTTGTTCTATGAAAAAAATGGTATTTAATTATTTTATATTGTTTGTCTTAAGCAATGATGCTATTTAATTATTTTACATTGGTTGTCCTAAGCAATAATTTTATTTGATTATTTCATATTGTTTGTCTTAAGCAATGATGTAATTTAATTATGTTATATTGTTTATCTTGAGCAATAATGTTATTTAATTATTTTAAATTGTCTTTCTTATCTAATTATTTCACATTGTTTGTCCTAAACAATAATGTTATTTAATTATTTTATATTGTTTGTCCTAAGCATAATTGTTCAGACCTAATATGCTTTATCTAATCACATAATATGAATTCAGCTAACTGACATAAGAGGAATACAAGAATAAGCATGATTGGGTGGGAAAGGAGATTCACTGAGAATTGATCAAGAGTTTAACAGTTATGATACATGTACAAACCAGAAGCTGTCCTAGAAGATGAGACATAGAATTTTGAATTTGATTGGTTTGATTTGGTTTTCTTTGTTTAATGACATAGCAAGCTTTGTTGGTTATTTAATGCCAAATCCATCCCTGTAGAAAGAAAGGTGTGGTGTTGCATTATGGTTAAGGAAAAAAGAAAATGTTGTAAAAATCAACGGAAAATATTGAGCGCGGATCAACGAGTCAATAAATAAATACAAAATTTCCTATACAGATAGGAACAGAGACAGTGTGACTGACTTTCCTTTGTCCCATGTGATGTTGCTAAAAGATGGTCAGGATATAGATTAGATCTTAGGATTTTATTAGATTCGGAAACGTGTAGCATAATTGGTCGGGCCTTACTTGGGAACACCATATTTGTGGCCTTGTGTCAAACAGAAAGCTTAATGGATGTAGCATGATTCTCAGGCCGTACTGGGTGGTCCTTTGAAGAATCGGCCCGAAAAGAAATATAAACATTCGGTCGAGCAAGAAGATAATGGAATTCTCATTATCACCTGTGACTCGGTTCGGTAGCCAGGAAGTCTAGGATTTTGGTGTTAAAATTTATTTTGATCGGTTTGCCAGAAGAAAGGATGGTTGACTCGTTGACCTTTTAAGTTACACATGCAATTTGGTAGATCGGTTAGAACATTCTAAAGGTTCCACGATGTTCTAGAAACTTCCACACCATTTCTATATAATGAAGGAACCTTAGATTTTCAGGACAGTTGGGCTACGGAGTTTGCCGTGCTGAGGTTAGTCATAGGTCCTGAATCGAGACTGGTGCCGCTGAAGTGTGAAGCCTGATAATTGGTACTGACCGTTGGAACGAAGTTAGGAACGTTACTAAAAACATATGTGTGATGGAAATCGACTCTCTCTCTCTCTCTCAAGAACAATAACTTGCAGTGAATAAATTTATGAAAAGTAATTCCATCGTCATCTTCGTTACTACGGAAAAATACTACGGGAGATGTTATCAATGAAATGAAATTCCCCTGCCCAAAGATACCCATGGAGATAAAAAGTTAATTCACCACAACGAAGAACCACTTGTCTTGTAAGGTGATACCTTTGCCTGGCCATAAACTAAAGAAAAGAGGAAGGGTTCTTTCGTGGACTTTGAAGGACTACTAGATCTGTGTAACGAACAAGCCAACGTACCGACTCCGTATATACGACTAATAGTACCGTGTGTTTTGAAGACGCGGTGGGCCTCATAACGTTACAAACAGAAGGATAACAATGCGTGACCAAATCATTGGCGGTTTGAACGGAGGAAGGTGTAGGCATTCGACCTGAAGAAAAAGCGGGAGCCAAGTGTAATTAGGTGAATGTGATATAAGCAGTTCGGTTTTGGGAGTTCGGAGTTCAGAGTCGGTTAGTCAGTTGAAGCTGACGTAGTTCCGTTTGGGCCAACTGCACAATCGGGTAGATGAGCTCTCTGTCTCTGCCCCACTTCCCTTGTGGGTTGAAATGAATCCGGGAAGAATAAAAACCTATACCGGTAAAGTTCTGTCTGTGTTGAAAATGCAAGTAGCCGAGTGAAATGAAAGCAGTACGAGGCACTTCTAACCAGCGGAGAGGCGATGCGACCCCCAAAGAGAAGCAGTAACTTCAAACTGATGCCGTACCCATGAACTAGTTATATGACAATGATACATATACAGATGCAGTACCAAGATTTACAGTAACTCCTGATTTTGTAACACGACCTATGTAACAGTGGAACCATTTAAATCAGAGCAGGGTATTAGTTGAAAAGTGATGTAATATCAAGACTAGAGATTGAACTCACAACCTTGTCGCAGTTCATAAGTTAGCCACTACGCCACAGGCTGCCTGGGAAGTTGATATACAAACGGATCGCCTAATTCCGCCCAGAAGAACAAAACTAGTGTTAAATAACAAGAAAAAAGAACTAGTGGATTTTCCATTAGTAAACAGTGTTAAATATCATGGCTAGAACATTTATATCTAAGTTAAGGCAGCGTGGACATGGAGTCATTGGCGCCTGGTTACTGACAATTTCTGGTCTAGGCTATCTTCATATAATAATAGGTGATCGCATAGGCGAGAAACTGTCAGTAACCAGGTACAGTTGAATGCAGGTCTACGCTACGTTAATATATATATATATATTAGGGTGGGGTGCGCGTGTATGTATGTGTATGTGTACGTGTACATATACACAACCCATTGTGATATCAGATTATTAATACAAGAAGTCTATTAACTTCATGTGGTATGCTCAATCAACAATCGAAAAAGTGACTCCTCAAAAGATATCAAATTGTTAACACTAGACGTCCGTCGTTCCATTGAGTGAAAATGAAAGAAAGCGAAAAGATACATAAATACCTGGATCTTTCCAGAGAGCTGGAAAAGAAAGGTTGTGGTTATACCAATTCTAGTTGATGCCCTTGGAATGGCCCACAAAGGTATTGAAAAGAGACTGGTGGAACTGGAAATTAGAGGAAGAATAGTGATCACCGAAACCATAGCAATTTTAGAAATCAGCTAGAATACTTAGAAGAGCCTAGCAGATATGAGGAAACTTATTGCGATCCAGACTTCAGTGAAAGACCAACAGTAAAAGCTGGTGTGCAAATCTGGCATAGAGGAAAAATAATAATAACAGGAATAGAAAAGTTTGGTTTTCAGCTAAAAATATTGGTAAGAAATGATAGGGTTTAACTCAGTAGTTCCAAACTTTTTCAAGCTAGCTCCCCTTTGAGTTCCTGGTGATTTCCAGCACCCCCATATACACACATGGCAGCACAACTATTTTGTAAACATAAAAATGTAATATTTTCTATTCATATGGAATAAAATTTTAATTATGTTTTCATTTTCAGTTTTAATAATAGCATATTTATCGCAATTTTCTCTTAAAATACTTTGAAAATGGAAAAAATGGAATTTCTTAAAAGTGAAAACGGAAAAAAAAAAACGGAATTTACCAAAAGTGGAAACGGAATCAAGGTATATTTTAAACGGAAAATTGGGGATCCTAAAAGATTGATGCATTAACTGAGCGCAGTTGTCTGTGACTCGCTACTATACTGGTGTGAAAATGAAAATGGACTCTCCCGTCGATTTCGCCGCATGAAGGTTCATCCAACCTACACCGTATTTGTTTATAGTGGTGAAGGCTTGTGTTGGACCATCCGCACTTTTTGGCACAGTCAATAGGAAAGAATTGGTACACAAGAAATGCCACGAACCAATCAACGTCTGACCCCAGGTTTCGAAATTAAGAATTTTCCTTCTAGGTTAAAGAGCCCAGTCTGCCCTACATTTTACCCATAGCTGGAGGGAGAATATATTGATTTATACCTTTCCCAAGGGTATTAGCGCTATGTGAAATGCCAACAGCCTTGTCTAGGATTTGAACTCGGGTCGACGGGTCCGTTTCATATGACTCTAACCATTCTGCCACGCGCCTTATTGTGTACAGGCGTCAAGATAACGTTCTGTATTTTGACTCTGATTTCGGACTACGTAACAAAACAATGCACTCGTTTATAACTATTATGTCAGTTTTATTCCGTATAAACTGAATACGTGTTCATTTACCTAATTATTTATCACATATATTTTGTCATTTAGATTTTGTAAAAGAAAGGTTATTTACTAACTGCTCTAATGCTACCTTGTTGCCGCTCCTGCTTCTTTTTTTTTTCACCGCCCCTAGATCTTTCCATCACCCAGGGGACAGTACCGCCCACTTTGGAAACCACTGGATTAACTGGACTCAAATTGCAAAAACTGTCGCAACCGGAAAATTCTCTACATGTTTAGTCACTAAACGGACATAGACAAAGTTTGATGTAAAGGGAAAAGGGAAAAAAGAGAAAGAAAAATAGGTAGTGAGAAAAAAGTGAGAAAGAGAGAGAGACTTACGAAAGAAAGAGTGTGATAGAGAGGTGGTGATAGACAGAGAGATTCACTCATAGAGTTTAAAGAGACGACTTCCCTTTTGTTGCATCATGAACTTGGTAGGGGAATGCAAGATAAAATTAGCCTATAGTCAGTGAAATAATTTTACAGCCGGCCTTGGGCCACAGGGAGCGAAGACAGACGAATAAAAGATGCACAACACTTGCAGGGACTGACAGGGTAAAAAAAAAGTCAATATCCCAACTTAAGAAAGAACGGCGCATCCTTGCTGTCCCTGAAATGAGGGTGAGGGTGTGGGGTTATTTTTTTTCTTCAATGGTAAGCCATTTGCCTGAGCGCCGGATGTAAGCAAATGAGCATGGCTTGGCGGCTACTGTCGTTTGAAATAAGATGTCAGTTTTCTTTTTATTCTTATTTCGGGCGGAGGACATTTTTGCTATTGAAGAAGATGTATTCCGGATAAATGGAGCCGATTTTCGTTATTTTGGTCTTTCGGTCGTAATGAGTTTTGCGACCGATAAAAAGGAATCTTCAAGGTGGAAATGCAAAAAAAAACAACAAAAACAAAAAACAAAAAAAAAAAAAAACGGGAGGAAAAAAAAAAAACGGGGAATAAAAGGCGGAAAAAGATGCAAGAATGAATGAAGAAAGAATTGAACCAATGGATGAATGAAAACGAGAGATAATTTCGGGACTTAGAAACGATTTAGTATTAAGAAAGAGAGAGAACAAATGAAAGGCGGAAAAAAGACAAAAAACAAAAAAAAACTCAAAAAAAAGACAAAAAAAAAATAACAGTGGAAAGACAGGAAGGAAATAAAGACATAATAAGAGATGAAAGAAGTATTAGATAAAAGAAAAGTGGATACACATGAAAGAAATGATTTTTTTTATTGAAATTCGGAGACTATGTCTTATTGTCCAAGAAAAGAAACAAAGAAAGAAAGAAATGCTTGGGAAGATGGCAAAACGAATATAAATGGATATAAAAAGAGAAGAGATGAAAGGAAAAGTGTAGACAATATTATATATATATATATATATATATATATATATATATATATATATATAACTACGAACTCACGTGAGGGGACTGAACGCCGATATCGGAATACTCCGTTATTACAAATATTTTACAGACGCTGCCGCTGTCAATAACAACAAAGACAAAGGATCAATTGAACAGGAGCGACATTCATTTGAAAAAGGGAATCTAACGATCCCAAAAATTTATGATAAAAAAATATTAAAATATAAGTGAATCCAGTACTCCATAACATCGAGTTCCTTCATTTATTTTTAAATGCTTCATAATAACGCCCAACTTCCACATAAACACACACACACACACACACACACACACACACACACACACATATATATATATATATATATATATATATTATATATATATAGAAAGTACGTAAATAAACATTGTGTTTCTTTGGTATGGCTTTTAGCCGACAATTTTTGGAAAGATATGTGCTTAATTGAAGTCATGCCTAATTTTTGAAAATTAATTAGTTAATAATTAATGAATTTAGACGGGCATATATGTTCAAATGTAAGGTTATTGACCTTTCCTCGATCTGTTTAACCTTACATTTGAACATATATGCCCGCCTAAATCCATTAATTATTAACCAATTAATTTTCAAAAATTAGGTATGACTTCAATTAAGCACATATCCTCCAAATATATATATATATATATATATATATAATATATGTGTATATGTATATATATATATATATATATATATATATGTGTGTATATATATATATATATGAGTTAAACAAGCGTGGACATCGAGTCAACTCCTGGTTACTGAGAGTTTCTTGTTTATGCGATCTTCAGACCAAAATTCTGGTCTGAAGATCATATAGGCAAGAAACTGTCAGTAACCAAGCACTAACTCCATGTACACACTACTTAAGTCAAATATAAATGCTCTATCAATGATATTGAGTACTGTCTACTAACAAATATAGCACCTACATTATGATATATATATATATATATATATTATATATATATATATATGAAGTAGTCAAACAAAGTGTATGAAATGGCAAAGGCCGACAGTTTGTAGGAGATTATGTGCTTAATTAAAGTCATACCTAATTTTGTTAATTAATTAATTATAATTAAATGAATTAGGCGTGCATATCGTTTAAATGTAAAGCGTAAACAAATCGAGAAAAAGTCGATCTCAGTATGTACATTTCAGCCTATTAGGCCTCATCAGCAGAGTTATAGACAGGGCAGTACTTTGTGCGTGATTCGAACCCTACCTGTCAGGCTGACGGGCGGACATTCTAACAATACATTTAAACCAATATGCACGCCTAATTCATTTAATTATAATTAATTAATTAACAAAATTAGGTATGACTTTAATTAAGCACATAATCTCCCATATATATATATATATATATATATATATATATATATATTATAATATATTAATTTGAAAGCAATTACAATGCAAGTAAAAAATAAAAATAAAAAGATGTTATTTTTGTCTTATCCATTTCAAAGTAAAACTTTATCTTCAGAGAGAATTTCGGAAATGGACGCGTTTTTTTTTGGTCGTTATTTAAAAAAAAAAATTTTTATGTTATAAACACGCGTCTCGTGGTGTTCTTTTTTTTAAACGCCACGCGCAAAGTCGTGGTGGTCATTTAGCCGTTTATTCAATTTCAATTTTATTATTTTCATCTATTTATATATTTATGTATTATTCATTTGATATATGTATAATGAAATGTGCATACTACGTACTATATACTATGAGGAACGTGTATTTTAATTATTATGTATTCAGTGTTTAGCTCTAATCTATTGTTTATACTAGGACCTAATTTAGCTATTAATAAACTTTCTCTAATATAATATTTCAAAAAATAACATCTTTTTGTTTTTATTTTTTACTTGCATTGTAATTGCTTTCAAATTAATATATATAATATACTTAACAATGCTTCAAGCAATTACCATTACACACACACACACACACACACACACACACATATATATATATATATATTATATATATATATGATGGACTCTCCCATCGATCTCGACCTATGTGGGCCCAGCAGTGAAGGATTGTGTAGTCGAGCTAGACTTTTTGGATAAGCTGGTTACAGAAGAATGTTGCACCAATGTGCTACGGTTTCATCAAAACACCACTCCTCAGATTTTCAATTCAGAGTATTCTCTACTCTTAGCCGGGTTTCTTTTACTAGTGTTAAAGGACCCTGTCCTCCCTACTAACCTATCTAACCTATCTAACCATAATTGGGATGTGGTTAGAGAAGATTCCATGCTTACGCAAAAGAATTATATATTATATATATATATATATATATATATATATTTAATATTTATATTTTTGCTTGAAGGCAATTACAATGCACATATCGTATAAAATTCGATAATTATAGAAGATAATAATGACATGTGGATTTCGCAAATAATTATTCGGTGTGTAGAACATCGTACAGATTGTTTCAACTTTATTAAGTCTCATCAGCGATGTATACTAACGATTCCCCTCCGACAGAAATTGAAACCGGGACTTCAGCAGGATAGTCAGAAACCATTCTGCTTCGGCCACGATACAGCACGGACAAATTCATGCGAAATTAACCTGTCAATGATACTGAGACGTCTCTACCATATGAGGCAAGGGGAAACTGAGAACAATAACAAACCCGGGGGTTATGCTCTTCGTCGAAGGAAATACGATTTTTGGATGTTTGTTTGTTTTAGAAGCATTGTTGGATAAAGTATATATTAATATTTATATTTTTGCTTGAAGGTAATTACAATGCACATATCGCATAAAATTCGATAACTATAGAAGATAATAAAGACAAGTGAATTTCGCAAAGAATTATTCGGTGTGTAGAACATCGTACAGACTGTTTCAACTTTATTAAGTTTCATCAGCGATGGATACTAACGATTTCCCTCCGACAGAAATCGAAACCGGGACTATATATATATATATCTAGCCACACTGAAGAGGCATGATATGCCGAAACACGTGTCTGTGGATGACTTATTAATATGTATGCTCCCATAAATTTGGTAATGAGCTCTCTAATTGGTAATTTAAATTAACTCTCACTACTAAGCAAATAAGCAATGATCATTTCTCCGGAAATTTGATCTCTCAGTGACCGAATGATACATACATTCGTATGTATTTAATAGTTTAAAAACACCAGTCCCGCATCAGCTGTCAGTGGCGAGGGGATAAGATATCGGACTACCATGCGGTCAGTCTAAGTTCGAACCCTACCCGAGGATAGTTGTGTCTAGCCACACTGAAGAGGCATGATATGCCGAACACGTGTCTGTGGATGACTTATTAATATATATATATATATATATATATATATATATATATTTATTTATTTATTTGTTTTTATTACCATTTCTATCAGTCTGACAGCGTGAAAAAAAGAAAAAGAAAAAGAAAAAAGAAAAAAGAAAAAAAACCCTAAAAAACAGATAATGCAATTTGCAAATAAAGGAATATATTACAAATTGATGTCTGGGGAATATATATATTAAAAAGATAAAGACCAAAACATCCGTACTGTCTGAAAATAATCGACCAGTATCGAAATGAATGGGCAAAAGAAAAACATCGAAATATCTTAGTTAGATATGTAAAAGGTGCTCAATACCCTAAGTAGAACAAAACTAAAAACTTAAAGAGCCTGAAACTAACTTAAACTTAACTTAACGGATCATCTGGATAATTCTGAATTATCCTAATGATACGTTAGGTGAAACCTCAGTAGGTGGTTTCTAGCTCTCTACAGAGACACGAAACCGATGGTGACACACTTCTTTGATATTTTCGCTGGAGTCCTAAAAGGAGATAGATTGCTACCATTTCTATTTATAATCTGCCAAGACTTTGAACAAAGTGGGTCATTAAATCTAATGTCGGAATACGGTTTCACATTATAACCAGCCGATATACCGCAGAAACTATAGAAACTACAGATGGAGTCTACACAGATGATGTAGCGCCTCGTGAATTACATCTGTCCAAGTCGAATCACTGCTGCGTAGCCTGGAGAAGCCAAGGAGAGGTATGTGACTTAAGATAAACTCATGTTTCTAAATATTAAAACATATTGAAACATTGACTGTCACTCAAGAATTGGTCTGCCGAATCACTTACGCAAATGCAGATAAAAAACATTATTTTTTATTTTGGACACTACGCCATCTTCCTTAGTGGACGGAAAGGAACCAATAATAATAATAATAATAATTGCAACATTAAATTCTAATTTATTATGTTTTTTATACAGTACAGTGCTAGATTTTTAAATAATTAATTAAAAAACTAACAAAATATTAGGATGTTGTTTAGCGGGATGCTGGAACAGATTATTGGTCTTCTAGTTTATTTCAATGGGAGAAATTGATTTGAAATACGAGGAAATTGAGTTACGAGCGGAAAGAATTAAACTCGTAAGTCAAAGTACTGTATATATATATATATATTATATATATATATATATATATATAGTACTCTCACTTACGAGTTTAATTCATTCCGTTATTTTTACATATATATATATATATATATATATATATATATATATATATATATAATGATTATTGACACAATAGTTACTTCTAGAGAACCAAGTGATTTGCATAATTTTGAAAAAGACGAACCTATATAAATCTATACCTCTTTTGTGTAGTCGAAATTGACGTACCAAATATGGCAGACGTGAAAAACTTTCTTTTTTGGGCTTTATTGGATCAGGAATGAAAAAGTATTCCTACCCTTGTTCTTTTGTAAATATTTATTCAAGGATATAACTAACAAACCGTAGCGGCGCCAAAGTCCCCCCCTATATATATATATATATATATATATATATATATATATATATATCTGTGTGTGTGTGTGTGTGTGTGTGTGTGTATGTGTGTGTGTGTGTGTGTGTGTGTGTGTTAATGCTTTCTCTTTCAGAAGTACCAATTCGAATTTATGCCATAAGAATTTTTGAATTTCAAGTGGCACTGTTCTTTATTAATTCTTCAGTGAAAGTGAAAATGAAAGTGCCAATAAATAAACAGATAAAAACACGAATAAAAATGTGTTCTAAGCTTTGTGACAAAACAGTGATACGAATTAAAAGAAATATATTGAAGAAGAAAAGAGAATTTATCATCCATCTTTCCAGGATTTTCTTATTCGGAATCGTGTGTATAATGTATAATAAAATAAGTAGAGTCTATGAATAAAATATTCGGCAAAGTGTCAATGCCAGTGTAGACAGTAGGTATGAAGTTTGGTCAAATTAATTATATTAGATCCTGGTTCAGTGTCGTTATTTTTTTAATGATACAAATTTGAAGTTTGTTCAAAAAGTATAGGTACTAAATATCTCTCTATATACACACAGGAATCACTGTTTTTGTATGTACGTATCAACTTATAACTCAGAAAAGAAATGTCGCTGAGCATTAAAATCGCGCATCCTCTTGAATATGTTTATAATAAGAAACAGTACAAAATATTTTTTATTTTTTGCAGATTAAAGGATATGATTGAAAATCAATCGCTTTGTAGAACTCTTCACAGTTTTTCTACATATTTTTCACTGTAACTCAACATGCAATTAAGGACTGAATTTAAATTTTAGTCATATATATATTTACCAACCCCTCCGCACGAGTAGGATGTGACACAAGGTCAATTTCTTAAGCAGAGTTTAACAGGTTTTGAATTCAGAGTTTACCTTCTCCTAGACTGGTTACCTAGTCATGGTTAAAGAGTCCAGTCTGCCCTGCTAGTTATCCATAGTTGGAGGCAGAGTAGGATTCATACCTTTCCCAAAGGTATTAGCGCTATGTGAAATGTCAATAGCTTCGTCCAGAAATAAAGTATTTGAATTCTTATGCGAAAATGTCATCCTCCAAATAAAGACACATGTTTAATACTTAGTTTTTTTTATTGATACATGTTATGGGTAAAAAAGAAAATAAATTAAACGAATACTTTTTTACCACTTTAACTCAACAAACTTTGTCTACCCAATTTCCCCCCATGGCTGTACCAAATTTTCTTGGTATATTTTACCTGTATGATGGATATTCAAAAATTTACTATCTATTCCCCTCATAACTCATTCTATTAAAATAAAGTCCTATTATTATTATTATTATTATTATTATTATTATTATTATTATTATTATTATTATTATTATTATTATCTTGAGAGACCCGCTGTCAGTGACAACGGTAGATTCGCTGTGGTGAGAGAGCCGCTGTAAGCTGTTAAATGTAGGCAAAGAGTTGAGAACTGAATTTAATTTTTTGGCATATTTTAAATTATTTTAAAATTTAACATATGACAAAAGATTAAATTCACTTAAATTTTAAGATAATTTAAAATAATATTTTAAATATAAACCCCACTAGAAATTACTAAATTAAACGATTATTGTAATCAGCAAAGATTTAACAAATTTTTAAACATTTGAAAAGAAATTTGATAAATCCTTTTCCTCTAACTGTTACAATTCATGGAGTCATAAATTGTTAGCAGATCCTGTAGCTGAGAATAAGGGCCGTTAACTTTGAGATCAGAGAGTGGAAATTTACCAGTGGCGGTTATAACCCCTGATCCCTGGAAAAAGCACCATGATAGACACGTGACAGTTTTTAGTTTTAGTTTAGATTCAGATTCGACCCGAGTTTTGGAAGGGAAAGATGTGATAGTTTTTTTCTATCGGGCCATCTCTCCCGCGCGACAAACAAGCAATATGGACTAATAAAAAAAACAAGTCTTGTTTTAATTACAATGACCAAAATCAGCTCAGAAGAAACCAGCCGTTTGTTAGAAGAATTAAGAAGAACCGAATTGAACTCAACTAGCCAGCAACAGATAACCAGAGCAATAGAGTTAAAAAGAAACAAGTAAGACCCTTCCCCCCTCTATAATCTCTGAAGTCTATCCCTCGTTTATATACCCGATGTTTGATGTGGGTATATAAACATAACCTTCCTATCTTACTGTCATTCCTATCTTCCTCCCGGTGTTTCTAAAGTCCTTTTAGTCCGGCCATGGACCGGTTACTTCTGCTAGTGTTTTTATAAAACCAGAAAGTAAGAAGGGACGAAATGTTTTCTTTAAAATGACCTAATTGGTATTCAAAACAGAAGTTTCTCTTTGTTTTTTTTTTAAGCATTGGAATTAAGTGCCTTAACAAGGTAGAAGATTAGGATGCCAAACATTTGTTGTTTATTTTACACAACAAAATTTATTTGTCCTGTGTATGACGTTAAACTACATCTGATGGTAAAGATCCAATTCTGAAGCTGTGGGGAGAGTAGAGTATCTTTTTATCGCCATTACTCCCAGGTCAACTCAGACCCGGATTGGGATTACCTATAGGTTAGATAGGATGTAAATGAATTTCAAAAAATATCTTTAAAAATGAGTTTAAAAATACTCATCAAGAATGTATAACCCAAAAAGTTTTGACATAAAATCCAACCAATCAACAAATATTGTTTTTGCATAATCTTCATTTTGAAAAGTTTTCTTTTATCAATAATGAAGGGATTTGTGAATTATCGATGTAGGCGTGAAAAATGGAAATGAATCCGAAATTATGTTGAATGATGATGAGTGAGAATTAAAAAATAAGAAAATCATGATGATTTATTGATTCTAGAAAGAATATGCATCTCCCGGGTGTGAATATTTGAATTTTTATTTATTTTGAAATTGTTAAAACCTGTATGCAAATTAACCACACCATATATTATGTAAACCTTTATTTCTCACAGCTACATATGACATATTGTGTGATTCTAAAAGCACTAATAAAATTGACTGTTTTTAGGTGAATCTAACGAAGTTTTTCATAATGACATCGTTAATAAACAGGATATATTCTATGTATTAATGATTTAGACTATGAATTAAATACTAATTACTAATCTTACGCAATTACTGAGTGTATTTGGACGTAAGCAGTGACATAGTTTCGGTTACAGACACACACCTAACTCCATTATAATAAGGTTTGAATTATTTATGAAAAGTCATGTAATAACTCTTTACTTTGCATAATTACAAATTATATCTTAAATTGGAATTGAAATGTTAAATTGTATCTTAAATTTTAATTGAAATATTTAAATAAAAATTATATCTTAAATTTGGATTGAAATGTTAAATTGTATCTTAAATTTTAATTGAAATATTTAAATAAAAATTGAAAATTTAATATCATAATATATATATATATATATATATATATTATAATATATATATATATAATATATATAGAGAGAGAGAGAGAGAGAGAGAGAGAGAGATTTTGGCTTATCTATCAATTAATTCATATGATTGAACATCTTTCTTCTGCACCGAAATTTTGCTTCATACGATAAACATTTAAATGTCTATATATATATGAAATAAGGATTCTGTTTGTATGTCAGTTTGTTTGTACAACGAACGAGCGCTCGTTCTTTTATAAAGAAAATTGGAGGAAACCAGCAAAGATCAAAGCTCAATTAAATCCACACCCGATTTTTGTTCAAAAGGTGGTTAAAAAACTTTTTACTCCTTAATTTCCGGAAAAAAAACTATACAAAAATATAATAAGGGTCTAAATCCCTGATACAAAAAATCTGATTAGAAAAATTATTAAAAAATTCAAAAAATGATAAAGGATAAAATATAATAAAAACAAATAAAACATAATAAAAGATTAAACTAAAAATACAAACGAGAAGAATGATAAAAATAAACAAATTAAAAACAAGGTATATAAAGAATAAAAGATAATAAAACATTAATTATTAATCTATATATAAGTAAGTAAAGTCGTCGGTATCAGCCAATCAGCGAGGGAGTCTATCTCCTTTTCCCTAGCGCTAGACCAAGGAGATTGTTTTTACGCCTGAGGTGGAGCGCCACTCCTACCATCATCTCCTTACTTTACCGCACATATACCTGTGTTACTCATACGCTGAGTTGGTGAGGGCCAGTATCGAACTAGGAACCTTGTGGTTTCTAGCCGAACACTTTGCCGACTGAGCTAAAATACAGATAATAGATTTGTTTCTAACATTTTAAATCCCGGGAAATTTGGGTGGCTCTTCTAGCATTATATATATCAGGTTGGTGCAAAATTAATGTCCAATTTAAAGATCTTGGGTAAAAACGAATAATGACTATGAAAATATTTATTCATTATTATACTTTCATTGCTTTCAATAACCTCATTCCATCTGTCAGCAAGTTTATAAATGTCACGCTTGTAAAATTCTGTAGATTTAGAACTGAAATATGAATTCAACTGATTTTCATTCTTTTCTCTTGTTAAGTACATCAAAATGGTTTTTTATTCCTCGGAGCAAATGGTAATCAGAAGGAGCAAGCTCAGGTGAATATGGAGGAGGAGGCAGTATTTCTCAGCCAAGTTCATCCAAGAGAATTTTGTCACTCGAGCTGTGTAAGGACGAGCATTATCATGATGGAAGATGACACCCTTTCTGTTAACCAAGGATGTTCGCTTTTGGCTCAAAACTGTTTTCAAACGACGAAGTTTCTCACAGTAAAGATTAGCATTTATTGTTTGTTGTTGTCTAACAGTTCATAACGGATTACTCCTTTAATATGCAACCATACACACAATACATGGTCTTCTTTGGATGAAATCAACACTTCGGAAACGGGAAAACCATCTCCTGCAACTTCTTTCATTCACTACATATTCCCCATAAGTGCTCTGAATAGATCGTCCTGCCGCACTTGCATTAACACCATTATGAAACTCGTTGAGTAAAACATTTCTTATGTGATCATGGGTGCCAATCTTTTTAAAAATATGAACGGAACAGAGATAATATAAATAAATAAATAATAATAATAATAATAATAATAATAATAATAATATATATTATATATATTATATATATATATATATATATTATAATATATATTGAAAGGAAAAATAAAGGAAAGAATGCTGAATGGATAAAATAGATTTTATCTTATTTTATTTTACTGACACGTGTTTCGGCCACGAGTTTATCCATGTACATATGCACTATTACTACTATTTTAAATACATTTTTTTAGTATACAAGGAATAACGGTCTTCGTCAGAGTAAATTTTTTGGTGTTTTTTTACTTTGACAAAAACCGTTATCCCTTGTATACTAAAAAATGTTGTCTTCTGTTATTGTTATTTTATTTCGTATTTGAAATAATAATAGAGAGAGTGCATATGTACATGGATCAACCCTGGTCGAAAAACAGGTGTCAGTAAAATAAAATAAAATTTGGATATCATATTGTCGGGGTCACCACTTGTAAGGTTCAAAGTTATAATAAGAACAAAACAATTTTAGTGTTAAAATACACAACATAATGGACTTTAATGTACAAGCACGAGGAGAGACATTTATAACATATACAAGAAATACGTGTAAGGCACAAGGTACAATAAGAACGCATACAAGTGTTACCTACATGTACATATAAAAGATATAGATAGAGTTATGGATAGACCATAAGGTTAAAGTCACTTAGTGACTTAGTCCGTACGTGGGGGGTGAGGCCCCCACGAGGGTCGGGTGTAGACACAAATGTCTAACCCATGTTGTCCAGTCCAAGAAGAAGGAGAAAAATAGAAGTCTTGAATCTGGCGCTTCCTGTTTACATACAGAAAGACGCCTGGTGGTGAGAATAAGAAACGAGAGGGAAGATAACTCTTCCAAATCCAAGGGAAGGCAATCCAATAATATAATAAGATATCAAAATAAATGATAGTTCAGTTTAGTCACAAAAATTATATTACAACTATAACAAAAGATACATCTAAAATTCGAACATTAATTTTGCACCAACCTGATATATGCTTAAACTTATCCATTAAACTATTAATCCCCGACCCCCCCCAAAAAAACAAACAAAAAAAAAAGAATTGTGGGAGGTGATGGTAGTGAAATAAGGCATAACAAAACATACTTTAATCACAATGTTATTTCAATTCTCGTCACAACACAAAAATCTTAATATTTTCCTGAATGGTCAAACATTAAGTACATAACATTACAATATATTCTGCTAACAGAACATAAAATGCTTTCTTAAGACATACAGAGAATACACTTAATACTGACCAGAGATCACTAAGATGTGCAGTCTTTAAGTTGTTGTAGAGCCTCATCATCAGGTACAGTCTAGTGTCATACTCAGAAAACCTCTTTTTTAAGGGTGGGGTCTTACCCACTGCAGGGAATATGTATCTACCAACTCGTCCGCCCGGGCAGGATATGACACAAGGCCATTTTAAATCGAGGTTTAACAGGTTTGAATTCAGAGTTTTCCTTCTCCTCGACTGGTTATCTAACCAAATTTAAGGATCCCAGTCTTCTCTACTATTTACCCAAACCTGGAGGGAGAATAGTTGGATTCATACCTTTCTCAAGAGTATTAGTGCTATGTGAAAGGCAAAAAAGTCTCTTCCTGATTTGAAATCATGGTGCCGCGTATATCTGCAACGCCGATAACCATTACACAACGGGCACCTCCTCTGGAGGTGATAAAATCAGCGAATTCTAAGATCCACCGAAAGGGCGTGTATATTTTATGGCGGATCGAACTTCGATCGTTTGCTATAGAAGTAAACGCGCCCCAATTTACAAAGGCATATCCATGTGTGTGTGTGTGTGTGTGTGTGAGTGTGGGAGTGTTTGGAGGGGGAGTGCGCATGCGCAGATATTACAAGATAATGGTATTGGAACTACACGACTTAGGTCAATGTGGACAAAGAGACGCTTATGGTAGGTTGGGAGTCTCTTGCAGCCTTCGACACATTTGTGTTGGTAACAAATAGTAAAAACACATGATCACACAATTTCAAAAGAATTTCTGTTTGTTAGCTTATGCATAATATTAAATTCAAGACATTCTGTTAATTTAAAGAAAGAATAATAAAATAGAATAATAAGAAAAAATGTCCCTGTACATTGTTTGTGTTATTCTCTATTTGGTTCGTGGTAAATAAAATATTTTCAGTCGTTTTTAGACACACTCAAGTAATCATATGCAACTGTCATTCTTTTTTTGTGTGTAAGACGAACGTAATATATAAAAGACAGAGTTTTGAATGATCGTAGCGTTCAGCTGATGACAGGGATGTCAAAATGGGGGTGGATGAGGTGGAGATATATGAAGAGAGACGAGACAAAGAAATATAATAATAAATAAAAAAAGAAGATAATCCAAAAAAAAAAAAAAGAAATGAAAAGAAGAGAAATAAGAATAAAAGAATAAAAGAATTAAGAGAATATAAGAATAAAAGAATAGTAACTAGAACGAGTGTTTGTTTTGCTTTTCTGTAAGCATGAATTTAAGAAGAAGAAGAAGAAGAAGAAGAAGAAGAATACAGAAGAAAAGAAGAAGAAGAAGAATACAGAAGAAAGAAGAAGAAGAAGAGAAGAAGAAGAAGAAGAAGAAGAAGAAGAAGAAGAAAAGAAGAAGAAGAAGAAGAAGAAGAAGAAGGAGAAGAAGAAGAAGAAGAAAAGAGAAGAAGAAGAAGAAGAAGAAGAAGAAGAAGAAGAAAGAAGAAGAAAGAAGAAGAAAAGAAAAAGAAGAAAAGAAGAAAAAGAAGAAGAAGAAGAAAGTTGAAGAAGGGATGAAAGAAGAAGAGAAGAAGAAGAAGAAGAAGAAGAAGAAGAAGAAGAAGAAGAAACAAAACAAAACAAAACAAAACAAAACAAAAAGGACTATGAAGTTTTGGAACAGTCGTCGTGCTGAGATTCATGTATATTCAGAGGTCTTCGGGTGAAATGTGAGTGACAGCGACAGCCGTGAAAAAGTAAATGGTTTTATTAGTACGGCCGACATTGGTACACAATGCGTAAATGCTAACGTGTTCGCCCAGTGGGGCGCGAAGATGGACTGCTACGTGGGCAACGGCACATGCGCAAAAGTATTCAACAAAAATTATGTATATATGTTCGCTTGGGCACCTTTCTTCTTGATAGTCACGCCGGATTCATCTAATTCATATATATATATATATATATATATATATATTATATATATATATATATGTGTGTTTAGAGAGAGAGAGAGAGAGAGACAGACAGACAGACAGACAGAGAGCACATGTAGTAACAATTCCTCTCTTAAACATGTTTCTTTTAGAAATCTTGCCAAGTGACAAGAAAAAATGAATGAATATTATAGAAAAGTTGGCGAAGTCGCCTATTGTCGGTATCAGCGGTACAGCAAGGGAGTCTATCCCCCTTTCGTTTATGCTATGCTACACCAGGGCGATTGTTTTTTTTTTTTGCACTTTACCGCACAGGTCAGATACGCAATTTGTGTTACTCATACGCTGACTTGGCGGGAGCCGGCATCGGAACTGAACCTTGCTATTCCGAGGCAGTAGCTCTACCGACTGAGCTAAATTTTATTATATTATGATTGGTTATCGAGTTTCCACGCTGTAGAGTTTAGTAATAGATAATATCTAATACTATCCGTTTTGACTTTATGACGTGCCACTAGAAACTATGAAATGTTGGTATATTTGATTTGGAAGTGAATTGACTTTTTATAAAGGTAATACATTTAATTATGAGCAATATTGTAAGTTATAAAAAAGAATGAGTTCGGATATTATTAGTTTTTTTTCGTTACAAATAATCTACAGCATTGACACTCTGTAACCAAGAAGATGGTTATTTAGCAGTCGAAATTTAAGTAAATATCCCCTATATGTGTTTAGGTATGGCCAAAATGTCGGCACGACAGCACTTTATATTGGCTCGAGGGGTTGACGTAACCAGCCATCTGATCGGAGGGAGGGTGTTTCCGACCACCCGTCTAGTTAAAGTAAGTGCCAAAGTGGAGAGTCAGCAACTGGGATTCTGTCCTTAAGCATCATGGGTCACCAGGCATGGTTTTTTATAAACATATTGCGACTGAAACTGTATTTACCCAGACTAAAATACACAATGATTGAAACGTTATTTTTCTTTAAAATAGTCCATTGACATTCAGAGGACTTATTCCAGTGAGTTTTTTTATCAATCAAAGCGCCTCTGAAACTACGCTCTTGATAGAGTGTACAACTGCGCTGCTGTTTTCATGCTAGCCGTTATTTTGCCAAACTGCCGCTCGACTAATACCAGTAACTTATGGATTATTGAAGCTTCAACCTCTACTACCATACCACTAACACCCTCCTCTGACGTTATAAGGCAAAAATAATAAAGATATGAAGTATTAATATCGAAGCAAGCAAGTGTCATACGCTCTCTTTTATCGTAAGCCAGTGGATTGGTTTGGTTTGGTTGTTTGATTTAATGGCATATCAACCCTAGTGGGTTATTTAATGCCAAATCTGGTCTTTTTTTCATATATGATTTCTTTAAGAATTCTCATTAACTTCATGTGTATTAGTAAATTGGTGGAAATAATTTTCATTGACAACTTGTATATTAATAAATACTGGTAGAAGACTCTCAAGCCTTCTATCACCTATATGATAAAAAGGGGTGGGTATTTGCCATGGGAGCAATTTCAAGAATACGGTTGGGACAATCATATAGTTGCTAGGGCTTGACATGGCCTGCTGATTGGTCGGATCGAGCCTCTCCAACTGGAGTAAACCCGAGTAAGGTTCGAATGTTGCGGGACCACTTAACACCCTGGTCACAGACCGCTCAACGACCTCGATCCTCTCCACAGGCATTACAGCTCACCACCCACGACCAACAGGTACCTAAATTTGGGGAGGGGGTTGTACCCCTCTGTTGAAGTACAGTCGGTGTATTAACCAGTGCATGTAACTATTCAGAAAATAGCGTTTGTATATATTTACCAACCACTCGGCAAGGTAAACATTTTTCCTTCTCCTAGACTGGTCCCATTACAAAGGTTAATAAAACCCTACTACTTACCCATAGCTGGAGGGAGAATATAGCGTTTTGTAGTTTAAAATAATGCTCTATTCAAAGGTATTATTGTGCTTCTACTGTCTGATGCAGTGTATTTTACTGAACTCTCACCAGGCCGGGATCGACATGATATCATTTCAATGTGGGGAGTCACGCACAAACCGAAGATCATGCGATGGCTTGTGCTAAATATGAGTGGTACCCGTCGACATTCCGTTCTGTCGGCTGGGGCTGTAGAATATAATGACTGCACCTCTACAAATGGGTAAATCCTCTTAATGGGACTACGTGTTGGCCATGGATGCCGATCCGTGATGCTTAAGGAAGGGATCTTGGTGGATGAGTAGTCCATGACATGCAACACTTTATTTTAGCCCCTGCTTAGGCTAGATGGGCAGTCGGAGAGGCCCACCCCGATCAATCGGCTGGTCAAGTCCTAACACTTATATAATTGTCCCAACCGCATTGCTCTTATGGCAACCCCACAACCCTTTTTAATATAAATGTGCTAGAAGGCGGTTGCTGGGTGTCTTAGTGTCCTGGGTATGATGTTAAACTGTATCTAGTGGTGAGTTTCCAATTTGGAGCTTTGTGAAGTGTGGAGTATTTCTTCATTGTCATTCCTCCAGGTACATCCTGACCCGAAGTAGTAGTATTTTTGGCTCCCATTTATGGGTTAAATCAATAAAAAATGAGTATAAAACGTGTTTAAAAATTGAGTTTGAAAAACAAATTGAATAGCCAACAAGAATGAATGAAACAAAATGTCTTTGGCATGGTATAATCCAACAAGTGTTGACATGCCGTAAAATTAAACCAACCAACTAACCAACCAACCACCAACCAACTAATCATCGACATTCCCCTTTTTAGGCGTCTCAGGATCCAGGCAATGAACCTAGCCCTGCCCCTTTAAATCGAGGGAGCAGATGTTGCCTGGGGGCTGCCTCCTGGTTAATCTTCTCTAAATCTGAAGTCGAGGGGCTGAAGTCTCTTAACCGGCAAGTAGTGCTGTTTCCGGAGATATAAGTAGAAGGCATTATGTTCGGGATCTCTTTCGTATTAGCCTGATCATCCTTTGCTTCACAGGCATCAAATATCAATTCTATGAGAGCATTAAATCCTTCATCCTTGTCGCTATCGTATCATCTGATCTTGCTTAGCTCCATCCTGCAACATCGTTCTCAGCGTCTCTTTCATTTTCGCTTCATCCTTATCTACTAACGATTGTCCCACTTGATGCCTTTCTATGTCATTTATTATCTTCCGATACGAATCTGGGGGTCACCTTTCGTGTCACAGCGCGGAACCCCCATCAATCGACAATGGCAAGGCTCAGAGACCATCGCTAGTGACGCCATATATATATATAATATATATATATATATATATATATATATATATATATAAGAAGCCCACGTGATGATTCTCTTCTTTTGTTTTTTTGTTATTTATTTACTATTTTTTTTATTCCATTGTGATATTCAATGCAGATTTAGGATGTTGGGAAGCAACAAGGAATTCAGCCCAACTAACCGAGAGAAGAATTACAAGAATTTGATGTGGTTCGATGCTCTCTCAATAAAAAGATCTTGCATAAAAAAAGAAGAATTCCTTTAACGCCTGTTGCTTTAAGAATATAAGATCAGAGATATACATAGAGTATTGTATGAAAAGGTATCACCTATTTCAATCTTTTCATTTTTGTTTTGTTTTTCTTTTCTTTTCCCTTGGGAAATGCCTGAATCCATCTGTTCTCCTTCCTCTATTCCCAACTATGCGTAAATAGCATAGCATTTTTGATCATTTGGCCTTGATTAGACAACCAGTCTAGGAGAAGGAAAATTCTGAATTTAAACATAACCTTACTCTGCTTAAATTTATAACTTTTTTCTCGTTATTCATCAATCTAGGAAATTCGGCCAGTTTAATTCTATCTTCCTCTTCATTCTTTATCCATCCATCCATCCACCCATCT
>CM042145.1:93877720-93890049 GCA_023376005.1 Doryteuthis pealeii
AAACCCAATCAACGACCGACCTCAGGAATTTTGAATTCAGAGTTATCCCTCTCCTAGACTGGTTACCTACCCTAGGGTGAAGAGCCCAGTCTGCCCTACTATTTAACCCATAGCTGGCGGGAGAATATATAGATTCATACCTTTCCCAAAAAAGGTATCTACCCACCTATATATATATATATATATATATATATATATATATATATATATATATATATATATATATATATATATATATATATATATATATGTAGTATAGTAAGAAATTTTAAAAAACACAGGTTTAAAAAAAATGAGTGGTAAGTTTATTTAGCCGACGCTGCGGTGTTTCGATCTGTTAAGTAGATCTTCTTCAGGGCATTTGTTGATATAAAGAAAAAATAATTTTTATCACAGAATAACGAGAAAAACTGCGATAGTCATTGTTTGTCAATCTGTTCAAAATTTGAAGTTTGAAGAAGGAACGCTGGAAAGGTAGACGGTTTGAAATATGACGTCAAATATTCTTCATGTTTCTTACCACTCATTTTATTTAAACCTGTGTTTTTTCAAATTTCTTACTACACTACATACCGTCGGATTCACTTCCATCTTTTCACACACATTCACGCACACACACACGCGCACACACACACATATATAAACAAAAAGATGTTTTTTTCTTATCGATTTCAAAGAACACTTTATCTTCAGAGACGAAAATCAGAAATGGACGTGCTTAATTTTTTTTTTGCGTGGTGATAGTTTTTTTTCCTCTTCTTCTTTTTCTCCTTTCTCCTCCTTCAATATATATATCATTTTTGGGGGTCAAGAACGGTAGGGCCAAAAAGGAGTAAATAATAAAATTGCTTTTGTATGCAAAGAGCAGGACGGCATTTGTTGATGAGAAGGGCCTCGAGCACAGCTAGGTGTAACTCGTTGGTTGAGGATGCCAAGATGTTGAACATTAAGGGCTTATGTGCTGCAGCAGAATCACGTATGTCAAAAAGGTGTCGCCCAATGTAGAAGGTGAATATGGATTGCTCGGCTAGAAACCACAAGGTTCCTAGTTCGATACCGGTCCTCGCAAACTCAGCGTATGAGTAGCACAGGGATCTGTGCGGTAAAGTAAGGTGCTGATGGTAGGTGTGGCGCTCCACCTCAGACCCCAAAACAATCTCCTTGGTCTAGCGCTAGTGAAAAGGGGATAGACTCCCTCACTGTATGGCTGATACCGACTTTAGGCGACCCCGACGACTTTACTTACTTTACTTATATATATATATATATATATATATATATATATATATATGTATATATATATCCGTGCTGTATTGTAGCCGAAGCACTATAGTTTCTGACTATCCTGCTGAAATCCCGGTTTCAATTTCTGTCGGAGGGAAATCGTTAGTATACATCGCTGATGAGACTAATAAAGTTGAAACAGTCTGTACGATGTTCTACACACCGAGTAATTCTTTGCGAAATTCACTTGTATTATTATCTTCAATAATTATCGAATTTTATGCTATATGCGCATTGTAATTGCCTTCAAGCAAAAATAGAAATATATATATATATATATATATATATATATATATATATATATAGAGAGAGAGAGAGAGAGAGATGAAAATAACTGATATTAGTAGTCTTAAAAAAACTCACATATATGTATGTATGTATAAACATAGCATATGTTATCAATATATGCATATATATACATTGATAATATAGTATGCTATGTTTATAAACAAATAATGCTCAATATCATTTATAGAGCATGTATATCTGTCTTATGATAGCGTGGACATGAAGTCAAGGGCGCTTGGTAACAAAGTGGTTTGAAGATCACATAGACAAGAAACAGTCAGTTACCAAGCGACTTTAACTTCATGTCCACGCTATCATAAGATAGACATATATGATCTATAAATGATATAGATAGATAGATAGATAGATAGATAGAAAAGTTATAGATAGATAGACGAAGAAAAAATAAATTGATAGATGCAGAGACATATAGATTAATATATATATATAGAGAGAGAAAGACAGACATATATAGAGACAAGTAGACAGATATCTTATTATAATGGAGATTGTGTGTTTTTCTGGCTGTAACCGAAACTATATTCCTACTCAAGTCACAATTCTCTTAGTTATTGAAGTCACATTCTCCATGATTTTATTTTTATCTAAACCTCAATTATTAATAAAATGGTCTTACATTATTAATACTGTTAACTATGACTACATACTGACAACATGCAATTATATTTATATATACAACAAAATAGCGGTTTACAGTGTGAACGGGAAAGCTAATTTGCATATTGATATTAAAAAATCGAATTTAATAAATATGTGCTTAGTATTATTGATTTCTAACTGTTTGGTTTTATTTTAATGAATATAAGCAAAAATCTCTTCAATGAATCTTAAATGAAATCCATTAACAAGATAAAATAACTCATTTTATTCTTTACTTCCTCTTTTAACTAAATACTTAAATTAGAAAAAATAACAATGAAAGACGAGAGTGATGGAAGAGTAAGTTTCAGTTGTTCCATTTTTTATTATACTCCCTCTGTTTCAAATCTTTTATTATACTCCCTCTGTTTCAAATATTTTTATCTCTATTCTTATTTAGTTTCATTAGCCTTTCTAATTTAATACAATATTTTATTACATTAAAACTTAAATACCTGCACCCGGAGGGTGCATATATTTGCTAGTATATATAAATAGACAAAGAGACGGTTAGATAGATAAGATAGATATATAGATAATGAATGTGCGCTTATTTGTAAATAACCTCGCATAATATTTATCTCCATGAGATGTTTGTATACACACATCTACACAGATACAGACAGGCACAGACACACGTAAATAGATAGAAGAAAAAATAAATTGATAGATGCAGAGATTGATAGATTAATATATATATATATATATATATATATATATATATATATATATATATATATATAAAGACAGACATATATAGAGACAAGTGGGCAGGCGGATAGATAGATATATAAATAGATAAAGAGACGGTTAGATTGATAGATAGATAGATAGATAGATAATGAATGTGTGCTTATTTGTAAATAACCTCGCATAATATTTATCTCAATGAGATGTTTGTATACACACATCTACACAGATACAGACAGGCACAGACACACGTAGATAGATAGACGAAGAAAAAATAAATTGATAGATACAGAGACGGATAGATTAATATATATATATAGAGAGAGAGAGAAAGACAGACATATATAGAGACAAGTGGACAGGATGATAGATAGATATATAAATAGACAAAGAGGCGGTTAGATAGATAGATAGATAGATAGATAGATAATGAATGTGCGCTTATTTGTAAATAACCTCGCATAATATTTATCTCAATGAGATGTTTGTATACACACATCTACACAGATACAGACAGGCACAGAGACACGTTCCCACACGGTCGTACAAACACACAGGCACAGACACAGCATGAACGCATACATACCCACACTTCGACAATTGGACGTCTTAAAGCGAACAAGAAAGACAGAAAGAGGAATTAGTGTTTATTTTTATAATGTTACATGGTTTATTTTTGTATTTTGTACCCTTTATTTGCAGTTATTCATTTTATCTTTTTTTTCTTTTGAGGACGAAGGAAACGTGGGAATGGCCGAAAATTTTTTCATTGGGCTGTTGGAGCCAATCGAAATGTCTACAAGGGAAACAGTAGGGTTCCTCTAAATGTGTAATCGCTGTACAGAACGCCGTTCTTTGAGGCTGTCACTTGCAGGCAGTTGCCAATCGAGTTTGGCTCGGCGGGAGATTGAATCTAAAAGATTCGTGGCGCTATCTCTTCACTTGTCGTATTATTAAAGCTTGTAGGTATTTTTAATTGTGGTTTAACTTTAATTTTATCTTCATTTTCTCATTTGTTGTTCATGTAGGTTTTTTTTTTATCTCCTCTCACCCCTTCTGTTTCTTTTTCTTTTTCACGTTTTTATTCATATTGTTAAATTTTATTTAATAATATTTTACTTCTCTATTTTTCTTGGATTCATTACTGTATAAACTATTTCGTGTCTTTTTTGCTCTTGTTTATTGTTGTTCCTTCTTTCTCTTCTTTTTACTTTTCATTCTTTCTCAGTATGTTTCTTTCTTGGTAAACTTTTCATATGTTAGTATCGACTGTAGTTTTTCATGTTTCTGTCTTTCTTTCTTTCTTTTTCTTTCTTTCTTTCTTTCTAGTTAATGTTCTATATTTTTTTCATTATATTCTTACTTTTTTAAGTTAGTGTTTTCATCTTACTAAGCAATTTATTTCCTTCTTTTCTTTCTTGTTTTTTTTTTCACTATAAAATACATTACAAAAATAATACTAATTTTATTCTAATGCTCTTTCTTTCTTTCTTACATTATTTATTTATTCATTCATTTATTTATTTCTAGTTTCCTTCCCCTCTTTAAAATCTTTCTTTCTTTCTTTCTTTCTTTCTTTCTTTCTTTCTAGATAGTATCATATTGTTTCTTTTTCAATAAATTATCCCTGTGCTTAAATCTGTTTTCTTTTATAATATTTTCCTTCTTCCCTTCATTCTTTCTTTCCGTCTGTCTTTCTTTCTAGTTAGTGTCATACTATTTTTCTTTTTCAACAAGTTTCTCCTGTGTTTAACTTAGTATTTTCATTTTTCTTTTATGACAATTATCTTCCTGTCTTCATTCATTTGGTCTTTCTTTCTTTCATTCTTTTTCGTTCTTTCTTTCTTTCTTTCTTTCTTTTTCTTTCTTTCTTTCTTTCTTTTTCTTTCTTTCTTTCTTTCTTTCTTTCTTTCTTTCTTTTTGTTTGTTTGTTTGTTTGTTTGTTTGTTTCTAGTTAGTGCCCTATTCTTCTTCTTTTCCAACAAATTATTCCTGTTTTTAAGTTTGTGTTTTCTTTTTTATTTCTTTTATATACTCCTTTCTCCCTTCATTCTTCCTTTTCTTTCTTTCTTTTTTCTCTCGTTCTTATTTTCTATCTTTCTAGATAGTGTCCTACTATTTTCCCTTTTCAACACATAATTCCTTTGTTTTAGTTAGTGTTATCCCTTTTTTCTTTTATGATATTTCCCTTCCCCCATTCGTTCATTTATTCTTTCTTTCTCTTGTTTTTATTTTATTTTAATACTATCTCGGAATGTTTATTTCCTGGTACATTTCTCATAGGCTAGTGTCGACTGTAATATTTTTCTTGCTTCAAAAGTCTTCTTTGTTTGTTTTTTTCTTTCTTTCTAGTAAGTGTCCAACTATTTCTTCTTTTCAGATTCTTTTGTCTGTTTTTTACTCAGTATTTTCATTTTTCTTTTATAATAATTTCCTACATCCCTTCATTCATTTGTTCTTTCTTTCTTTCCTTCCTTCTTTCAAGTAAGTGTCCGACTATTTTTCATTTTCAGATTTCTTCCTGTTTTTAACTTAATAATTTCATTTTTCTTTTATAAGAATTTCCTTCCTCCTTTCATTCATTTGTTCGTTCTTTCTTTCTTTCCTTCTTTCTAATAAGTGTCCGACTATTTTTCATTTTTAGATTTCTTCCTGTTTTTAACATAGTATTTTCATTTTTCTTTTATAAGAATTTCCTTCCTCCCTTCATTCATTTGTTCTTTATTTCTGTCTTTCCTTCTTTCTAGTAAGTGTACGACTATTCTTCATTTTCAGATTTCTTCCTGTTTTTAACTTAGTATTTTCTTTTTCTTTTATAAGAATTTCCTTCCTCCCTTCATTCATTTGTTCTTTTTTTCTGTCTTTCCTTCTTTCTAGTAAGTGTACGACTATTCTTCATTTTCAGATTTCTTCCTGTTTTTAACTTAGTATTTTTATTTTCTTTTATAAGAATTTCCTTCCTCCTTCATTCATTTGTTCTTTTTTTTTCTGTCTTTCCTTCTTTCTAGTAAGTGTACGACTATTCTTCATTTTCAGATTTCTTCCTGTTTTTAACTTAGTATTTTCATTTTTCTTTTATAAGAATTTCCTTGTTCTTTTTTCTGTCTTTCCTTCTCGACTATTCTTCATTTTCAGATTTCTTCCTGTTTTCTTAGTTCTTTTTTCTGTCTTTCTTCTTTCTAGTAAGAGTCCGACTATTTTTTTTTCAGATTTCTTCCTGTTTTTAACATAGTATTTTCATTTTTCTTTTATAAGAATTTTCTACCTCCTTTCATTCATTTGTTCTTTCTTTTTTTCCTTTTCTTTCTTTTTCTAGCCAGTGTCCTACTATTTTTCTTTTTCAATAAATTATTCTCTTGTTTAACTGTTTGCCTATTTTAATCCACTCGCAGTTGCTCTCTGACCACCGTATGCTACCATAAGCGGCTCTCGCTTGTGTCACTTGTTCACACCAAGAAATTACTACATGAACGCACCTGCCATCTTTATTCTCATCTTAGAATGAGTTACGAGGTGAATAGATAGCGAACTTTGAAATATACCATCAGGAATGTAAAAAAAACAAGAACATTTTGTACATTTCCATACATTAATAATATACATATATATAATAAATATACATATATATATAATAATATATATACTATAAAATAAATATATATATATATATATTAATAAATAAATATATATATATAAATATATATATATATATATATAATATATATATATATATATAAATATATGTATATATAATAAATAATAAATATATATATATATATATATATATATATATATATATATATATATATATATATATATATATATATATATATATATATATATATGGGAATTTTTGTAGGCAAAGTGTTAAGTTGATGTTTTCCTTTTTTTCTTTTATAACAATTTCATTCCTCTTTTCATTCAGTCTGACTTTCTTTCTTTTTTTCGATTAATGTTTTATTATTTCTGTTTGGGTAGATAACTTTTTCCTGACGAAAGATATGACTCTTTTTGATAAAAGTGTAGTATTAGGCCATATCAGAAAGACTATGAGCAGCAACGAATATAGCATCGTGACGATTTGTACGTGCTTTTTTCTTTCGAATTAGTATCCTACGATATTTCTTTTTCAACAAATACGAGGTAGGTCAGAAAAGTTCCCGGACTGATGTCACAAAAAATTATTTCAAACTACAAACTACAAACTACAAGTTATCCCCTTCAAAATTAATCCCGCTGGAGTCTAAGGCATTTTCCATCCTTTTCTGTCACGCTTGCATGCACTCCTGGAATGATTCTTCCAGGATTCTCCGTAGCTCTGTCGTCGCGCCCTTTTTGATGTCGTGCACATCCTCAAAACGGGTTCTCTTGATAACTCCCTTGAGCTTGGGGAAGAGGAAAAAATCACATGGAGCTATGTCGGGCGAGTAGGGAGGTTGTTCCAGCATAGTGATGTTCTTCTGGGCCAGAACTCTCGGATACTCAGGGTAGTGTTGACAGGTGCGTTGTCATGGTGAAGCACCCACGAGTTGTCCTGACGCATCTCTTCTCGCGCACTGAACGAAGCAGCAGTATCTCTTGTAGACATGCAGGTTGATCATCTGGCCCTGTGACAAGGACTCACAGTGGACGATGCCACTCACATCGAAGAATGTGACTATTCTGGAACTTTTCTGACATACCTCATACTTCCTGGGTTCAAGTTAATGTTTTCTTCTTTTTATTTCTTTTATAATAATTTCCTTACTCCATTAATTAATTAATTAATTAATTCTTTCTTTTCGATTAAATGTTCTATTAAATTTTTAGTAAAAGTGTAGTATCAGTTAACAGTGGAAAAACATTGAGCAACAACTAGGAAGGGGGAAATAAATAGGATGTGTTTGTGACAACACACACACATATGGACAGTAATTGTCTTAATCATATGAATCCTCCTGTACCATGGTCGGTGAGAAATAAAAATACACATTGTTTTAGTTTAAAAATACAGTTTTCATTATATTTTGCTGTTCCTCATATTTCTTTCTTTTAAAAAATCTTTTTAGGTATTGTTCTAATATTTCTTCTAATGTTTTCTCTCTTTCTTTTTATTGTTATCTTTTTCAGTTATTGTTGAAATATTTTTTAATTTTTTTACGCTATCTATCTATCTATCTATCTATCTATCTATCTTTCTTTCTTTCTTTTTTTTCTTTCTTTTTACAGTTCCATTTCTTTCTTTTTTTTGCATATTCGTGCTTGCTTTAAATTAGAGTTTACCTTTTTTGATAACATTTTCTTTCTTTTTATTGCATTACTGTTATACTAAAATTCCTTTAAGACACTTTCTTTCTTTCTTTCTTTCTTTCTTTCTAGTTAATGTTCTGTATTGTTTTGCTCAATATATTCTTACTTGTTTTCATCTTACTATCTTGATAATTTATTTCCTTCTTTTCTTCCTTGTTTTGTTTTCATTACAAAAATACATTACAAAAATAATACTCATTTTTTTTCTAATGCTCTTTCATTCTTTCTTACTTATTTTATTTATTTAATCATTTATCTATTCATTTCTATTTTCCAACCTCTCTTTTCAAAACATATTTTCTTTCTTTCTTTCTTTTTTTTTTTCTAGTTGCCTTTCTTTCTTTTCAAAATATCTTTCTTTCTTTCTTTCTTTCTTTCTTTCTTTCTTTCTTTCTAGTTCTTCTTTCCTTTCTTTAAAAAAAAAAATTTCTTTCTTTCTTTCTTTCTTTCTTTCTTTCTTTCTTTCTTTCTTTCTCCTCTCCTTTTCTTTCTTCCTATTTCTTTCTTTTTCTTTTTCTTTCTTTCTTTCTTTTTTTTTTTTCTTTCTTTCTTTCTTTCTTCACTCAATGTACTGCTTTCTCATTCATTTTAAAATTTATTTATTCACCTATCGTTCTTTTTGTCATTTTCATAGATTCAATTTTTTTTTCATTTCTACTATGTCTGATTTCGTTCTTTCCAATTTGATACACCGCCCCCAATCTTTTTTTTTTATCTTTCTTGTCCGTTTTTCTTTTTTGACTCAGTAAACTTAAGACCCACCCATAAAAAAACGAAGTGTAGATTAAGCGAAAAAAGCATTGTTTATCTATAGTCAAAATATAAGATTGAATAAGAAAATAACTTGATTATTTTACAAAGATTCTTTTTTTCAGTTTGACTGTAAATTTCAAATTATATAACGCGACAACGTCATCTCTCGTCGTAAGATGAAATGGAAAATATGTATCTACACTCAGCCATCGAAAGTAAAAAAAAAAAAAAAAAAAAAAAAAGAAAAAAAGAAAAGAAAAAGAAAAGAAAACATTTTGAAGGTGTTTTCAGATTCTGCATTTGAGTGATTGACGATATACAAAAAAGAAAATCCACAAGAAAACAAAATACGAGCAACCAAAAAACAAAAAACAAACCCCACTATGTTTGCCATAAATCTGTAGTTTGTCAGATATATTTGATGATTTATACACTTGGAGTGTCAACTAGATTTTCGCGATGTCAAGAATTTCAATATGTTGCGCAGAGCTTTCATTTCTAGAATCTTTCCCACTTATTAATAAAAGAGTTTATATTGCATGTATAATTTTGGTTTCTATAAAAATTCAATTCCGGTCTAAATCTTACAGTATATGTGCTATTTAAGGGATTAGTACTACGCTAATTGTACGCATGTGTAATTTTTGTTTCATTTAAATTTTACTTCCGGTCTAAAACTGGTAGTATCTGTGCTATTTAAGTGGAACGCTAATTGTGTGCATGTGTAACTTTTGCTTTTAATAAATTTACTTCCGGTCCAAATCTCAGAGCATCTGTGCTATTAAGGTCAATAGATGCTAATTGTGTGCATGTGTAATTTTTACTTCTTTTAAAATTTACTTCCGGTCTAAATCTGGGAGCATGTATGCTATTTAAGAGTTTATTAGTACGGTAATTGTACGCATATGTAATCCTCGTTTCTTATAAAATTTAGTTCCGGTTTAAATATGAAATTACAACATTTAAATCGTAAGCAGGTGTAATTTTATTTCTTTTTTAATTCATTTCGTGCCTAAATTGAGAGTATATGTGCTATTCAAGAATATCATTTCTTTTAAAATTTATTTCCGGTCTAAATCTAAAGATATCTGTGCCCTTTATGGGCTCAATTATACACCAATTTTTTAAAAGATTCTACTGACCTTCGTGTATATCTTAGTTTTTCTCTCTTGATAGTTGATACATTATATCGAATATTCAATGCTTTTTTAACATATCTATCGTACACATCAATGTTTTTGATAACGTTTTAACCAGCCCATTCTTCGATTCTTTGCAGATATCTGTTCAACCTTAAAATCTGCTAGATAGAGGGGGAGAATATCATCCATGTAACGAACGTAGATGGTGTTTTTTGAAATGATATTGAAATTTTGTTTTCAAAAGTGGGTGCAATATATAATATATACTTTTATATACATATTATATATATTATATTGCCAACCTGTAACCGGGGCCGGTAGGAGGATACACACAAGGTCCAAATTGTCTATCTAAAAAACTGAAGTTTAAAAAACAGTAGATATGAATTGCCTAACAGGTTCAAGGACACAATCTATCTACCCTTATATTTTAACCATGAGCTGGAGAGGAGAAATGGTTTGGACGCGCATGCCTTTCTCAAGGGGTATGATGCACTATGTGAAATCCAAGCATAGCCTCGGTCGCGGGAAGATTTGACTCGTATGGCTGTGTTCATTTCCGTCTACGACGGTAATCAATTACACCGAACGGCACAGCTCCGCAAATTAAGACAATATGAACAACGATTGACGCCAGCGCTACAAAGGCAAGAGTGGTGGCATTTTAAGGGTCCTGCCTTTCCTGTATGAATGAATCGTGTTCACTATGTGAAATGCAAACAGTTCGTCCAGTGATTTGACTCGTAGGCTGTGTTCATTTCCCCTATGTCGACGGTAACAATAATTACAACCACTCAACATCCATTAAGGACAATTATATAGTAGCAAGCGAATAGACGGGCGCGGGACTACAAAGGCTAGAGTTGGTGCATTCACCATAGTGACCACGATTCATTCTACAGGAGACCCTTAAAATGCACCACTCTTGCCTGTTGTAGTCGCTGGCGCGTCAATTCGTTGTGTGTCATATTAGTCCTTATGGAAGGTGCGTGGTGTTAATTGTTACCGTCGTCAGGAAATGAAAACACAGCCATACGAGTTCAATATCCTGGACGAGGCTATTTGGATTTCAGCATAGTGCTATACTTGAGAAAGGTATGGGTCAACATTTCTCCTCTCCAGCGTATGGGGTAAATTATAAGGTAGATTGTGTCCCTTGAAACCTTGGTAGGGCATCAAATCTACTGTTTAAACCAGTTTTAGAAAATTGACCTTGTGTTGTATCCTACTCGTGCGGAACAGGTTGGCAAATATATATTATATATATATATATATATATATAGTATAATATATTTGACCCAACTTTGCAAAAACAAAATTTTCAAAATATCATTTCAAAAAACCAAACCCATCTACGTTCGTTACATGGGATGTATATTCTCCCCTCTATCTCGCAGATTTTTTAAGGTTGAACAGATATCTGCCAAAGAATCGAAGAATGGGCTTGGTTAACGTCATCAAAAACATTGATGTGTACGATAGATATGTTAAAAAAAAGCATTGGAAAATATTTCGATATAATTCGTTATCAACTACAAGAGAGAAAACTAATGTATACCAGCATAGGGTCAGTAGATCTTTTTAAAAAATATTGAGTGTATAATTGGAGCCCTAAGGGCACAGATATCTTTAGATTTAGAACCGCAAAATAAATTTTAAAAGAAATTGATATTCTTGAATAGCACATCATACTCTTCCAATTTAGGCACGAAAATGAAATTAAAAAAGAATAAGAATTTACACCTGCTGTACGATTAAACCCTTTAAAATGTCGTATTTCATATTTAAACGGAAACTAAAATTTATAAAGAAACGAGGATTACATATGCGTACAATTACCGTACGTAATAAACTCTTAAAATAGCATACATGCTCCCAGATTTAGACCGGAAGTAAATTTTTAAAAACGAATGTAAAATTACACATTGCACACAATTAGCATCCTCAGTTTACACCTTAATAGCACAGATCCTCTGAGATTTGGACGGGAAGTAAACTTTATTTAAAAAAGGCAAAAAGTTACAACATGCACACAATTAGCGTTGCCGCACTTAATAGCAACATGATAATACAAGTTTTAGACCGGAAAGTAAAATTTAAAGTGAAACAAAAATTACACATGGTACAATTTAGCTAGTACTAATCCCTTAATAGCAACATATACTGTAAGATTTAGACCGGAAATTGAATTTTTATAGAACCAAAATTATACATGCAATATAA